>PVJX010000055.1:386544-472790 GCA_004027295.1 Dolichotis patagonum
AGGTCTCCAGCTGGACTTGTGGGAGGGACTGTCGTGGGCTCTAGGTCTCCAGCTGGACTTGTGGGAGGGACTGTCGTGGGCTCTAGGTCTCCAGCTGGACTTGTGGGAGGGACTGTCGTGGGCTCTAGGTCTCCAGCTGGACTCATGCAGGATGCTGCCATGGGATGCAGGCCCTCGGCTGGATTTCCTAGGTCTTTACTGTGTGCACAGATTTCCTGCATTCTTTCTTTTGTATTTGACTCTTCAGTGGCTATCGTAAAACAATATTATAAATCGTGTGCCCTGTGTTGTCGTGTTCTCCTTGAAAACCCCTGTGACTACTAGGTAGTAGGAGCTCAGGACCTCCGTGTCACTGAGGACGGCTGTGGTGCTTTTGCGGGGAACCCTGGTCTTTATTTGGAGCCTGACTTCTTGGCTCCAGTGCAGAACCTTCAACCTACCAGCACAGCTCCTTCACCCTGCTGTCATAGATTTTCTAGCTTCTACCGCTGATCTTGGGCCCTCCCAGCACAGATCCCTAAAACAGCCTGGCGTGAGTCCTTCTCGTAGGCTCTAGGCCACCAGCTGGACTCATGGGAGGCATTGTCATAGGCTCTAGGTTTTCATCTGGACTTACGCAGGACATTGCTCTGGGATCCAGGCCCTTGGCTGAATATTCTATGTCTTTAGTGTTATGGACAGATTTCCTGTACTTTCTTGTGTTAACTCTGGGTGACCATCATAAATAATAGTATAAACTGCACGTCCTGATGCTAACTGTTCTCCTCAGAACCCCTGACTACAGCAGTAGGTAAAAGAGTGACTACTGTCTTTAATTGTCCACAGCTCACCCTGTGGCCACAGACTATTTACTTTCCTCCTTCAAATCAAATAGTCTCCTTCACATTCCCAAAACCACACACACACACACACACACACACACACACACACACACACACACACACACAGTGTCATCCATTTACAACATCAGAAACAGGCTTGGAGTCCAGGAACTTGTCTTTTAATGGGATCCAAAGGCATATGAGAAATGTACTTCCTGGGGGATGGGCCCAGCAGTGAGATGTTTTATTTGGTGACCCGAGAGTTAGACAGACACCACATAAGACATACTTATGAGAAAGTGTCAGTTGATGTAGACACTCAAGTTTGCCTCCAGGTTTGTCCCCTGGGGAAGCTGTCCTCAGATGCTAGCCTCCTAGGCTCAGGCCTCAGCTGCACCCTCTGTGTCATCTTTCCTGTGCAGACTATGCTTTTTGAATATATTGTTGATATCGTGGCATAGAGGTGCTTGGTCCTGGAGAGACCCTCTCCCAAGGCAAGACAATTCCTAGCTTTGTATTCCAGGGAGTACAAAACTACTTTCCTGGGATCATAATTTGAATATGTGACCCAACCGACCATAACCTCCCTCAAATTCTCACACACCTAATGAACATTTTCTCTGCCACAAATCTTTCCAGGATTCTACCACAGATAACCTGGGACCCCAGTGTCCTGTAGCCCAAATTATTCAAATTGTCAAATCCTAAGCTCAGTGTACCAACCTTACCCTATTTAACCTTTTTACAAAAACCCCAATAAAAGCTCTGGGTCGTATTTCTCCTCCTCCATCTCTACCTCCTGACTTTCCCAGTGCTTCCCGATGGCTGCACCACGTGGTGTGACTCCTCTTGCTAGGGTCCATGAGGCTGTAACTCCTCTTTCACGGCGGCCTTTTCTATGTCTGTTATCCTTCCTAACTGAAACAGGTCTGGGGTGCATTTGCCTATCTCTCTTTACATAAGGAATAGCCCACATTTGCAGAGGAGAGCTTTCTTGGGCCGCTTCCTGTCTAGAGAAGATTAGGTGTCTAGGGGCCACCTCAGTTTCTACCGGTCATGGTCCACTCAGGATGGAGGTCCCCTACAAGTACCTTGGAACTAGAAGCTCCCTGGAGGAGTTCGGTCTTCCACACTGTGAAGTGAGAAGAAAAGCAAAAGTTGAGAAGGAGAGTTAGGTGATCGGTAGGGTCACAAGCTGGGTGTCCTAGAGAAATGAAGCATGTGGACAACTTTGAGTTTGCTCAGAAAGTACCAGAGCAACCAGGAGGAGGATGTGGGGCACGCAGCTGGGGAAGCTGCTGCCCCGGTGCGGTCACTGCCCTTGAGAGAGGTCAGAGGGCAACCAGGTGCCATTACTGGAAAGCAGAGCCAGAACGCGGAGGAGTAGATGGGTGCAGAGCAGAGGAGCCTGAGGACCAGAGGGAGCTATGGGGCCTCTATGTAGATGCTCACACATCTTTGTTCCACTTACCTTTCCATCAGAGGTTCCCATTTCCTCTGATTTGCTGTAGACAGGGCTTCCCATGCCTGAGACGCGAGGCTTCACTCCTCCCTTCGGCCTTTGCAGACAGAGTTGAGTCACAGTGCCTGAGTCGCTCTCGCTCTAGGCATTATCCACTTGCACCTTTGCCCTCTGGTCCACGCTGAACGTTTAGGTAACAGAACCGCACTGCAATTTAAATCCTGACCTTCACTGAGATCATTTGTCCCCACTATCCTTCCCTTTCTTACGGGTTTCTGCCCTCTAGTTTTTCTTTATTCAGACCGACATGAACTCCTCCAGGAATTTCCTGGTTCCATAGGACTTGTAGTGGTCTCCAGCCTGCCTGGACGCTGGCCAATAGAAAATGAGGTGACCCCTATGCACCAATCTTCTTTAGACAAGAAGCCCACGCCTCAAACAGCTGGGCTTTGAGATAGCATATGTGGCACTTCATGCTGGGTCAAAAGGCTCCCAGCCCATTCTCTGGTAGAGACATGAGACGTAAACACTTACGGAGGTCATGGAGGAGTGGAAGATAAACCACTGCAAGGAAGCACAGATGCTCTGTGGGAATCCCGGCACTCTCAGAGGCTGAGGCAGTGAGATCAGAAGCTCAGCATAGCCTAGGCAAATATGCAATTCAGCGAGAACCTATCCCCTCCCAAATAGTAAAAAGGGCCAGGAGGTAGCTGAGTGCCGAGGGCCCCAGTTCAAACACCAGCACTGAAAACAAAAACAAAAGCAAGAACAGAAAGAAGCATTCAAGCCAGGTTGTAGGAAGCCTTTTCACGCTTGTTTGCGGTCTCCAGCCTTCTTCTGGGCCTACTGGGGACCGTTATGCGGAAATTGGGTTTAGGTACATGTGACAGGTGACAAACTGGGGCATTAGGAGTTGGGAGTGGGTGGAGCTTGTTTACCAGTAATCAATAATTGTCTGGGGCTGAGAAGGGGAGGGAGGAGCTGTCGCCGTTATGTAGGGTGAGGAGCTGTGGTGAACTTGGCACGACTGCAGAGATCTGCGAGCTTTCACGGGGACAGCTACAGGCAGGCACAGTCACGCTTTGGTGTCCACTGGTTTCTGAACTCGAACTCGTCAAACTGGCACTCATCACCCTGTAAAGGAAACTCTGCTCCCTGCTCCCTCTGGCCAAGGTACCGGTGTGCAGCGCGGGGTCCCCCGCCCCGCCCCTGCTGTAGTGTCTCACTCATGAAAAGGTCAGGAGTGAACTCACTAAGCCTAGAAGGCTTCCATTAGTTCAGTAAAAGGCCGGTAATAGCCCAGGAAAAGAAAATTCAGGGAACTTTCACAAGTTCTTTCTAATGCCATATTTCTTATGGGGAAAAATTCCTTTGGTTCTCATCAGTTTTGGCGCTTGTAATGAGTTCCAGAATGAATCCATAATGAGACTGTGTTTTTACATCATTTGGAGTTAGCAGGGCTTCAAGATCCCGAGCCAGGGTGCCGGGATGGAAGGGGACCCGCAGGAGTCAGGGGACTGTGTCTGATAAGACAAATCCGCTTGGTCACACAACGACAGTAAACTGTTTTCTTGGCTGTGTCCCTTCTGACAAATGAAACTTCTCTTGCTAACCAGATCAATAGTCACCGAGCTAAAGAATCGCTGGAGATGCTTTTTAACTCCGGGGAGCTTATTTCCTATAAATCATATTTGCTTTCACATCCATTGATTCACGCGGATCAGTTAACCACATGCTGTGCAGTGCATGGGGGGTGGCAGGTGGGATCCTAGTGGGAGTCCAAGCAGGGGAATGGAGCGGGCCTCCTCAAGGGAGTGGGCGTGTGGGAGTGCCAAGTGCCAGGCTGAGTACCGTGCCAGGCCATGAGAAGAGTTTTATGTGGAACTAAATATTTAATATAGTCATAGAAAGGTTTTATGTTAAAATGATGCTCTTCTCATTTTTCTTTTACGTGTCCTTATAAAATGATGGTGATATTAGGTAGTAATATTTTTTCCTATTATCTAAATAGAAGACTCCCCATCTCCCATCTTCTTTCACTTCTTCCTTCCTTCTTTCTTTTTAATATAAAATTCTCTTATTTGACAAATGAATTATTGACAACTTTTGTTAATACCTTGGTCCCTTCCCTGGCCTGACTCTTGGGCAGACGCCATGGCTTGGGGAAGGTTTCATGTGGGTTTTGTCCTGGTCAGATAAAGGCAATGGTGGCATTCCCATCACATTGGAGTATGACATGAATAGGAAATGGTGTCTAATTTGTACATGTCTGGATTGAAATCAAAACCTTCTGAAAATACTGCTGACACCACCAACAGATAGATTCTAGAAAGTTCTAGATGGATTCTAGAAAGAAGGTGGGGCTAAGTTCACCACTAGACTCGAGACTGTGATGGGCCAGTGGCATCCTCCAAGAGCAGCCCTGGCAGATAGGAGAGCCCAGGAGAGTGTTCAAAACATCAGAGCCATAATTTACACAAGAACAAAGGAAATACTTAGGTGTATGAAAAAGGAGCAGCCTAGGGATGCTCATAAACATGTTATTTAACAGCGACTTAAATGTTTTGGAGCTCTTACCAGGGGCAGAACTAAAGCTAGAGCTAGGGAACCCAACTTGTTCTTACTGTCAGGAAATAAAAATATCTGCCAGATGGTAACATTTTCCCTACGTTGACTACGCTGTCGCCTTGCCTATGGGTTATTCAGTGTGTAGCTCTTCAACGCTAAGAAGCTATCTTGGAGCTCCTGGTTGTCCTCAAATCTTCATCTGGTGCAGAGCCTCGCTTCTAGTGTGAGACAGGCAAGTGCCTATTGATCTGGATTGCATGATGTCACTGCTTCACTGTTGATTTATGTCCAAAGTGGTAGTTTCTTCTAAATTTGTTCTGCAGGATAATTGATCCACTGGTAAGTATTGCCCAGCTCACTAAGTTTTTGTGTTAGTCAATTTTCCATTACTGTTAAAGAAAGCCTGAGAAAATAACTTAAAGAGGTGATGTATTGGGGCTGATGGTTTCAGAAGGTTCAGTTCATGGTCAGAGGACCACAATGCTTTTGCCCTTTGGTGACGCTGCACATCCTGGCGGATCACACAAGGCAGTGTAAAGATGTTCATTTCATGGAGGGGAAGGGAAAGAAAGAGAAAAAACCAGGCTTCCCCAACCCCCCCAAGGGTATACCCACAGTGGTCTCGAAGCCCCCACCAGGCTCCACCTTTCAATGTTCCCACCAGCTCCAACAATTCAGGTACGGGGACTAACTCTAATATATGAGCCTTTGGGTGACATTTTATATCCAAACGATAGCACTCGTATGCCCTGGAGTGTGTGACTATTTTGAGACTACTTTGAAGAACACCCTTCCCCAGTGTTTCCATATATATAGTATCCAGCAACATTATACCTGCCTAAGTTGTGAGTCCTTATATGTATACATTAGGGAGTCTAGTCTTTCTGCCACTTATTGACACTGATCAACAAGATTAAGGCTCAGTGCACTGAGCAAAGACAGGAGAAAGGCCATTAAACAACTTGTGAGTCTCAAAAAATGTGGGTGGAGCAGGCCCTGCCTGTGCTGAGTCTGCTAACCGGGTCGCAGGCTGTGCCAGGAGTTGAGAGTCAAGGGAGTAGGTAGACGTCCACTTCCTGGAAGTGTGGCCAGCAAGGTGATTTCTGGAAGATGAAGGTGTATTTGAGGGGCAGTGGATTGAAGTGGTGGGGACCAAGGCACACAATGAAGGTTCTTGATGGTTTTCTAGGGCAGACTAAGGGAGCAACGGCATCCTGGGATACCTTGGCTTCCTCTCAGGGTAATCTCTTCCACGGATCATGGAAACTTCTTGCAGGTGACTTTAAAACCCACTTCTACTTGGGTAATCTTCAAACTATGATGTATCCCAAAGCACTGCCATGCAATCACTCTGGTTTCTAGGAGATGGAACATTGAAAATTATACTAGGGAAAGACCTTTATTTTTCACTTTGGAAAAATGTTTTCCCTTTTCACTTCTATGTTTCTCTCATTTCACTGGCAAAAGAATCACAAATCGGACAAACGGGCAGGTGAGCTGCCTTCAGCGTAACAACAAAAGCAATTGTTTTATTAATTTTTTTTTCAAGAAAAGGACCATTTCCTGTTTAGAAAGGAGCCTACTTCGTAAATCTTCCAACTTTCTCCACGTTAGGTTGCTGGGGCCCTCCACTGGGGTTTGCAAACAGTTCTAGTCACTCTCTGCACTCTGGGGCCTCAGAGCAGAGACTGAGAATTCTGTTTACCTAAATATTTAAAAAGGAAGGAAAAACAAGGTTCCACTCACCCCACACTGGCCTGCAGCTGTTACTGCTTTGCTGAGAACTGACATCAGAGGTCAGGACAAGATGTCTATGCTGTCGATGGAAGAGGCACAAGGGTCCCAAGGAGTTTTAATGAATTATTAAAAATCTTTGCCTGTATCTATGAGTAGATGTCTGCCCTTTTCTTTTTTGGTAGAAATTCAAGAGGACCAATGATTCCTTTTTAAAGTTTAGTTTATTAGTGCATGTGTATAATACATAATGTTTATATTCCTTGTGGAAAGTTGGTGCATGTTCATAACACATTTTAAATCTTATTTCCAACCCTTTACCCTTCATGAAGTTCTTGCTTATATCTATGACTTCAAGAGTTTTACTCACCTTGTCTTCCAGCACGTTGAATGTATCTAGTACAATGTTTAGCTCTTTGGAAGCAGTCCATATGACCACCCCCAGCTGAATGGATAAAGAAAATGTATTTGCACACAATATACTACCGCTCTGCCATAAATAAAGGTAAACTTAAGTCATTTGTACCAAAACAGATGTACCCGGAGACCATGATTTTAAGTGAAATAAGTCAGACACACAAGCGTAAGTATTGCTTCGTTTCTCTTATATGAGAAACCCAGAGTAAAATAAAGATAGACAATAGGAAGCAGGGAACAGATAATTCTCAAAGCGGGAGGGAGTCAAGGCATGGCAGGAGTGGGGAGGAAGGGAAGGTGTAAGGGATGAAAAAGAAATTGGGGTGTGTTATGCACGGACACCAACTTCCCACGAGGAATGTAAACATTGTGCAGTGCAAACATGAACAAAACAAGGAAGGAGGTCAGAGACGTGCGATGGGGAGGGAGGGGGAAGCAGACACAGAAAGGGATTAAGATGTATAATGCATATGCACTAGTCCTCCACCAGCAAGGGACGTGTCATGCACTATGCACTTGTACTAATAAACTAAGATAAAAAAAACACTAGACTCCTCCGCAAATAAAAGACTCCATCAAAATATTGACAAGCAAAATGAATAGGCACTTCACAGAAAAACAAATGGATAATAAATGCACGAAGAAACCCTTAATGTCACTGGCCACTAGAGTGCTGCAAATTAAAGCAACGCTGAGATTTTATCTCACCCCAGAAAGAAGGTCCATTATAAGAAATCAAATGATGACAAATGACGAGGAAGGTGGGAGAGGGCAGGAAGGCTTGTCCACTGTGGGTGGAAATGTAAACTACAAAAACCGCTGTGGAAATCAGCGTGGAGAGTCCTCCAAAAACTGAAACTAGAAATTCCATTTGACCCAGCTAGTCCTCTTCTAGATATCTTCCCACAAGAGTTAAAGACGTCATATTGCAGTGACCCACACACACCCACATGCACAGCAGGACTAAGGATTTCTCAAGCCACAGGAGCAAGAAAGGATTATCCAGAAAAGGCAGATATGCTGAGGGTGAGAGAAGGCTGATGTCAGGCAGAAAAGCTGCAGGCCCTCGGGGCATACACTGGAGCAGAGGGGCTGCTGCTCATACAGGGTGTGGCATGGAGTCAGCCAAGTCACACCTCCCCACACCTGAGTCCACTGGACGTGGGCCTCGGAAAGACCCTGCCATTGTCTTACTCCATCTTCTTCTGCTAAAGCCGAATGTCCCAGGGTGACTTATCAGGAGCAGAAACTCATTGGTTCATGGTCGCAGAGGCTGAGAAATCAGGATTGAGGGGTTGCATCAAGAGAGGGTGTTTGCAATTGCTTCTCTGAGGGCTTTGCATGGTGGAAGGACAAAGAGATAGCAAGTGTGAGTGAGAGCAAGAGAGAGACTGGTGTGTGGGCGACCCCTGCTCCACGACACTGAGTCTACCGTGCAGTGATGACAATCCGGTCATGAAGGTGGGGCAAGTTCTTGTACCCATTAACAGCTAGAGAAGGCTGGGGACACATGTGAGGTCACAGGCAGTTTGAGAGCCAGCCTGTCTGAGTGTGTCACTCGCTGGCTATCGCCCTTGGATATTGACCTGGACAGGGTACAGGCCCCTGCCCAAAAATGGCAAAGTGCATGTGCTTGAAACCGTGGACGCCTCTTTAACATCTTCTGGCGGCAGTCCAGTTGCCGTGTCTGGTGGTCTGGGCTGTGTTCCTATGGCTCTGGAGGGAAAGAATCACAGCTACCACTAGGCCTGGCCAGAATCAGCAAGGCTCCCCAGCGCGCACCACGCAGAGCACACAGGTCGGGCCGCCTTCTGGAAAAGCCACCCACGGGGCGGGCAGAGCTCTGAGCTTCGATTTCTTCACAGAAACCCCACTGTCCTCTTGCACGTAGGGCAAGGGGTAAGTGAACTCTTCCATGGAAATGGGCCTGCCCCAAGCTTGTCTGGCTCTGTGTGGTCCCCTGTTTGCATGGCCCTTCTGCCACTATGGACAGGGAATGTGATTTCACTGGAACAGCAGAAAATGTCCCTATCCTTACTATTCCGGCCGCAGGGTGCAAGGACAACAGTGCCTCAGCCTCAGCCGATCCAGCCTTTCTTTCAGGACAGCAGAGTGGACAGGCTGAAGGCAGCAGGGTGGGATGAAGTGACGCCGATGGTCAGCAACTGGGATGGAGGTGACTTCCAACAAGTCACTGAACTGCTTTCAGTCCGCTGTTTAATCACCCCGAGACCCTGAGTGCAGGAGTGTTTCAGAAGTTATACACCACAGGTGCCCCTAGGAGGTACTGTCAGTGGTACTGGGTTGATGGACAGGCTCCCTCTCCTCCCCTTTCCTCCCCTCTCTGTCCTTTTCCTGTGCAGGTTCTGCACCTGCAAGGTCCTGTGCTGGAAGGATCTGGAAGGTAAGCAGTGTGGGCTCTGCACTGTGGGTCTGGGGTCCTGTCCAGGTGAGAGATGCCCCTCTCCTGGGGTGAATGCCGCCCCTCGGGTGTACAGGAAGTGACGTAAAGGATGCGCTGCCCCTCCCCGTGCTGGCACTGGGGGAGGTTAGGGAGGAGGAAAATCACAGGCACAGGAGCCAGGCTTCATTTTCTGCAATGAAATTGGGGAGGATCATCTTCAATCAGTGTCATTTCCAGGAAGAAAAAGAGCCCCTTTTTATGTTCACCCTGATTTTGAACAAAGGGAGCCTTGATGAGTCTGTCCTCTCCATCCCTCATTCGCATGCCACAGTCGCCACCTGAAGCCCTGTCTCTCCCTCCCACCTCATGGGCTCACAGTGCAGGCCCTGGACCGGGAGTGGCAGCCCCTCCTTCTCCTCGCTGGATGGAGCTGCATCTTCTGTCTGGCACACTCTCTCAGGCACCAAGCTTTTGTGTTTCTGTCACCCGCAGCACAGCTGGCCCCCGAGGATACTCTGTGACACCCACCCTGAGTCACCAGTGGGGAACTGGCTCCTGTCTCTGCAGCCACCACCTCCCTCATTTCCCTTTCCCTCTGCTTTCCAGGATGGGGGAATTGTCTTCCCAGCCTTACGCCTGCATGCCTGTCTGTGATTCTCACCTGGTACTTGGCTCTGTGGCCATCTCAGGCCATCTCTTGACCTGAGAGCCTGCTCTTGTCACTCACTGCTGCAGGAGCCCCCGCGCTTGCCCTGCTGGCTCCAGAGAGCCCTGAACACAGTCCCTGGCTGTCCTGTGAGCCAGCCCTCTGCAGCCTCTGCTCTGTTCATCTCGGTGGAAGCCGCCCTCGGGGTCAGCACCGTGCTAGCGGCCCTCCTTGGTCTGCTACTGCCTCGCCAGCCTCCCCGAGTGCTCCCAGCTCCCAGTCTCAGAGCTCAGGAGGCAGAGGACACATCGGACACAGGAGCCAGCTGCCCTGGCCCTTCTGCGGCTGACCATCTCTTGAGGCTTCGCATGGAGCTCCACCCACACATCCTGCCACTCCGTCTCATCTCCTCCTAAACCAGCTGAGCGCGTCCCCACCTCTACTTCCCCCAGAAATCCACAGCTTTTCTTTTGTTTCTTGTCCTCTCCCTGTAGTAGTTTATTCTCCAATACCATTCTTCGGTTGAAGCCTTTAATGGCAGCTTTTGTAAATTACGGTCGTTACCTTCTGCTTTCTACCCTTGCCGGGCTTCATGCGTCTCGTGCTTTACTGTCTTCTGCACAGTGCTTTTCACTGGCCCACGTCGCCTGTGTATGTGTGTAACTTTTGCTTGTCTGCCCCCCGGTGATTAAAGCCCCACGAGGACGGAGCCCCTCACCTGTATCCTGGTGCAGAGAGCTGGCGAGGCTCCCAGGGGGCCCTCGGGAGGTGCACACTGAGTCAGCAGGCTGTCATCTGTGCAGCCAGGACGAGCCTGGTCCCCTCTCCACCGCTGTCTCAGTTTCATTCTTCACCGCAGCCTTGACACTGGCCTTAAGAGCTGTGAGCAGCAGGAGCGCCACAGAAGCACGACCCTCTCTTCAGGAAACAAATCTCCCTCGGCTTTCCCCTGCCATCATTTATGTCCCAACTGTACCTAGATTTTTCATTGCCATGTGTCACTGACATTCAGGACTCAGTGCAGTGTGAATGACCTTGTGCACACCTGTTCCCCGCTGGGGCGGGGCTCCCCTTGCGGAGGGGCGGCTCTCACGGCGATGAACGATGGCCCTGAGGTTGCCGTGAGCTGTCAGGAGCTCACTGGCTTGATCCATGCAGGCGACCTTTATTCCGAGGGGACAGCAGATCAGTCAAGTCAGTTATTTGACAAGGTGTCTAAGACACAATCAATTATTTGATGGAAATGAAATATGCTATCAGGTAGGTTGGTTGGTTTCATTTGGCTATTTACCCTTCTTCTGAGACTCTGTAAAGAAATATCTCTCTATGCCTGGTTTTGAACCCCCAGAGCGTGAACTTGCTTCATTTGCTTGTCTGCAGGAATTACTATTTGTGAACAGACCTAGGGAGAAAATTCCTACTCACATTCAAATGTGGGTATTCGTGAGCCTCCATTGCCTGACCCAGAGGCTGGAGCTGACCTGGGGCGGGGAATGAAGCCTGCAGAGTGGCCACGCTGGCTGAGCACTTTCCACGTGCTGTTATTTATCTCTCAGAACAGCCTCATGAGAAACGTTTCATTATCACACCTGACTGATGAGAAAACAGCGGTGCAGACAGGTGTGCAATTGCGTGACATCGCTAGATACATGGCAGAGGTGAGACTTGGACTAAAGACTATTTGATTCTAAGGTCAGATTCTTATAATGCTGTGGTCTACAGCTTGGTCTTCATTTTTCTCCTGGGCTAGTTCTGTGGTCGGCTGAATGAGACGCATGTTTAAAGGAGCACCAGTGTGGAAGGAGAAGACCAGAGTTTCGGTCTCTTCGCCTGGCGTGGTCTTGGAGCTGGTCTGCTCGCTCATCGTTCATATAAGGATGCTGGGGGTAGGGGGTGTCTCCCATCACTATCCAAAATCAACCGTCTTATTTAAGACTCATGAAACTGAGAGAGAGAGAGAGAGAGAGAGAGAGAGAGAGAGAGACCCTCTGTGAAAGGTTTTAAGAAATGAAGGAAGAGCGTTAGCACCCTGAAAATACCATCCCGCTGTTTGAACCCACTTCAGTGGTAGTGGCGTGCAGGTGCCAAGCTGACCGTGGGATAGTATTGCTCTTGATCTCATGCATCCATCTGCCCCAGTGTTAATTTTTGTCACCAAGCTGTCCCTTGGGGTGACAAGTTTGTTACAGCCAGATATCCTGATTTACCTGAGAAATTCCAGAAGAAACAGGCTATTTCTCTCCCAGAATTTCCAGAAAAGTCCAGGAGCTGAGTCACCCGAGCTTGGCTGGGCATTAGCTTGTACCTAAACATAAATCATGGCCAAGAGAATTAACAAGCTGATTGACTGCATAGAAAAGGGTGAGCCACATCCAAATTCACGTGTTGAGGGTTAGGGAGGTAGCTCTGTGCTTGCCTAGGGTGTGTGAGGTCCCGGGTTAGATCCCCAGCACCACATTTAGATGCTACAAAACTCATGCACATAGAGTCAGGGAGATGGAGGCTTTCACACAGGTGAACCAGGGTATCATGGCCAGAAGAAAGGGAGCTGGGTTTTAGATGGGGAGAAAAAAACAACTGTATTCAGTGTATAACCAGCTACCTTATCTGTGTACCAATCCTTTCAGGCACCTCACAACATTTTTCAAAGATTCAGTGAGACAGTGTTTAAAACTGCAAAGCACAATGCTTAGTCTTGGTGAGTGCTCTAAGTAGAGTGCCATTATTTTCTGTTACGCTGTCCCAGACCTTGTCACTCTTTTGTGTTCTCTGAGCTACAGAATTGCCGTATATCCCTCCTGCCTCTGGCTGCTTATTTAAATGGCTGAGAGTTTTTCAGATAATCATTGGAATGTTGGATGGCCAGAAGGTCCGTGGGAAGCTGGAACTTTCAAAACGGCTCCCACAGAAGCTGTTGGCATCCCTGGCTTTTCAATGGGGAGAATGTGTTTTCGGATATTTTAGATGCTGTGTGAAGCAGAGGTACCCAACTCATTATCCTATTAATCTTCTAATGTGTCACTACTTGGCCATAATCCTCTTTCCTGAAGGACAAAGAGGGAGGAAGCAATAGTGACATACACAACAGATCGAGCTTGAGACCCACGTGAGATTTAGGGGCATATGGCTAAAGAAAAAGCTTCCTCCATGCAAAATGCTTCTTGAAATCTGGTCCCTCTAGCAACGAACTGATTGGGGAGACTCTTTGGGGGGAAGTTATGTTAAGGAAGCCTTGGAGCTAAGCTCCTGGGGGCAGCTTCTCTCTCCCTTTCCCTCAAATCTGATCTGTAAATATTTCAGGATAAATACTGAAAGTTGACTCTGCCTCCCTGGTGGTGGATAGCATTGTTTTAGAAAACAGTTCATAAGCAAGAATCTGAACTTCTGTAAAAAGCCAGCTGATTTTCCAAGGATAGAAAATAAAAATAGCACAGAAAACAAAGGAACACAAGGGAACAGGTGACCGCGACAAGGGACAATTTCATCTTCACCTTTTGTTTGCAATACATTTTTTGTCTGCATGTAAACATTTTTTCCAATCCAGATGGAAAAGGTGTGTGGTGATCCACTTGTGGAACCAGCACCTGTTTTAGAAAGTAGAGATGTATCCATAAACAACACAGATAAAGTCTTCACTCATTAGAGCTTACCCTAGTCAAGGAAACCAAAGATTAATGAACAACCAAGCAAGAGAAATGACGTGTAAGAATAACTGTAGACACAGCAGGAGAAGCAAGTTTATGTGCGAGCGTGTACAGAGGGGCCAGTGGTTGTACAGGTGAGCTGATACCTCATGGGATCCTATTTACTAGATTCTCCAGCTGCTGGAGGGTACAGCTCTGGCTGGTAGCTTAAATCTGCCTCCTTTGCAGGAAAAGTGTCCTTGACTGTGAGAGGTGGCCATGGGACAATCAGTGCATGACTGATACACTAAAGCCTGGCCCCGCCCTCCAAGTTGGCCCATCTATGAGGAGCCTTGTGCCCAAGACTTCCCACCGTCACCCCAATCCCTGGGTTGATTGAAGGCTGGACATTACCTAACAGCAGTTAAGATTCCATTCTCACCTGTGTTGCTTTTTCCTCTCCCTGCCCACTTTGTCTCTATAAAAACTTTTGCTAAGGCTCCACTTCTAGGCAGCCCAAACCAAGACAGAAGTCAAGGAAGGCCTCTTTTAAGTGAAGATACACCACTTGGGAGATGAATGATAATCAGTAACCAGCCATGTCATCCTCTGGTAGAATGAACTTGGCCAAAGAAAGTCTTAGATGCAGGAAATCAGAAAGAGAGAAAGATCGAAGCCTAGATCTTACAGGATAAGGACTGTGGATTTCAGTGGAATGTACGGGAGAGCTGTTAGAAAGTTTCTGAGCAGTTGCACATGCTGACTTATGCTTTAAGACGGTTCTGTTGGACAGTGGATAATCAGGAGGTCCCAATGAAAGCAGGAACACTAGCTAGGAGCCTTTGAAGCAATGACCTTGGTTTCCATTAGCGGCATCTCTTGTGTGCCTGTTTTATGCTAGGCAGCTTACTGTACTTCTTAAGTTCCATTAGCAACTCCATGAGCTGGGTATCATTCCAGCCATGTTAAAAGACAAGGAACCGAGTCATCGTTTTCTAAGATGAGTAGTATAAAGTCATACAACTGTAAGTGACATATTTGGGATTTGAACCGAGCTACCTAGCTCCAACACCCAAGTGTTCCTCATTGTACATACTGGCCTCCTTGCCTCATTTCCGTATGAGTAGTTTTCTCTGAAAGTAGCTCAACCACCTTGACTTGCCACGTTGGGAGTATCAGATTTGTCGGGACAGTTTGTGTCACTTCTCTGCTGAAACATCAGGCTGAGCAGCCCCGGAAAGACTGGTTGCCATCCTCCAAACACATCTGCTTGTAATTATGAGACACCCTTAGACCTCCTCTTTTTGTCAACATAATTACCTTCAATCACAGTCATGCTGCCCCGACCAGCCCAGGGACCCACTCCCCTGCCAACTGCAGTAGCTGATTTCCAAAGCCCCTGCCCCAGTCCAAACATATGCACTGTCTTCTCAGCTCCAAGAACAAGAGGGTTCAAGTTCAAAATCATATAAATGGAGGTTGCTTCCTGTTTTGTCTATGTCAAAATGTGTGCAAGAAGTGGTTAGATTACCTGGTGCCCTGGCTGGAGTTGTAAAAACACCAGGAGGTTTGTGCCAGGGAGGAAATTTCAGTAGAGATTTAATTTGGGAGCTTTTTATCCCACCATGAACAACCATGGTATCCAAGATCTCCTCCTTCCATATGAATCAGGTAGCAGAAGAGAAGCCAAATCTGTCTCCAGTGATCAGGTTAGGATCCAGGAAGAAGGGCCCCCCCAGAGTTGAAGAACAGCCATGGCTAGAGCTTGGTGCATGATTGGCAAAGATTCTGGATTAAAATCCAAACTCTGAAAAAGGGCAGGACAGAAAGTTTTGCAAAGTTAACCTAAGAGTGTGGAGTAAACGTGAGAGGAGTGCAGTGTGCACTAGAACATGGATGGGGAAGAGGGGGAGTGCTATTTCCTCAGCTTCAAGCTTGCCAGGAATGGGTTTGGTTTCCATGGTGACGTTGGACCCTTAGGCCACTCCTCTGGGGGAGATGGCCTGAGGCTGTGCATTTAGCAGAAGGCATAGGCAGGATTGGAACTCTGGGCTCTGCGGTTTCCACTCTGCCATAATAACGATGGAAAAGTGAGTAAACAAGGGAAATACAGAGTACACGAAGATTCCAAACAGATGTGCTTTTCGGGGGGGGGTATTCCTCCCCAAAAACAACAAGTAGCCTTTGAATTTGGTGTTGAGGGAGCATTAGAGATAGTAGAACCCTAAGGCATACTAACTATAGCTTGACCAATGTATGAATGTGTGTTGTAAATAACAGTGTGTAATTGCTTATCATTCTTTCCATAGAGCATGGGTCGGTTGTGTTGGAATATTCTCCGTGACCCTAGGAACCCTAACGAGCCGTGGGGTCCTGGGGAGCTGCAGTAGCGCTTGTCAGCTGCTTGCAGAGCAGGTTACGCTTCTCTCAGAGCCGGTTCCATTGCGACAGGCTGCAGGCAGGGGAGTTGGTAATTGCCCCAACCCTAATTCCAGACGGCACTGGTCACACGGAGGGAGGGCTGAGCCATTGATGGAGTCTTCCCGGGTCTTTCCAGTAACCTCCTTGGCCTCTCACTTCCCTGTCCTACATTTTTACTAGCGTTTCTGAAAGCGCTTCTTGCTGTTCTGGCAGGTCGCGTAAGCACACGGATGACTCCGCAGATCTTCTGCCCAGAGATGAGGGGTTGCGATCGGGCTCTCTTAACGGAGTTTCAGCTCCTCTCTTGAAGGGTCTATTTACAGAAACCCTGGGGACATTTGATTTCAGCGCAGGCCCCTCTCCCTGCCTCTGTTAAGGTGATCTTAACCTCCGTCTAAGGAATCAGCCTATTCTCCATGGCAAGAGTCCTCTTTTTTCTCCTTCTTTCCCTCTCCCCTTTCTTTTCTTCCTTCTCTCCTCCCTTTTCCCCTCCTGCCTTTTTTTATTCCTTCTTTCTTTCTTTCTTTTCATCTCTTAGCTTTCTTTGTTCCTCTACCTGGCTCATCCTTTGCAATTTTCCCCCTTGTCCATCTACAGTTCGAGCTGACCTTTTCTGAGTATTACATATCCAACTATTCTCTGGAATGTCCTTTGAGAACTGAGAAATGCAACTGCCAATCTTAGCCGGGTTCACAGAGAGCCCTATTCAGAAAGGATAAGTGGAAATATGATCAAGTGAACACTGAAAGTCTCAGTAAAATGCATTTTGCTGAACTGACAAGACTAAGGAGCCAACTGTAAAAAGGCGGCCTTCTAACCAAAGCAGCATGGCGGCACTCCCCTGGCTTTACTCGACCTTCCTCCTGGCCAGAGGGAGGCCCATTTGGCTGATTCAGCTACATAGGAACCTGACGAAATATTTAGGGCATGGAAAATTCTGGGCCAGTTTTCTTATGCTCCTTTCATGTGCTTCTAATTGGGTCCCTGTGATAGATATAAACATAATCAAACAGTGATCAATTTTTAAATATCATGTCAAGGATTATGCTAAGCATGGCATAATGCTTACCAACAACAACCTTATGAGGTAAGTGTTACTAAAATTCCCACTTACATTGAGAAAAGCGAGACTTAGAACACGATTTCACATCGAGGTCAATACATTCAGCAGGACGCACCTCTGTCCTGCAACACAGTGTCCAGATTGGAGCCCCAAGCAGGGGAGGGGAGATTCCCCACACCTGCTCCTGGGACAAGAGGACAAACACACCCGGATGTATAGGGTGCCACCATGGCATCGGGCCCCATTTGAGGCCACTAATGCATTTATCGTTTATAAATCAGCCCTCAGCAGGTGACCCCTCTTCATTCTGCACACCATGATCTCCCTCCTCTCTGGGGAAGGATACAGTCCAGGACCCTAGAGGATCCCTGAAACAGCAGGTGACACTGAATCCTGTATGGACTATGCTTGTTCCTTTGCACACATAGCTATGAAAATTTTAATTTAAAATTTAGGCACAGTGAGAGATGCACAACGCCAAATACCTATCTGAATAGCTAGCTGAAGACTGGCCTTAGACAGCATTTGCTGGAGTTTGGGTCTGGAATGTATCTCAAAGGCCTGGGTGCTGGAGGCTTGGTCACCAACCCGGGCTGCTGCTGGCCACAATGGAAGATTTGGGAAGTGAGAAATAGCTGTGCAGTGTTGGGGAGACAGGATATCAGGAGTGCACCCTTGAAAGGGGTTTGAGACCCTGGCCCCTTCCTGTGTTTCTCTCCACTTCCGGTTCACCAGCTCCCACCAAGGTGTTCTGCCTCCTCACAGCTCCCCTCCCCCCAAAAAGGAAAAAAACAGGAACAATGGATGACGTACTGAGACCTGGAGCTAAAACGAACCCTTCATCCTTAGAAGTTACCCATCTCGGGTATTTTATCACAATAATGCAAAACTAATGAAGGCAATTTCCTGTTGAGGGGGTTGTTTCACTTTTTTAGTGCTGGGTGAACCAAGGGCCTTGCGCAGTACTAACGGCCTGCTCTGCCACTGAGCTATGGCCTCAGCCCCTGACTCAGTCTCCCTGATCAGCTTCTTCAACTCTGCCAGAAATGCGCGAGTGGCATCCTCCCTGGCAGATTCAGACTCTCCTTGAATTTTCATATTTTTGATGGGAACTCTTGCTTAGGTCTTCATATAGTCTCAATGCCCTCTGGTACCAACACAATACTGTCAGTTGGAACATATTTTCTGTTTATATTCTCCACCCACAGATTTAATGCCTTTTCCCAACTTACATTAACACTTACAACACATTGGAACCATAACGAGTGCAGTTTGAGGTGTGACAGCAAAACTAGCACAAATTTCTTTTCCCTTCTTCATGATTTCACGGACAGAAGATTCGTTCTTGCGGTAGATGGTAGTGACACAGATGCCGTAGCGTATCGGTTGTTTATTCGTGTTAGAGCGGGGCTGGCTGAGAGCTGAGGTTCACTGCTGCTGTCTGGAGGCACAAAAGGACACACCACACATCAATAGTCCGGGGAAAGATCAAAATTCAAAGTTTGAAATATGTTTCTGCCAGATATGTATCACTTTCACACCACTGTAAAGTCAGAAATCCTAAGTAAAACCATCCTAAGTCAGCAACTGCCCATAGGTGGAGACGTAAGGTTGGCTGGCTCAGAGTTATTAACATCTTAGTTGGCTTTGCTTTCAGTTCTGGAACTGGGCAATGCATCACTCCATAAAATAAAACAAGTGACACGACAGCGTAACCACCAGAGGTTGGTTTTATAGACAGACAAAGGTCAAAGGAAGCAGAAACCAAACGAACACAGATTGGTCCCTGTAGTGGTTGATTGATTGTGTCAGCCGGAGACATTTTGGAGTTTCACTAAATCAGCTTAGCAATTCTGTACCCTAGGGCATAGAAGACCCACCCTGGGGCGCTCATCGCCTGGACTGAAGGGAAGGAGCAAGGATGCACGGGGTTCTGCTCTTTGGAGGAGCTCCAGTCTGCACCTTTGACATGGACGTCATCTCCCTCTTCGGCTTCTGCCCTGGCTCCTTCTGACCTCCAGCGTAGACTCTTCAGCCCCCATCACACACCCATCGGCCTGCTGGTGGGGACTTGCACAGGACCCCGCAGTGAGCTCCAGACCTTGGACTGAATCCTCTGGCCTCCGGCGTGCAGACGCCCTCTGCACGCTTCCTCATCTGACTCTGTGGCTGACCGTTGTAGGCCAATCTGTGATTTCTATATATTCTTATATCTTGTGTTATGTCTGTTTCTCCAGTAAAACTCTGACTAATACAATCACTTGACAATTACTTTTCTCGTGAGATGGGGAAAGGGAAACAGAACAATAGGAAAGCAACCAGCAGGCTGACATCAGAGCACCTTCTTCATGTCGGGATTGGAGTGGGGGACGTGCCATCCTCAAGTCAACTGAAACAGGCCTCAACAGAAACTCTCTGAGTGCTTGGGCAGGGAAGATAACAACCTAGCTTCACTGTGGGGATGAAACCTAAAGATGAAACCGAAAGTTCTCATGGGAGGGATCTAGGGAAGAAGAGAGGGAAGATGGTTTCTGGGAGATGAGGAGCAAGTGCTGGGACGCAGGAGGCACAGAAAACATGGCTCATATGCAGAGTCCAAAGGGAGTAGAAAAGCACAGATGTGTCAAGAGGTCATGGCACCAAGGGAAGCCAGGAAGTCTGAGCAGCAGCCAGCCTCAGCTGAGCCCCATGAAGCCACAGGGTAGCAGCCTCTGACTCTCAACTCTGGGCACTCAGCTCTGGTTTTATATGCACGGACATTTTCCACAGGGGTGTGGGACTCTGCACAGTGGTCTACTGATTAACCCAGGGTTTCAAAGGAGGCGGAAGAGTGGCATGAGCGTGGTCAGGCAGAGGCTGGATTCACAGTAGGAGACAAGGGCTGGCTTCTCTGTACACGGCCAGGAAGATTGCCTGAGCCCACGCAGAGCAGGAGAAATCAGAAGACCGAGAACCCCCCTGTGCAGCCTGAGACTTGAGCTGGACATGATCACCCAATGGGATTCCTTCGAGCCCTCTGCCGGACGGAGCGAGCACTGGGCACTCTGAACCCCTCGGCAGGCTCTCCACAGCTGCTCCAGTGCGCATGCATCTCCGAATCCCCACCCCGATGTGATTTCACATTCTGTGGTTTCAGTTAGCCATGGTCCACTTCGGTCCCAAAATATTTAATGTTATTCTAGAACTAAACAATCCGTAAATTTTAAAGTGACATGATACAATCTCACGGTAGCCTTCCTCCCAGCCAGAATACGAATCATCTCTCTGTTTGGTGGATCTGGGCTGTCTGTGTTGTCCCCCACTGAGTGCCTGAGTAGCCTTCTCTGCTCTCAGGTGGACTCCTGTGGTCTCACGGTGCTTGTGCTTGGGTGACCCTTACTTGGCCTGAAAGCACAAGTGATGTAATGCTGGCAGTTGAATTATAGCCTTTTGGCATAATTGTCCTATTTTGCTGTTAATTATTTTGTTAATCTCTCACTGTGCCTAATTAAACTTTATCAAGTTTAGTTGATAATGGGATATATGTACAGTACAGAAAAAAATAGTGTCCATGAGGCTCATTATTTTCCATGGCTTCCAGCATACATGGGGAGACTTAGAAGGTGCCTTTCCTTACGGAGGAGTGAGGACTACTGAAATTTCTTTCCATAAGTGTGGGGGAAGTCATAGCTTCATGGGGCTTCTTGTGACACACGGAATCAGTATGGAGAAAGTAGAATCTTAAACGGCCACCCTGACCACTGGATGAGAATATGAAATTGGGTCTGATTCACCTGAGAGCTAAGATTCTACTCATGAAGGTCAGGTAGCACTTACTTTGATCTCCCTGGCATCAAGGTCCTCCTGACTCCAGATCCGATGATGTGCTCCACATCAAAGCCAGACTCCATGAGGCTGGGTCCTCATATGAGAATCGCTGCCCACCCTACACAAGCAGGATTCATTTCAAAGGCAGAGAATTTGGATAGTCAGGGACACCTGGACTGGGCGAGATCCCATGGTGCCACGGTTCACTCTGTTGACCCCTGACATCTTCTGTGAGTTACCTGGATGCCACGGCCACCTGTTGCCAGCTGTGTGCCCTCCTATGCCTCTGGTAATCAACAGATATGATCTGGCTGCCCTTTCTGTCGCACTCTGGACACCTGATGCCCCCCATCTGCCAATTATCTGCACATGCTCTGCTTGGAAGGCCAGTCTGGATACCAGATTCTATCTCAGCCTCTTGCCAGGACCACTTGCCTGCCACCTGTTCTCCCCTCCCTGAGACAGATGGCTTGCTTTTGTGTAACCCATGCATACTTGTGTTGGCTTCTGACCTCAGCAATCAGGGTCTCCCCAGAGTACAGGAGGCTTGGAGAAAGTCTGGCTAGGTCTCAGCCAGCCCAGCCATTTGCAGATGGTGACAAGATTAGTTTTGCTGCCCTAGCCCTGGATGCTAGCTCATCCTCAGTAGGTGGTAGGCTTTCACTAATCCCCGTCACACGACCACAGTGTAATATATTTGTCCTGCCTCATTTATTTCTTTGCTCTCTGGCTCAACATTCTTTTTTGGGTTCCTTACATCCTGCTTAGTCCCTGCACTATTGCTCTTCCTCAGGAAAGTCCTTGTCCTTGTAAATTGTCGCTGATGAGAGTTTTCTGCTGAACTGATGGACTGCCTTGAGCCCTAAGTGGCCTCTCTCAGATGTGAATGCCTTCATTTGTTACCTGTGGGTCCCGAAGCTCACATTCTTCCTTGAGACCAGCCTCTGGCAAGTTATGGTGTTGGACTATGGTTTCTCCCGTCCTCCAATGGATGGCGTCACAGAATCTCATCCTGCCTAGAGAGGTAGTATAATACCTAATACCAAAGTTAGGGATTTGGGCCCAAGGCCAAGCTGCCTGAACTCAACTCCTCGATCTGCCTTTTCCATTAAGGTGTCTTTGAGCAAGACGGGTATCTGTTCCGGGTTTAAGTTTTCTCATCTGTTAGCAGAATTGACAACTGCATCTATATTATTGATTGCTGTGAAGATGAAAAGGTTAATGCATATGTGCACTGGGAATAACATTAGATAGACGGTACACTCGAAACCAGTATAGGTTATTGTTTCTTATCTTTTCCTACTAGTTTGTGGTAAGTGAGTACTTGCTAAGCTTGTTAATATTTCAGATCTCTCAGACATAGAGTGGTTGGCAAGATTAGCAAGAGCTCCTAAGATTCTCTCTTGGTCACAGAATTTACTGGAATCAGAATGTGGAAATGAAATAAACTTGCATCTCTTTATCCATTCTTTGTTTTGTTTGTTTAAGAAACATTTACAAAATGTTTACAAAAAGCGCTGGGCTCTGCTCTCTTGCCTTACAGCTCCCGGAGGTGCAGCACTCAGGTGGAAAGCTGGAGCCTCCCATCCTGCAGTGATAAACTCCGCTGAGTGAACTCTGAGTTCCCTGCAAGACAGTGCGGTCGGCGCCAGTGTATTTGAAAGCTCCTCACACACTGCTTGCTTCCCATTCTTGCTAATATCATTACACTCAGATAGGAGGGAATTTTTAAAATAAGTCCTCAACGTGACCACCTCCACATGTGGCTTTCTGTGACTTGCTGTGGCTTCCAGTCTCCAGGTGGCCGGGACTCATTCCCCACCCCCTTCCTCCCACAGAACGCAGACTCACCCGCCTGCTTATCCACAGCCATTTCTGGGTCTGTGTCTCTGAACCCCTCAAGGCAAGGTCACCAGCTGTCTAAATTTTCCATGCCCTTCACGAATCCAGTGCTCTTAATCACCATGGGATAAGCAAGTGCTCTGGGAAACCTAGAGTAGGGTTTTTGTTCCTCCTAGAATAAAATAAAAGGCCACGGTCCAATGTATCTTGGATAGTCTGATCACATTTGGTGAAAAAAAAGTCCATAATTAAAACCACCCAATTGAATGGTAGTGCTAAAAATTGGTTTCATTAGTAATGGGAAGACTATTTAAATGCATCAGATGATAGACAGTTTCGCTGCTTTTCAGAAAGAATTGAATGTTTAACAGAAAGAACCGAAGAAGAGGCTAGAAAACTCTATCTCAAGCAATGCATAGAAAACTTCCTCTGAAGGTTCTTGTGCCTCCTCCTTCCTGCTTCTCTTTTAAAATAGCTGTCAGATGGTCCTCACTGATAGCAGTGCTAAAAGGGCTGATTGGGGAACAAGCATGCTCTTTGGAAAATTTGCTTTTCCTAATGCAGAAAAGTTAATTGATTGCTTGATTGACTGGTGGAAGGAGGGATGCGGCTGACTGAGGAGGGTGAAGGACTCGCAGTGTGTCCTGCTGGCTGGGCCAGGCTGGCAAGCGTCCACGTGGTGCTTAGGTGGATATTAATCTAGACCACGTGGGAATACAGCTGGGAGGCTCAGAGATGCGTGGCTGTTGGAGGAGACAGGTGAGTTCTTTTCTAAATGTGGACTCAGTTACAGGCTCACTGGGAATCAAGGTCAAATTTTTTCACCTCTCTTGGTCTGGTTAACTCGGGTGGAAAATCGGTGAGCAGCAGATCACATACATGGGGAAGGGCTGCGGCTCCCCAGGCAGCGTTCATCGGCCTCGAGTGGGGTTTCTGAAGGACAGACAGTCAAGGCGGGTGGGTGGATAGGAAGAAGGACGGGGCAGCGTCTCTGGGGAAGCAGGGGTGTCTCCCACCACCAGCAGGAGCTGGGCTGCGAGCTCTTTTCCATTTCCCAGCATTGGATTCTGGCCGGATGTTCCTGCCTCCTCTCAGACTCCAAGAGAGGACCGTCGCCCGAACTTGGCTTGGGTCTAAGTGGGCTACAGGCTGTGGACTGGGCGTTTTGGGCGTGAGCAGAGCTCTTGAGACGAAGGCCGCTGCGTGTGTGCCTGGCCCATGAAAGCCGAAGGAAGAGACACACTTGCTCCTCCTCCTGGCTCACCACGCAGCTCCAGCTTACAGCCCCCCGCCGCCCCCCGCCGCCCCCCGCCGCCCCCCGCCGCCTGGCCCTCGCTGGAGAAGCTCTGCATGGCGTCATGTGATTCTGCTCTTTCCTGCTCTGATTTTTACGCAGCCCCTCCCACCCCACATCCAGTCACTTCTGCCCAAATCTGTTCTACAACTCAACTCTGCCAGAAGTGAACCTCAAGACTCCCGTGGGAAGCAAAGGCATGCGCGCATAGTTTCCTAAGGTGAATTTTTTGAATCCCTTTCTATGAAGATAGTGATGAAAGAGACCAAGCTAGGTTTGCTCACTCTGCGCACCTCCTGTCAAGCGTAACCTCCAAAAAGAGAGATAAATAGATGTTCTCCAACTCACCATATAAAATGAAAATTTTCAGCTGGGTACCTGGCACTGGACAGGAAACAACTGATCACCCCGAACATCCTTCGATAAATCTTCATCTCTTTCAAAGATAATTGGAAAGACGGTGACTTCTGAGTTTGCTGTCTTTCAGCGGTTACTTTCCTGTCTTTCTTCTGGGTATATTTGTTTGCAAAGCCAAAATGTCCAACATGGCCCCATCCATCAAGCTGAAGGAAGCCCAAATGATTTCCTTTTTCAGCTCTGTGTGTCACGCTCCAGGATTCTCTTAATCTTCTGGCTTTATAAGGTGCCTGGCATTTTCCATCTGAGGCGAGCACAGCCTCTCACCTCTTTCCTCTTGAAGGATGTGCCTATGCTACTAACCCCATTGACATGTTTGTTTTTAGGACATTTTGCCATTCATTTTTTCATTTCCCACATAGCCCATCACACGCTTATCATTGTGCTGTGATGTCAGCTGTTAAGGTAAATCTGATGAGCTACTTTAATGAGCGCCTGTGAGTATCTGGCCAGGTGAAATTTCCGGGGGTCCTGGCTTCCTGGTCAATATTTCTGAGCATGTGTAGCTACAAAAAAAGGATATCGTTTTGGTTGCCACTAAATCTGTTCCTTTTTTACTCCTAAAATTCATTTGAAATATTCAGACTTGGTATTTGTGATTTTCTGAAGGCTTAATTAGCTGTGGAGTTGGTATATCAATATAATAAACCTCATATTCATTTTCTTAAAAATCTAGGTTATAATAATGTACAACTTTTAATAAAACCTTCCTTCTATAGTAATGCAAATCATAGAAGCTCTGAAGGGCCCATGAATCAAAGCCACTTGCGCCCAGTGGAGTTAGTTATTTGGTATTTGCACAATAACCTTTTAATAGAAGAGTGTGTTCTTAAACATATTGGGTCTCTGCAAGGGGCCCACCCATATGATTAGGAGGCCAGCCTCTGTGTTGCACCTTTTGTATGAACATAACAGAAAGAGTTTTCACCGTGGCAGAAACAAATGCTAATGCTTACAACGAGGCTTCACCAGGACCTGCTGGGTTCAAAGGTTACCAATGCAATGCAAAGGGCTCTTTACTGTAAGTGGGTAAAATGCTAGGAAGACACCTCCTACGGGCAGAGGGAGATGTCAGATTCCACTATGAAGGCCACTTGAGTAACTCAGGGAGGATGGACCACCCTCAATGTGGAGAAATCTGGAAGCTTACAGTTAGCAAAGTGAGGAGTAGCAACCCCACAGACAGTGGAATAAATGGGCACCATGTGCCTTCTGGTGACTGCCCTACGTGGAACAGAGGGTTCCAACTGCAGCCCTACGCAGTGTGTAGCCTGGATCTGATGGAACCAAGGCAGATTGAAAAATGTTCTATAAATACCCAGCTTGACTCTTGAAAAATGTCAGAGTCATGGGAGAGGAAGATAAGAGGAGAAACAGGCTGTTGCAAGAAAGACGTAGCCCTAGATTAAAGTCTGGATCAGCAAAAGCAAATATATGAATTAAAGTTGTAAGTAAAATAATCTCTTATTATAATCTCTTATTATAATAAGAGATTATAATAATAGTAAAATAATCTCTTATAAATAAGTCTATCTGTCTGTCTGTCTATCTATCTATCTATCTATGTAATCTGTTTGTCTACCTCTGACCTCCATATCTGTGTGTATAATCTCCTAACAATGCCATTCTCTTGTGCAATCATCCCACAGTAATCAACATTAGAAAATTTAACACTGAGAAACATAAAAACACTATCCTCTGTCCACATTCACATTTTGTTAGTTGTCCCGGCCATGCCCTTTAGAACAAGGGTCTGCAAACATCGCCCCACTCACCATCTGCTCTCAGGAGCAAAGTTGCATTGGAACAAAACTGTGGCCTTTTGTTTACATGTTGTCTGGAGCTGCTTTTGCACCACAGCCATGGAGTGGGGAGACCACAACAGAGACCATATGGCCCATAACGCCTAAAATGCTTACTCTCTGGCTCTGGTGGGGAAGGGTTTGCCAACCTCTGCTTTTGCACGGTTTCACTCCAGCCCCATCCAGGAAGGATACTTTACACCCAACCATCGGGTCCTCTGATTCTCTTTTATCAGGATTCGTTCTCCAGCCTTTCTGTGTGTTTCATGACATTGGTATTTTTGAGGAGCCTCACCCAGTTATTTTGTAGAATTTCTTTCACCTTGGGTTTGTCTGCTTCTTTCTCCCAACTGGGTGTACATTCTGCATTTCCAGCAGGGCATCGCTGCAGAGAGGTGGTGCTCTTCTCTGGGCTTTGTACTAGAAGAATGTTCTAGAATTTTGCACCATAACGATGAAGATAGTGTGGGTTATTTGGCTGAGGCGGTGCCAGAAGGAGATGACAGATGTGTTTTCCTCTGATGGGCATTATTGGCATGATTAGCAATATTCAAATACAGGCTGTGTGTTAAGTAATCAATCTACCCAATATTAAATCTCCACTACTTGATCACTGTGCCGAGGTTATGTATAAGGATAACTTTGTTCTTGAGAAACTTGTGCAGAAGTATTTAGGGATGAAGGATTATTATAATTATCACTTACTTTCAAATGATTCAATCTATGTGCACACACACAGAAGAAATGTAGAAAACACTCTCATTTGGCCAATCTATATAAAGTTCACAGATGTCTATTGTGCTATTCTAAAGCTTCAAAATTTTTGTATGGGTTTAATTTTTTTAAATAGTAATTTAAAATATTAATGAGCCCACATTACCTGGTACCTCAGATGGAGTGGGAGGGGCAGAAGAATCGTAAATCAGACAGGTTGATTATGGTGATCATTGTCCCTTTGAATTGCAAGGAACATTTGTAGTCACTGTGGAGAAAGATGGAAGAGTTTGTAGAGGAAAGAAATCTGGTCATTTCTCATGTTCCTGGGCATGGCATTCACCCACTGACTGCATAGAATTGATTTTTATTTAATTGAATTGCATGCCTCAGTAGGGTTTTTAATTTCCCTATGAAAGCTACAACTTTCAAGTTACAAAGAGAGAGAGAGAGAGAGAGAGAGAGAGAGAGAACCAAATTAAGCCTAAGGATTTCAGCTATAAAAATAAAACAAATTATTAAGTTTGATGTCTCACATAAGGTCAAAACACAAATGCAAAGTAGAAAATAAATTATTTGCAAACAAGGCTCAGATAAAAACTGCAGACATGCAGGACAGCATTAGATTAGTCAAATAAAAATGCAGAAACCAGAAGCAGAAAAATGAATGACGGAAGAGAGAGAAGGTGAGATAAAGTTATAAATACGTTGAGTTCTTTCTTTCTTTCTTTCTTTCTTTCTTTCTTTCTTTCGAGTGAATCAAGGGCCAGGTTTGCTTACCTCTTTACCAATGAACTGAGTGTGCAATCTCTATTTTAAAAACATTAATCTATGATTAAGACATAAAATATATGAACTGAATAAGTCACTGATTAAAACAGAAAAAAACTGTTAAAAAGAATCCACACAAGAGGTAATTGATAATTATAGGGAGTATCCTAAAGCAAAAATTTGACATATTGAGAAAACAGCAATCTAAAAAATAATTACACACCACTTAATTAGATAGTGTATCACTAATGTACATATATCAAAATTATATTTATGATGCCTGTGGAATATTTATAGAGATGGATCATAACCAATATTAAAGAACAAAGAATGTCACTAAATCCAAAATTAGAAATTCTGTAGTTCTCAAATGATTGTCTTGTAAATAAATCAAATACTTAATACTGAATAACATCCATTAATAAAATAGCCATTAAGTAATTACAATGATAAAATAATTGAAATATTTTAAGCCAATTAATAGAAAATTAATTAAAAAGCTTCATATATTTATTTTTAAAATATTAATTTTGACTGAAGCAATATGAGAGAAAAGTTACCATTAAAAATTTTTAAAATAATAATTATTATTAAGCTATGACTGTAGCTTAAAGGTTATCTCACACAAAGATATACTCAAGAAAGCATACACTTACTAAATTACTCTTTTTACTTTTAAAATTAACTTTAAAATATCTAACAAACTCTCTATGTTAGGAGCAGTGAACAATGTAATTACCCAGAAAGTTGGTGGGAAATATAATGACAATAAAAACAAAAGTTAATTAGAATAAAATTCAATAAAATTGAGAAAAAAATTGGGAAAATTCAATTTTTAAGAAAAGCAATAATATAAATGTCTTTGTCAGTATGAAAAATAACATGAAGGAAACTATTATGCATGTGAAGTGGGGTGTACACGTAGACATATGAATAGAGAAATGAAGCTCCATGTAGTATTGCAAGCTTGAGAGCCTATCACTCACCAAGGAACGACTTTTCCAGAAAATATGTCACCAAATTTCATTCACAGTTTGAAGAAACAGAGTATTAACTGTGCTAGAAGGCAATTAGTGTTGTTAAAACTCTTCCTGCAAAATAAGTATTGAAGTTGAATCATTCCTTGAAAGAATTTTATCCAATGGTATTTAAACTCTCACAGTATAATAAAATAAATGTTGAAATTGAATCATTCCTTGAAAGAATTTTATCCAATGGTATTTAAACTCTCAAAATATAATAAAATAAGAAACACTCAACTATGAAACCATCATAAAACTGAGTTTAAGAAACTATCAGAAAAATGACTTTAAAAAGCTGAGAACATTAAGTATAGTAACTGATACCGAGAAATGGAATAAGCCACAGAGGGGAAACCGAAGACTGTCAACAAGGTACTAGATGATGCTTATAATGGTTTTAAAATTCACTGATGAAGAAGCTTGCTTGTATTCTTAAAATTAAGCAGCTGACACACCACTAAAGAAAAAACATAATTTAGATCCTTACTCCATAATGTTACACAGAAGATCTATAGTGGAATAGAGAGTTAAGCCACAAATAAAAGCATTAAAAAAAAATTAACAATGGGAAATGCATGTTAAATAGTAGACCATGAAAGAAAAAAGCAGCATCAAAGACAGGACTGATGAAGAACACAATTATTTATTTAATGACATAAAACTAGAAAGTTTTATAGGAAGAAACACTATAAATTAATCACAGAATTAAACAGAGCTGAAGGCAACAGGCAAGACCAGCAATGAATATACATCTTTAATCTTAAATTTTAAAAAAAGTTTAAAAATACTACTGTGATTAATAAGTAAAAGACAAATACAAAATAATTCAGCTAATGCACTTACATGTTTATGTGCTAGATAAGTAATTACAAATGAGCATTTGAGTAAATGTCTTAAAGTCTGCTCTTTGAAATATTGCATAAAAACTTCAGAATTGAAGGCAGAGAGATGAAACATCCAAGAAGACAGTACCCTTAAAATTACGCTACATGGATTTCATGTGCTACAAGGCACTCACGCCATCAGCTCTCCAACGTTATAAGCCATGTGTGAAATACAATGTGTACCTTAACAGGAATATACGCTTAATGGTGCACTGTCCTTACGGAGTGAAGTTTACAAATTAACGTCATATTTTAAAATCAACATCTTATTTAGGGTGTTTTCATCATTGTAGGAAAAACATATTAAGAAAAGTTTCAGAAAGATGTGCCTTTAACTATTATCAGTGACTTATTGAGAGACATAGGGGACTTTCCAGTTTTTAAGTGCTCTTGACCTTTCTAATGTGACCTGGCTCACAGTTCTCTGCTGGGCCTTGAGTTAGGTGGATTATCAGAGGCCAGGCCTCATGGACGATGATGATGCAGCTTTGGGAAGACAAACACCTTCCTTGTGCCAGGGAGCTTAGTTTACCTGAGGAGGTGACCAGTAAACAAATGGTCTGATAAATTGTAAAGTAATTACAATGGCTGCAGGTGCTGGGGAGGTAGGAGGGACCTGGGCTGTCAGGGAGTAGTCAGGGTCAGGGTGCTTCTCTGAGGAGACAGTGCTAGAGATGGTACGTGGAAGATGAGACTGCTCAACCAACTGTGGAAGATGTGGGAGGAGGTGAGGGTTCAAGTCCGAGGAAAGGGTAGGTGTCCAGTCTTGGGTTAGGTGTGTTGCGAGAATTGAAAGGGAGCAATGGTGGCTGTGGGGCAGGATGTGAGGGAGACTCAGCCTTGGCCAGTGCGGCAGTGCACGCTCTATCCTAACGGGGGCACTGTGCGCATCCCACAGGGACGGAGAAAGGACCATGGAGTGTGGACAAGAGGGGCCAGGCTGGCTCAGACACACAGCAGCACCCCCTGTGAGGAAGTGGCTTAGGTGACATCAGGCAAGAATGTGCATAAAATGTGGTCATCAGTGATACTAGTCGTGACAATAGGAAAAGAAGTAGAGATTCTAGAACAAGAGGTGAGGCTGGAATTTGCTTTCAACGTCCTATTACCTTTTATTTCTAGAGTGTCAGGCTTCCCTTGTTTTTTGCAGCTGCAGTGCTAGAAATGAAACCCAAAGGCTTCACTCTGAGCTTTATCACTACACCCTCACCACTTTTTTTTTGTTTTTGACCAAAACCCACTAAGTTGTCAAGCCTGGGTTTGAACTCAAGGTCTTGTTGACCTCAGAGTTCTGGGATTACAGGTCTGTGCCACCATTGCTGGATCTGAAGGCCAGTTTTAAGCGGAAGATAGACCAGTACTCTCAGGAGTGCAGTGCTGAAGATGTCAGCCCCGGTCCGAAGGTAGTCACACAGGGGACACCATCATTGACAATGAAAGCTGACTGTGATGAGCTCTGTGTCTGGCCTGCAATCAGGACCATGTGAGGAAACTTCAGGAACCCAGATCTGAGATCCCCAACCTTAGGGAGGAGGCGGTGAGGAAGGCAAGCAGAAAAGAGGAGACCTGAGCCTTCAGTAGCACTGTGGGAAGACGTCTGCTTCCCTCCCCTCGCTGTTCCAGCACTGGGAGTAGCTGGGCTCTGGGGTCAGCTCAGTGGACATTGGTCCTGTGTCACAGATCATCTATCTGATCGCCCTCTGCAGCTCCGTGACAAGGACTTGAAGTCTTCATCCTAAAGGAGAGGAGATGGGGGTGATGGTGGTGTCTGCATTAGGAGACCCACATGGCCAGTTGTGCATTTTAGGGAAATTCTCAAAGTGCTGCATGCAGATGGCAGGAAAGTGGGTGAGAAGGTGCAGGAATATTCCCTGCAGGGAAAGACCCACGCTGGTGCCCAAGCCGTGTATCAGCGGGCATGGGGATAAAGAAACAGCCTTAGAGATGCAGGATCCTCGGATTCAGCCAAGGGACATGACCCAGGCTCACTACTGGGAGGCAGTGGATTCCCACAGAACACCTCACCTTATCTGCCACAGTGGCTTCGTTTTGCACTGTTTGATGAAAGCAATTAGAAATATCTTCAGAGCGTCTTGTTCATCACAAACCAGGCTGTCATTCTGCACACTCAGGAGAAATAGATGTGACTCTAGCCAATCTCAGTCCCACACTCAGGGGGTGGCTTGTCATGTGTGGTGACAGACAAACCACTGTGGTAAGGATCCTGCCTCTCACAGCCCAGAGCCCTGAGCCTCAAACAATGGATGCTTGGGATTTTTTTAATGATAGCATTCCTTTGTAAGCATGCTATAAGTTTTATTAAAGCTTTATCCCAGCCTTTCTAACATCTAAGCTTGTGGTCAGACTGAATCGAAACTCTTCTTGGAGCCTACAGTGTGAACATCAATTTCTTTTCTTTCTTTCTTTCTTTCTTTTTTCTTTCTTTCTTTCTTTCTTTCTTTCTTTCTTTCTTTCTTTCTTTCTTTCTTTCTTTCTTTCTTTCTTTCTTTCTTTTTGTACCAGGGATTGAACTCATGACCTTGAACTTGCCAGGCAGGCACTTGTACTGCTAAGCTATATCCTTGGCCCTGTGACCATCATTTTTTGACACTATTGGCACGAATGTGCAGACAAAACGCTGTTCCCCAAGGATTCTGTTTCTCCAAATCCAGGGACAGCCTAGCTTGCCCTACATGCCCAAAGAAAGCGTGTACATCAGAGGATCTTTGGCCCTCACATGGGCAGTGAAGGTCTGGGGTCACCCATGGCTGGAGCCACCACCACGCGCAGGAGAAACACTGCCACACGCAAGAAGAATTTTTTTCAGGGATTTGTAGCTGACCCTGGGGAATAGCTAAAGATGACACACAACCACAAAGCAGCAGCACCAACAACAAAAATAAACCTGCATTCAGATAAGCTCAGCAGTGAGGAAAGAAACAGACATGATAGCATCAGAGAAACACACAGTCCACAGGGGATCTGCTGTGGCCAGTCAGCGTAATCCCTTCTCCTCACCGCTACCTTGGTGCTGAACAAGCTTCCTCCAGGTAACTGGGCAGGGGGTCCGGTGCCTCCAGGTCTCTGTCATGGATTGTGTGGTGAGAGATCAGGCCCCTAAAACCCGAGGCAGAGAGGAGCAGACTCGGCTCAAGTCAACTCGGGAGGGCGGGTCCTGCATTAGGGAGCCCTTGTGGGAAGGCATGTGATGGTCAGATGTGGGGTCCAGCAACCTGCCTCCACTGTGAGGAACTTCCTGCCACCCCATGATCTGCCACAGCAAGCCCTTTGTGGGTGTTTACTGCTAGGCTAGAAGTGTAGGACACAGAGTCTCTTTTGCCTCCACTTCCACAGTCTAGAACAGACTGTGATGCAGCTACAACAGCAGTGTCTCAGCCAATGCCATGATTCACACCAAAGATGTGAAAAGACCCTCTACAAAGTATTCTGGCCCTCTGTAGAAAGGTGCTTTCTGTTTTGATGTAAGAAACAGCTGCTGCCAGCAACGAGGCGAAGTGATGCTATTGTGATCTGCTGCTCAGGGTTCTGCTCACCTAAGCTTGATTTTTTTAAAATTTGCAGGTCATAATAAAGCATTGCATATCCACAGACCAGCAAGGAGAATTAATTAAGAGGAGCCTTTTAATGTAGAAAGCAGCTTACTGAGATAATGGAAAGGGCTTGGGTAAGACTTGGCTTAATTGGAATTTCAGGCAATTCCTTGCTTGTTGTATGAGGGATTTTTACTGTTATAGGCAGGATGAGCAAGCTGTTTAAAGAGCTTACTGGCAGTACTGGACCCAGAGGTTTCCGAAGAGATGGATTTGGCTCAAACAACCAGGCCACCTGGGAAAACAACAAGCCAGAAGTATAACACATCCTCCTGACATCGCGCCATGTTGCTGCACAGACATACAAGTCTCATAAACCTATGCATTCCAGAAAGCCCAGAAACTAGAGGATGAAGCAGAGGGTCAGATCTCAGCATTGCAGACTCATTGCCGGTTTCCAGGTACAAATATGGAAGGAGTCAAAGAGGGACCAAATGTAGAGCATGGAGTTAAGCGTTTGAAACTCATGGGTTCGTGCTTGGATTCTCTTGTGTTTCTGGGTAAGTTTCAGCCAATCACTTCCCAGGAGCAGCGACCACATTACCTGTCCATGGAACTTGTTAAATGCATGGTGCTATTCTACTGAGCGCAGCATTCCCTGTGCAGGACGTATCAGTGACAAGCTCTGGACACTTCCTTAGAGAATATTAGAATGAGACAGAGATGACAGATAAATTATATTGGCTGAGATGGAGTCTTCCATTTGGATCATGGTAATGTTAACTGAGCAACCGGAAGACAGCCTATTGAAGTGAATGCTTTTCAAGCACATGGAAGGTCAGCAGAGAACAATGCAGCTCTATCTTTTTGCAGGCTGCATAAGGTGAAAAGAGGCACAAGAAGCGGTCTGAGGATTTAGTATGGTTTTCTGTCTCACCGCCCCATGGTATAGCTCTACGGCTGTTTCTTTGGATTCAAGTGCTATTCTTCACACACACCCATGCCTACAATTCAGTGGGACCATATGAAGGGCTCTTTGTCTGAAAATTAGCTTGATTCACATTGGAATTACAAATGATTACCAACGATTAGTTGATTACATCTTGACTTGAGCTTCAATTGCTATAAAGTGCTATATGACACCCTAAAATATATTCTACTGAAGGCTGATTCTGTGTGCTTCTTGTCTCATTGCAGTGGGAGGCAAATTCTCCCAGCATATCCTCTGATGGATTTGGGGTACACGTTTGTGTTCTTTTTCTACTCACTAGGTGAAGGACTACAAAGAGCAATTTCCTGCTTCCCAGATAAGGCCCCGAGCTCTTTCAGAGGTAGCAATTTCTCCAGTAAAAATACCGTTTCTGCTCTTGCAGTAACAAAGAGGAAGAAACTGAATCCAGGCCATTGTCTTACAGCTTTTTCTAATGTAGCAGATATGAATGGCTTGAAAAATAAGCAGTCTTAAATAATACCCGAAGGCAAAGAAAGATCCAGAAAAATATGCATTTGCTGGAATAAAAATTTTCTAAATATAGCAGCGTGAAGGTTCCCCAATGCAACAGAATCTCTTCTGAGCTTCTCAGAAGAGACTGAATTATAGAAGTTTATGTGAAGGAAAAAAGAGGCCCATAATTACGACTCATAATGTATATTGTATAAGAGCATAATATAAATTTATTACTGTTGAAGGCTTTCGGGTCTGTCTTCTGATTCTATCTGCATAACAGACCTGAAACACATACTTTTCTTAAAAATTTCCATTAAAAAGGAGGCTACCCAGCCTGAGAAAAGGCAAATAGCTTCCCCAAGTTCATCCAACCATCAAGAGTGATGATCAGGTGAGGAATATAAGTTTTCCTGCAGTTACCTTATGAGACCTTCTATGTCACAGTTCAGAGCGCTGTTCTGCTTTCATCTGACAGTTTCTCAGAGGAGTTTGCTGGTGGTCATTCCCTAGCACTTCTCCCAAATCACTGCCCCAGCTGCAGGTACCTCTCAACGTCTTCCTGCCCAGCCCAGGGGTTCCATGGTGTCAGTGCCGCGCAAAGATTCCTGAAGAGTTGGATTAAACAAACAGTTCTGGATCCCACTATAGATTTAATAGGTCTGGAAGAAGCCAGAGAATTTGCATTTTCCACTGGTATATACTTTGCATACTATAATAGTTTTACTGAGATATACTTTACAACTGTAAAGGTCAAGGATTTAAAATGTGTAATTCAATGGAAACTACCTACACATATGAACTATCAGCATAGTCTAATCCTGGAGCAGTTCCTCTAGCCCACAAAGATAATTTATGCCCATATTCCAGATTCTACACAAAGGCCTAGGCAAACATTAATGTGCTTTCTGCCCCACAGATTCGTCCTTCTGGAATTATACAGTATGTGGTCTCTTGCATTGACCTTCTTTTTATACAGCTTACTATGCTGAGGTCTGTCTGTGCTGTAGCATGCATTAGTACTCCATTTCTTTTTGTTGCTGAGTAGTATATCATTCATTGCACAGACCACAATTTATGGATCTAGTCACCCAAATTTTCATTTCTGTCAAATTCCTGTTTTGGTGACTACAGTTTGGGACTACTTTGTGAGAACACTTCTCAGACTTGGAACTTTGAGAAAAATAGTTCTCAACCTTAGCTGCTCTGGAAGCTACAGAGGAGATTTTATAAAATACGATGCCTGGAGCTCATGTGTATTTTGACTTAAATAGTCTGGGGTAGGAGCTGGAACAGGCACTTCATAGACCCACCCAGGTATCGTGCAGTGTGGTGGAAGCTAAGGATGACTAGCAGAGCAGGGCTTGCCTGGGAGCCTGCTAGACTCAGAACCCCAGGGCCCGCCTTAGATTTGCCAAATCAGTGTCTCCAGGGGACTCCTAGGCAGGTAGAGTTTGAGAAGTGCTGTTCCATATAGAGCAAAATGGTGAGTGAATTTTAGAGGAAATTTCACTTTCAGACTGAATTGTGATGGGGTCCATGAAATGGCAGCGAATGAACAGGCTTTGATTGGCTCTGCACGATCATACCCTGGGAGCATTGCTGGCCTTCTTCCCTCTGTCTGGGGCTGCAGGTGAGCACGGGAAAGCGAGCTGGGGTAAACTGCCTGCTCTAGGTGGACCTCATCCCCTCTCAAGTGTAGATGGGCCCACGCTAATCAGGATATACTGGGATTCATCCAACAGTTTTTTCTTTGCTGAATTGTCAAAGCAGCTTGGATTCCACGAGTCCACAACATCTTGATTGGGTTAATGAGTCCAGCTGAAATTTTTGGTGAATTTAGTTCTGGGCATGGACAGATAAGCACAGCATGAGGGTATGAAGATCAAGATGTAGTGTGTGCCTAGAGGAATGTGACACACCATGGGTTCCACGGGCATGAAGAGACTCAATGCTCAGCACAATGGTGACAATGGAAGCTTCAGAACGAAGCCAGGTATGGTGGGAGGAATGCAGTTGGGGACAGTTTGTGGAGGGAATAATTACTGAGACAAGGCTGAGTAATTTGTAAGAAGTTTGAGGCTATGGAGATGATGGGGTACAAGGGGGCATGAGCTAAGCAAAGGGAAGAAATGGGGAGAGAGCCTACAAACATCAAAATACTTGAAATTTTGCTTCTTTTTCAGATCCAGTTTTGGTTAAAAAGTGAATTTTATACACAGAAGCTCAAGATAGCATATTTTGTGCAAGGTCAGAAGAATTTTTAAAATGGAGCCAGAAGAATTTTGACTGCAGCCAAAGACCCCAAACTCAACTCTGTTCATAACAAAGAGGTGGGCTTTGAGGAAGAAGCGATGTTACCACTTTGTGTTTGGGGCTCCGGCACGTGGAGGTCCACTCAGGACCCCTACGGTCTTCTCTCAGTCTGACAGCCCCTCTCTAGAGCCTTGTGGCACAAGGGATTCCAAGAACATGTGAAGCACTCTGGCAACCAGCCAACAAAGAATCCACCTCTCGGGACCCACACAGGCACAGCGGGGAGAAGAAGGGTCTAGGCAGGGAGCCCTAGGCCTGACCTCCGGGATTCTGAAAACAGAAGAAGACAGACGTGAGTTCGAATCAGAGCTGTCACACGTGCCAACTATGTGACAAGAGTGTGGGTAGAAAAAAAAGGGTGTGGGTAGAATACGACAGGTTTAAATTCCACTTAGATGATCAGTTGATGCCGATTTACTTCTCTATTGCTTTCCCGTCACTGGACACAAGACCCCTAGTCCACAATTTAAAGGAGGAGAAGTTTAATCTGATTCAGGTTGTACGGAGCTTCGGTACAGTCAGCCAGCCCCAAGAGGATAACACTGTGGTGGGTAGGCAAGGTGCAAACACTTCATAGCTCACGGTGGCCATGAAGCAGATAGAGAAACTGTCACAGGGAGGCGCAAGGGACCAGACTTCCATGACACACCCTGACACCCCCAAGCATTCTTCACTGGCCCCCTAGGCCCACCCCAGGGTCCCAAACCCAATCAAGCTGACTCTCTGCCTTAATCACCACACCTATCATATCCCCTTTCAGTGACAATAGTCAGAGTCAAAGCCAGATTCCAGTCACATGTGCCACAGTCACTTCCCCACAATTTCCTTTTTAAATTCTTTTTTACTAGCCTGACCTTTACCTATCTATAGAGTCAAACTTACGTTGTGCTGTGCGATAGAGATCCCTGAAATAATCCACTGAAGGACTTCAAGTTCCCCTCTCTCAATCTCTTCTCCTCCTCTCTCCCTTCCAGGTTGAATGAACCCTGCTACAGCTGCCTCAATACAGCTTCATCACATTCACAATGAGTGGGGAAAAATTAACATTCAAGGGGTGGGTTTATTCCAATCCCAAAATAACTCCACTCCACGAAGGAGATAATAACATACTATCCCTGTTTTACAAGTTAGGGATCTTGTCAAAGACCACCCAGCTGGGTAGCAGTGGAACTGGTCTGTCCAGATTTACCCTGGCCCAGCCTGTGTCCTAGGAGACTTCTTCCTGTGCTGGTGGCTCAGCAGACACTGAGGGTCAGATGTCCACGGATGACCAAGTTGCAGTAATGTCTGGGTCACTGCCCTCAGAAATAGACCGTGATGGATGATCTGAGGGCAGCCCAGGGGTCAGGCCACGTGGCTGTGACCTGGAGTGGATGGGGGTGGCTCACCTGCTAGGACTTGGCCCGAGGCATGTGACTGGGGACTGACACCCACCCGTCTCCTTTAGAATTCATACTGCGCGGTGGGGTCGGAGCAGGACTGGGACCCAGGAAAGGGCACAGGAATCACAGCTGCAGAACAATTCCATTTCATTGGATGCCAGGAGGCGAGTTAGCTAGAAAACAAATTATGCTTAGGAAAGGGTTGGATGAGTCCATCGTGGACAGCCCTGCAGTGGTGCTGGTTATTTCTCGCCTTTAATTACTCTGTCCTCCAGTGCGGATGGGATATAAGGTTAATCCATTACATTCGTTCTCAAAGCACAGACCCCTTTGATTGTTTCCGCTTTTAAGATACTCATTTTGTTTGAATGAATGTGATTGTTATTTTAAATTTGCAAATTAATGTAATTAACGCAGAATTTCTAACTGAAGTGTGGGATTACATTTATTTGGCATCTACGCCATTAATTTCTAGCATCTAAAAAGCATTGTTAATCATGTGCACACTGTTAATTATCTCAACATGTTTAATTGTTGTTTTCTTAAATAACTAGTAGGCCATATGTAAATGATCTTTCCAGCATTAACATTTCATTTGTGAAAAAGTAAAGCACAGAACAGATTGCATGATTCATTAGATGGAACGTGATCTTTGGGCCTTTGGTACTGTATGGTAAAATGTGAAACAGAGGACCACTCCCCTCTACATCTCAGCCCGATGCCCCACTTTCCAGGGGGGCACACATAGCTACACTTGGAAATGTTACAGAATTGTCAAATGAATAGCTATCTGCAGTGTAAATGCAGAGATGTATGTTAGAATACTATTTTTCTTGTGATTGTGTACTTTGACATCTTTTTTTGTCAGGCTAGGAAACAAAAATAATAATAACATCAAACATCCGGAGAATGCTTGCTATCTATTCCCAGCAGTGTTCCAGGGCTGGGAGAAGTTTTGCATTTAATTTTCATAATGGTCTTACAATAAAGAAAGTATCATTGTCATCCTATTTTATAAAGTCGGGGAAGGATAAGTTTCATCCCTTGTCCAAGGTCACACACCTCGTGGCCATTTGGGAAGCCTGTATAATGTTTCTCATTTGTTCCTCTGGATGAGACTGACCAGTAACCTCGTCTGGTTTACATTCTTAAAATAAGAAGCTAATTATCACACCTCTCTGCTTGTTGAGCATCTAAGCTCAGCATCTAATAGGAGATATAAAATTCTCTCTGGCAATCCTAGAAAACCTCTTCTATAACCTCACTTCCCACTCAGTGTACTGGGGAAATATATTAGTGTGTTCAGGAGACAGGTTTACTGGGTGGAAATGTTCTTGTTTTTTTTTTCTTTCTTTTAAAAGCAAGGAGGTATGATAATGGATAGAGCAGAAGGGAGAATGTGCATGTGAATGAGTGTGTGTGTGTGTGTGTGTGTGTGTGTGTGTGTGTGTGTGTGTGAAAAAGATGGACAAACATGCAGGCAAGCAAGAAAGTGAGAGAGACAGTCTGGAGCAGAAAGGCACATAGGACACAAGGAAAGGACCCTCCTAATCCATGGACTTGGGGGTGGAGAGGCGACCGTTTCCCTCCAAGGGATTCAGAGCAGTGAGATGGAGCTCCGTGCCTAGAAGGCGGGGAATCATAACAGCAGCACTCAGGCAGGACTCTGGCTCCCTAACATCACCTTGTTGGATGCTTACCACTGATCTAGTGGTGTGGGAATGTTGATTCTTTTCTGCAACGATTCAGAGGGAGAAGTAGAAGCCACATTTTGTTACAGGCCAGTGTCCAGCAGAGTATGGGAACCTCAGTACATTGTGTCATGGTTTGGGTAAGTGACTGCCTAGGCCCCAGGGTTGAAGGCTTGGTCCCCAGCAGGTGGTGCTACTGAGGGCAGGGTGGGGGGATGGAACCTTGAGGAGGTGAGGCCTCGTGGGAGGTCCATAGGTCACTGGGGGTGTGGCCTTTAAAGCAACTGAGCCAGCTATACACTGAGACTTCCGAAGCTATAAACCAAAGTAAACTTTTCTTCTTTTAAAGCCACTTATCTAAGGTATGTTGTCACAGTAGTGGAAAGCTGATTGTTGCATATACTGCAAGAACAGCTCAGCATCATAGTCACCTTGGTGATGGTGTGTGCAGAGAGGTGAGAATACTACTGGAGGGCTGATATGCAGGTGTCACAGCCAGAGGGAAAAGCTGCGTCTGTGGTGACTGACCTGAGTTGAATGTGAGTGAAGATAACGCTTAAATATAAATGTCAGTCTGCTATGTAAGTTTTGCCGACAACCTACACAAGATTTAACATTTTATTAAATCTGCAGAGTCTGAAAAACATAGAAAATGAATGAATAAACATAAATTCAGAGCATGGTGATAAATGGAATGTGATTTATTAGAGTCAATGAAAATGGCAAATGAGGGTTAGGAAACTATTTAGCTACAGGCATCCTGGGTCACTGCAAGAGATACTGTTTAGACACAGATTTTCTGAAATGTCACCCATGAGAGTAATTGTGTATTTTCATGGGACAGCTTACCCCAATTTTTAGGTCTTGGTGTTCCCTAGTTTTTTTTTTTTTTTGTCTTGATTTTTGTTCCAACAGACCACATTTCCAAAGCTTACTTAATTTACACAGAAATCAGTGGTTGTTTCTGGGTTCAGAATCATGTGTCAGTTTAGAGAGGAAGTAAGGATGGGGAAGTCCCCGGAGTCCTCATTCTCTCTAGAGGGTTGATATTCATAAGTCAAAACCAAGCCACACAAATACAGGCTTAGGGGTCCAGGAAAAATTCTGCCAGGCTCTAGGCTCTTGTTCTTTCCTGTTTAACATGATGAATATTATTTGTGCAGAATATTTGTGGTTCACACCCTGCAGCATGCCATGGTATCCACACTTCGGGAGAACTGCTCTGAAAAATAGTATTTGCTTCTCAGGCCTATGAGTCCCCGAGTCCCCATCCTACATGGAAGGGCCTGTTCTCAAGTCAGGCTCCCCACTTCTCAGATGCTCTATTTGTTGTTTTGTTTTCTTTGGAACAGTTACCTCCACCACTCCGTACATCCTCCAGCACCCTATTATCATCTGTCTTAGTCTCTAATCTGTTGCTATAACAAAATACATGAAACTGGTAGTTTATAAAGAAGAGTTTATTTGGGTTAAAATTCTAGAGACCTGGGAAGTATGAGAGTAAGGTGTGGGCATTTCTGCTACATTATAACATGATCATCACGCAGTGAGACAGAAAATGCATGTTAGTACCTCTGATCCTCCTCTTCCTGTAAAGCCACTAACATAACCCGAAGACCCTTCCCTCACAAACAACCTCATCTAATCCTAATTAATTCCAAAGGTCCAACCTCCAAATACCACTAATGTATGAATTTGGGGATTATGTTTGCAGCACACAGTTTTTGGGGAGAAGCCATGGTAAAATTTACCTCCACACTCCTACCACCAGTCTCACCCCATTCCTTTCCACTCAGAAGCTTCATTATCAGTCTTCAGGATTTATCCTACAGCTTTAAGTGTTGGGTACAGCCTTCCCTAACTGTCCATGCATTGTTACCTTTTGAGGATGTAGTTGTTTTGATCTAATGCTTCTTGGATAAGAAACTATTGGCAATGCCTGTGATATCTTAATCTCCTGTGTAGCTCCAAAACCTATCAAGACTTTGGGAGCTCTCTTTGAATTCATAACTGAAGGGCAGTTAGTAAGAAAAAGGCAAGTAAAGAAGGAAAGGAGGAAGTGAAAAGTGTAGACACAAAGAAGAAAAAAAAAAACCAGAAAGCAAAAAAAGGCAAAGCGTTTGCTCCACCCAGGTCGGTAAAGATTGGGAGATGGAGTTGAAGCCCTCACTGTCCCTCGGGATCATCATCAGGGTGTTGGGACACTTTCTCCTTGACTGTCACTGTGACTGCTGCCAGGGACTGGCAGTGCCTTGGGAGAAGGCAGTTTTTCCAGGATGCTTCAGTGGAAGGTTGTTACAGCTTCAGGGGTCCCGTGAACAATACATCTGGCCCCTGACTCTTACTATTTTTCACATCAGGAGCTCGTGAGTCTCCAACTCTTGATGACAAGGTCACCTGCCCCCCTCCTGAGATCTCCTTGCCTTGAAACAGTCGCAGCCCCGTGGGTGGCCGGTCTCATGGAGCTCCCCAGCCTTTCACAAACCCTTGGCTTGAGCTCTAGGTGTCAAGGGTTAGGTCTCCCTGGGGCACCCAAGTCTTCGTCTAGAGGCCTTGGCTCCTCCTGTCCTAACCGAGGCTTTCTCTTCTGACTTCCCGCCCTTCCCCTGCTGGTTAATTGTGCTTTGGTGTGAATAAGTGATGCCTAGGCTACAAGTCTGTGTGGGGACCTCAGGAAGCCAGCCTCCTACAGGGCCAGCCTATAGGGCCACGGAGGTGCATAGCAGCACACGTCCAGGCAGTCGAATGCTGGAAGAAAGGTGAATGCAGAGCAGAGATTTATCTCTAGACAAAATAGCACAGTCTGGACCATCCTGGTCTTGACTCCACAGAAGACATGGCAGGGAGGTCACTTGATAAGTGGTTTAGGTGACAATTTCTTCTTGCGACAGCAATCAATTAGTTTTTAAATTTATTATATTAATTTGCAATGAGGACACTGAAGCACAGGGCCATGGTACCAGCTGGATTCTCAAGGGCACAGCTTCTGAAATGAAGAAAGAAATAGCAAATACATCTTGCAGAGCCATTGAAAGAACCTGGAAGGAAGCAGAATTGGTCAGGCTGGAGTGCACACATGGTGAATCTCTGCTAGCCCAGCAGGTAGCAGGGTGAAGGTGCCCAAAGCAGTCCCCCTTGGAAGGACATGCCTAGTAGGGGGTGCCTCCTGCCACCACGCTTAGCCCCTGGCAGGTCTGCCTGAGGGCAGCACCACAGCGCTGGAGGCTTGCCTCATCTGGGTAGGGATTCCACGGAGCCATCTCTCCATGTCTGCCACAGGCAAGGCACAAGTGACAGGGCTCAGCTCTGGACCCCTGTCCCTACCCCTATGGCTTTTACTCCAGCTATTTTACTGCCCTGTGTAGCAGGCACTTGCCAGCATGGATACTGCAGGTTCTTCCCCTGAGTGTCTTGTGGCTCACCCAGCCACTGTGAATCTTTTGGGGACCAGGACAACCCGGCTGGTGGCTCCCAGGATCAACTCTGCTCTGGCCTCCTCACCACTCAATTTTGTAGTGGCATAAATTGGCCCCGAGGGCCCAGCATAGGCTGTCCCATGCAGAACCCTCTCCCTGCCTTCCCTTCTGTGTTCTACTTTTCAGCCTAGACTTTTTTCAGGTGGAGGAAATAGCTACAGGGTCCTGTTGTTTGTCAGTGTCCTCTGTCCTGATCTTTGCTCTCTCGTGATCCCGTTGGGGTTGGCTGCTTTGCGTTCACCCTCCCTCCTCTTCCTACAAATTCAAGGCACATGAGCTATTGGGTTGGTCCAAGCAGAGCAAGGACTCCTACACCATCGTGCACAAGCCAGTCCTCTGGCTGCCTGAGCCTCAGCGCCTTCGTTCCCCTGCTCCTGTGGGCATCTGGGTCACAGTGACTGGTCATGAGTTTAACTCCAAAGAGCCAATGGCCACAAAGGCAACCCTCAGTGGTCCACACCGATGCAGCTCAGCAGGCCACAGCCTTCTCTTAGATGGGTTTACAGACTCCAAATGGCCCTGTAACCACTGTGATCATTACCAATGAGCTGACTGAAGGGGCATCCAGCAGGGAAAGAAAGATGGGGAGACACTTAGGGAGACCTGCTTCTCTCCCCATCCTGATTAGGCACTGAGTCTTGTCTCGGGAAGTTGACTCTCTACCCAGCCGTTCCCCTACAGCGTTGGCTGTCAGCCCGTGAATGTGATCCCGCGCAGCCGGAGTGAATAATGATAACCTGGCAGACACGCAATTAGACATCGACAGTTTCCGAGCTGCCTCTGCCAGCCTGTCCTCCCCAGCAACTCCCGGCTTTCAAGCCTCAGTCCTGCATGGCTTCCAAGGCAATTGTCACCTAGGCAGGGGACAGCCGGCCCACAGCTCCTGGAAGGTCAGGGTGGGCAGGATGGCATCGAACCTTGGACAATCTGTCCCATTCCCCTGGTGGCAGCATAGCGTGACTGGAGTCTGCTCACAATACCATACTGCTTTCCCCAAGCGATTTGACACGGCGGCTCTGTCTGCAGCAAGGAGCCAGTGGTAAATGCAGCTGAAGAGATGATAACGTGGCACCCGGGAAATGAAACAGCATCAAAAATCTAATTTCCATGAACAAATTTCCACAGAACTCATTGAAGAAACAATCATATTCACCTACATCTTTAACTGAGCATTTACACACTATGATTCCATTAGATCTTAAACCAGAATATGCCGGCAAATGTGTTTTTATGGAAAAACTAATTAAAATAACCTGATACTGTATTGAATATGAGAATTTTTTTTTAAAAAGGCAAATACAAGCTGCAGAACTCAAATAAGCTATAGCAGTATCTTTTCTGGTGTACAATATGAAACAGAAATCTTGAACCCCTTTTGGAGATTAGGATAAAACCGGAACATGGAATTCGGTTGTACACCGATTTTAATTGAATCTGCTGGGTCTATTTAACTGCGCTGCTGTTTTGGGCAGGGTGCTGTCTTGAGTCTCCCGCAGGGCACACTCCTGGCCTGATGTCTCCTCAGAGACCTCTAGTTTTGCTCTCTGAACCAGATCATCCCAGGGCCGGGGGAGGGGGTGATCAATCACTCAGGCATCTCCCTGGACACCAGCAGGCCACAGTTCATCCTCCAGGACTGTCGGGGCTTGGGACCTTGGTAGCATCAATTGTCAACTTGACAAAGCCAGCTGGGCTTTTGTGTGCAGTCCACACAGCACCGGGCAGAGCAAGTCGTGGAATGCCAGCATTGAGCCCGCAGGCTGTCCAGAGGAAGACTGATGGGGCCCTGCGCGGCGGGAAGGAAAGCAATCAGCCTCGCGCACACCCTGCACCACCTCCTAACTGCGTGGCCACAGAGCAGTTGCATAAGCTCTGCGGACATCTGTTTGTTCACCTGAGAACGGACTGTCCTGCCTGTTACACGATAACAGAGCTGGAGAAACCGATGTGAATAGACAGCACATTCAATAATGGTAAAAAAAAAAAAAATGTATCATGGGGATTGCTGGCTCTGCCTGTGACCACTCCTATCCAAGCCCTTTTGTGGCAGGAAACCAGGGTTCGTCAGGTGGCCACAGGCAAGCACAGCCCTTTCCCAAGTCAAGTGAACTCCTTCCACTTCAGGCCTCACCACTGGGAAGAGCAGCTCAGGGGCCTCCATCCCGCATCCTCCGGTTATTCGAATCCTAGATGGACGGTGATTCTCTCCTCCTAGGAAACCTACCCACCTTTCTGGCCAAGTCCCTGTTCCTCACCATCTATGCTGTGTCCTGTGGCCTCTGCACACACAATCCAGCTCTGCAGGTCGAGACTCCCAGTGTTAAGGTCATCGGCTCCTTCCTTAGAATTACACCCCTTCACTGCCCCACAGAAAACGGCACACGCCAAGAAGCAGACTCAAGCTTTGCCGTAACCATTGGTCATCCTCGTTCTGATCTCTGTTCACCTGGACTTAAGTGAAGAGTGACAAGTTCTCACCCTTCCTTCTCCGGCTCTGTCCCTTTTTTCTGGTGGGCTGGGCATAGGGTGCAACACTCTCTTGAATGCAGTTTTCTTGGGGATTCTGAGACCACAAATCATCGCCAGCCTTCTCCTGGATCTTGGAACCTACACGGCCAAAGGCTCTCAAGAACAAATTGTTGTGTCTGGACAGCACTTCCCGGAAAAGAGGGTGTCTGAACTGCGTTCCAGTTAATAGGTTTCTACATGCAATTCATCACGTCCGGAAGTCCTCGTAGATACCATGTAGATACAGGAAAGGCTGTTTTCATGCAAAAGATTCTTAGAAATACTCCTCCTTGGACAGAGGCCATAATCTACTTGAACCCCAGGATCTCAAGGGTGAGGTCAATGATAGGCAGGGTTTTTATGTAATGGCTTGGCAGAAAGATAGCTTGGCTCTTGTCACAGAGAACCCACAGTCCTACCTCCAAGTGACCAGAGCATGCAGGTCCCTCTCTGATCTCACCCCAGAGGGGGTCAAAAGGGCTTAGTGTTATGTGGCCGCAGGGCAAAGTCATCCTCCAACTGCTTATTACTAGGAACAAGCACTATTTTTCTAATATGTAGAAATTACAGGTTGGTGATGTGATCCCAATGGAAACAAAATACAGTGGCTGATCCTTCCTGTCACTCAAGCCTCCGTGTCAGCAGGGAACCTCCATGCCAAGGGTTACATTACCAGGTTCCAAAAGGGGAGCTTTTAAAATGTAAATATCAGGTAGCTGTGTTTTACTTTGTAGAAATTCTTGACCATTTAGCTGTTTGGTAATTGCTATGCACAACTGAGTAAATATATGGTGAGTTCCAACGCATTCAATACCAAGAAAGTAGAACTTTCTCTCTCCTTTTCATATGTATATATATAAAATATTTTTTCTCTGAGTCTGAGGTTTGCCACTCTTTCTAACTGTGACTTGAGGTCAGCTAAACTATGGTGAAATGCCAGAATTGCCACATATCCTCTTTAATTTCCACGGTACTAGAAACAGATCTCTCTGGGCATTTGTTCATTTCCCCCATTCCCCATTTCTCTCTTCTCTGAGCACACTGGGCATCACTGCAACTAAGAACAGCCATTTCTTTCTTGTCCCCTCCCTGTGGCCATCTCTAGGGCAGGATAGCTGTGGGCAGGTCTCCTGCAGGGACATTGACCAGGGACACACTGAACCAGGCTCCTTGCCAGCCTCGCCCCTGAGGTCCTTTGCAGAGTCCACGCCATCTGATTGGGATGTGATGCCACCCCCTCACTCTCCAGATAATCTGCTAACTGTCACTTCCCCAGATGTCCTTTGCCTGGCCCTATAGATACTCTATATTTCTCTTTATGATTCTGAATGAACAACAGGGGTCAAAGAACCACAATACCCTGGTTTTAAAAGGCCAAATCTGCTGGCTGGCATCTAACCAACACCCATGCAATGGGTCAACCGCCTCTCCAACATCAGAACCACAGCGCCCCACGTGGAGACGGCTTCCAATTAAAGTCAGTTGGGAGAGGGCTTTGAACAAACTCACCCAGTCCTCTTGCCCTGTGGCCTCTCATACTCCAAGGATCCTATCATCACCCCAGGCTTACTTTGGCACTCATACTGCCTTTTCAAGCATGTTTTGCAGGATTTAAAAAATAACACCATTATGCTGCCTGTAAGATGATTGTCTGGCATGAATCACTTTCAAACTCCTGGCTCTTCTTCGTCTTTTTTTTCTGAGAACTTACGCTGTCTTACCAGGTAGGTCACCTCCTCTCCTGGCTTCCTTACCTGTCATCTCTGAGCACACTTCTTGGGCTTGGGTCACCATCTTGTTTGTAGCTGGGGATTTGATCCACCACCACTTATTCTCAGCTGAACCTCAAACCAAATCGGTCAGACTTTAGAGTTTGCCATGGTGTTTAAGCAAAGAGCTCAAATCTCTTGATAAACACAAGGGTCTCTATCTTCAGAAGACTGAATCCTTACAAGTTTCATTTCTCTACTGTGAGGCAGACATTTAACTTTCAGATTCAAAGATGAGAGCCCCAGACCCACTGAAGCAAGAGAATTTAATAATGAATTCAGAGAAGAGGGCAGGAACTTCTGATTCCTCTTTGCTTATGTTTAGAATTAATCCTGAGGATGGGAAATGAGTCTGTGTCTGATGTTTAAAGTTAGATGTCTCCATCTATGGGTAGGTGTGGGCTGTGCATTCTCATGAAGCCATTGTCTATGGCTTGCCAGGTCTGCTCTGGTTTCTTAACGTCAAGGTCATTCCTTGGGAATCACTGATGTCTACACAAGATCAGGAGTCTTCTCAGCGAGGGTTATTTCCAGCCAAACATCTTCTTTCTGAAAGAAGTTATGCCAGTGATGGTAAAGAGCTCATTGTTGTATCCCAGGACCAACTGTGCTTGCAGGAATGTGCTCACCTCCCTTTACAAGCCCTGCTACCCAACAGCTCCTCCGGGCCTTCACAGGTCGTTATCACCTCATTAGGGAGGATTTGTGGTCACACTGGCACCAAAAGCCCACTGTAGATGGGTCCTTAGTGACAAGATTGTTTGTGTTCTCCTCTTCAGAACTCAATTTACATACTAATTACCTTTTGAGTACTGAAGCGCACTTAGTGCACATTTACTGGTAGCCAGTGGTGACGCTCTTCTTCCTCCTCGAACTTCCAATTTTGTTAAGTTTACCATCTCGTTGAGAAGCAGTCATAAGCATTGGGTTTCTAGCCCAGAACTGGAGGCATTCCTATTTCAAAACTCTTGCAGGTCGCTCACTAATTTAGCCTCCCTAAGTGGGGGTCAAGGACAGAACAGCCTGTGTTCTTCAATATAAGAGAGGACATTTTCTTCCTGCCTGGATCAGTGTGCGAGGCCATATGGAAATCGGTTGTCTAACAGTCAATACTGGGAATCAAGCGATTTCTCTCTATCCAAATGCCACTCTGAAGTCTTCAAATAGTTACTAAGGGAACCATTTTGCCCTCCATAGTGTGTGTGCGCAAGTGTTCTGGAGCACGAAATGCCAAACTGTGTGCATGAGCAGAGGCTGCTTCTCTGCAGATTTCACTCTACAGTTTTAATTCAGGTGTAATTGACCATGACCAGGCTGAAAGAACTGGAACTCGTCCTTTATTGGAATTAACTCCAAAACATTTCACCCACTGGTGAGACGTGCCACACAGCAAGGGCTTGTGCAAACAGCTTGTTGAAATTGCAGAAGACCATTACCTGGAAAAGTTAGGGAAGAACGGAACTCAGGACAGTAGCCTGCAAGTGAGAACCCACGAGCCACGTGGGCAGGATTGGATTCCTCTTTGATTCCCATTTTTATGCTCATTTCATCATAAGGCCCAGATGTGACAAGATGAGCTGCCCCTGTCCTGCTGACATCTCCCAATTGCCTCCATGCTATGTTTCCCTGAATGATTTATAGATTTCACCCACGCTGAGCCTCCTTGGAGGGACTTCGGTGTGGGAGTCGGAAGAAGGGTAAGATAGTTCGGATTCTATGAAACCACTTTTGGCATTTCTCCTGAATTGCATCCAAGGAGTCTTTCCCAGAACACATAATTGAAATTGGAGTTTGTGTCTCTGGTTGACTAAGACACTGTGTGACAAAACTATTAAGACCCCGAAAGGCCTCAGGGACGTGTAGGTGGTGTTCCTACTGCACAGAGAAAGCCCTGAAGTTCAAAACAGGACCCTGAGATGCCTTTCAGAGAGTGGGGGTAGACAGGACAAAGCACTCAGGACGACTCCCCTCACCCTGCCCCAACTCCTCAACACCCTCCCACCACCTGCCACCACATGGCCCCCAGACTTGACGCAACTATCGACACTAATTGCACCTGTTTACACAGGTGTTTCTCCCCCTGGGCAGTGAGCTCCCCCGTGTCATACTTCTCTCTTTTGTCTTCATCCCCAGATTTTAGCACTTGGTAGGTGTTCCGTCAATACTTGAGCTCACGTATGTACAACCATCCATCATAGTTTATGTCTGGATGTTCCCCCAAAGCCTCGTGAGCTCAAAGATTGGGACTGTGCAAGCTGATCAGGTTATGAGGACATTATGTTGATCTGATGTTGGGAGGTGGGGTCTGGTCGGAAGAGGTGGGCAGATAGAGTCAAGGCTATCTACAGGTTAATGTGTGCTAAATCCACCTCCCTTCCCTTCCCTGCTGCTCCCTTGATCTCTCTCTCTCTCTGTCTTTCTCTCTGTCTGCTTCCTGGTAGCCTCCTCCTCTGCCATGATGTCCTTGGAAACAGCTGGCAATGAACTGAAACATGAACCAAAATAAATCCCTCATCTCTTAAGTCACAGCTGTCAGAGCAGTGGAGGAAGTAGCTAGGAGACCAGTGATGTCTACTGTCCTGTATGGATGTGCACCCTTGCTGTGTTCTTTGTTTCAGTTTACCTTCAGCCTTCCAGTTCCCAGGCAGGTCAGGAGTAAGGGAAAAATCTCTCACAACTCTTGTGTGACATCAGATTCCCAAAGAGATGCACTTGTCCAGTGCACCAGTGGATGGCAATGTCCAGCAGAGACGGTCACACTTCCAAACTGCTGAGGAGGTCATGTGCTTGCCCCTGGGGAAGGAAGCTGGGCCCGTGCACTCATGAATCCAGACAGTCTCCTGCTCCCAGGGGCCTCTGGAAGGGTGTCAGATCCTCGTTTCCTACTTTAGAAGACACGACAGAGCCACAGGTCTAGGCAACGATGGAGACAGCAATGATCGTTATTGCCATGAGACTTGCAGATCAAGTACAAAGTCCCAGGGAGGGGCCTCTGGCTCTGCCAATGGCACTGAGCTACGTCCTCCTCACGCAGCTCGTGTACTGCAAGCCACTGAGTGTGGAGAACCCCACACCCTGAATGTCTCCAGCCCAAAGAGAGGACCGTGCTAAACCGGATGTGGGGAGTTAGGAGGCCGGCCCTTGGGTGAGGGAGCAGGTGAGCTGTGGTGTTTTTCAGGGTTAGAGAGCAGTACAGAATGACTCTGATCTTCACTTCCATCCCTTGCTGCTCAAAACGGTCACTGGAAACATCACAGATTGATTTCGGCAGGTAAAGCTTTATGGATGATCTAACCTGAGACCCCTAAGAAGCCCTCCGCCTAGTAGAGAGCTTGAGAAGAAATAAAGCTATGAAAGAAAAAGCACCTATGATTACCTGTGCTTCTGATATTGCCAAGTTCTTCGCAGGTACTATTCAACTGAATCCTTCCAAAGGTCGGGAGGCTTAGCATCCAGCATTGTTCCTCTCTCCCTCCCTCTCTCTGTCTCTCTCCCTCTCTCCTTTCTTTATAGTCCTGGGCTTCAGGCTCCACTCTCATGGCCCAGCACATAGGAGGCAGGCACTTTACCACTCATTGTTATTCCCAGCTCTCTTTTGTCCATTTATTAGAAGAGAAAAACAACTCATCAATGATTTATCTGAAGTTTCAATGTCAGTAAGTGACTAGCTGACTGCACGGGGTGTCTCAATCCAAAACTTCTGGTCTATTCATTTTCCTGGAAAAAGACATGCTGAAAAGAAGAAAGGGAAAACATTAAAAAGTCAGGCAAGGGACAGAAGACAAAGAGAAGGAGGAAAATAGAGAACAATAGAAGCTGGGTATGGCAGGACAGAGAAGGAGGAGAAGTATGTGGATTAGGTGCCTGTCTCCCTCAGAGTAGATTACAGTCAGGGAGCTCCCGCCTTCCGAGCGCGCTCCCTTACAGCGGGCCCATTTCCCCCTGTGTTTAGTTCTTCATTGTTCTCAGGATGAAATCCGAGCTTGGGTGAACCTCTGTACCACAGGCTGGCAAAGCATACAGTGCAAAAAGCACATTGATTCTGAGGTCATTGCGATAACTACCATTGCATAGTCTGTGTCTTGTAGGAGAAAGATTAAGTGTGAATCTGTTCAAACATGATGCTGCTTCCCCTCGAGTCCATGGACATGACAGGGGGTGACCTTCAGGACGCACAGTCCATACTGTCTAGTCTGCCCTGCCAGGCGTGTGACGTGGGAGTCCGGGTTCCAGTTCTTGTGCCCATCCTCGCTTGACTGACTTCCCTTGGGAAGGACACTTGAGATTTCATGGTCGTACTTACCGAAGCATCTTTCCAATATTTACCTTTTTTCTCCATTAAGCTTGGCTCCATTCTTAGTGCATTACTCTTTACATTTTTTCCTTAGCTTGAGTATTTATTTCTTTAATAATGTCTTCAATGTTTTGATTAATAAATGTTTTGACATAATAACTGTACACCTTTATGGGCTTCAGCGTGATATTTCAATCCATATACATATTACATAATAACCAAATTAGCTAATTATCACATCCATTACCTTAAAAATTTTATGATTTCTTTATAGTGAGCACATTCAAAATCCTTTCTTCTAGCTATTTTGGAATTTTGTTAAGATTTTTTTTCATAGCTTCTAAGATTAAAGAATTCTCCTCTTGCAGAAATGTAGCAAATATTTACTTTTATTTCACTTTGTCATTTTGTGTGATTTTAAAACCATTTTTGGACATTTAAATCCATTTAATTTATAAAATATTTAGAGGTATTGTATGAGGTAAGGATATAATTTATCCCCAATTATTCAAGCAGCAAAAATTTTACAATCAAACTTATCCCTAATAATTTCTGGTGTTTCTTTTAAACTGGGGTACTCTTTCTTATTCTATCTTAAAACCTTCTGTCTATTGCAGTCCTTCTTCCAGACATCATTGTGCTTTGTTTTGTAGAGGGGGCAATGTTTTGCAGGAAAGTCTATAGTAATAATTCTCACTGTCTGCCTCTCATTCATTTCTCTGTCATCTCCTCCATGTTCTGATAAATCTGTCTCCTCACTATCATATTTGGTCATTTCCTCTGATTTCTGAAATAACTTCTCAAACCTTTTCTTCAGCATTAATTCAGTTGTGTGTACCATAAATTTTATTCTTTTTTGACCCCAGTGCCAATTTTTAATCTGTTTTCAGAGGGATTCAGTGGCAGACTTTAAAAGTTTTATGTTAGAATCTTGCCTTCTCATTGCACCTGTTCTTTCTTCCTCTGTCATCTTCTCATTTCACGATTCTTCTTTATCTTAGAAAACACAAATCAGATATTTTTTAAACCTGATCTATTTTCTCAGCCACTGTCAAAGGCATGTTTCTCCCTCTGAGTCCTCTACATCTGTGTGTCACAGTTTTCTCATAGACAAAAAAGTTGCATACAAAAAGAGAGTGAGCTATTTTGCAGGAGACTAGATTCCCGTCCCTTCAGCTCTTTATCACAAGCCTTGTGCCTTTGGATGTCTCTAGAGAAAGTTGAGGGGCACCCAAGTAATTTGTCACTAGCTCCCACTTGGCCCTGGAAGGCCTGGAGGAATTCTTAGGAAGAAGTCAGTCTGGGTTTCCAGTTTGGGGAGGGATTACAGAGTCCAACATTTATAGATCAGTCCTCTCTCGGAACCCCACCACCAAGGTAAGACCGCAACTTAACCTACTTTTTTGTACAACCAACATTCATGGCTAAATCTTTTCCATGAGGACACACTCAGCCCCCAAATGGGGCCTCACCGTGATGCTTGGGGCAGGAATGTGGCTAAAGCCACATGACCACACGCTTGTCTGCATCCCATCGAATAAAACTCCGAGACACAGCTCGAGAAAGTTTGCTCACGTTTCAGCTCTTGTTCTGCTCACAAGTCACCTTACTACCCTGCAATACAAATGTGTTCTGATGTTACTGCCTGATTTTTGCAGTAACAGAATCAAAACAGAGATCATGGAGAATATGTAGTGGTCTATAAAGTCATCTTTCTAAATTTGTTTTTAAAAACAGGTTGTAACATCTGTAAGACTGTGTTTGTCCTCCTCTTGCAATTCTTCATACACTCACCTACTCTAATATGCTTGACTCTGGAAGACTAGAAATTCCAACATATCTCCTTCTACCTTCTTTAGGTTTTACAACTGCTTAATTGAGATTACATCTGAGAGGTGTAGGAATCCAGAAGCTGATGAGTGGCAGGGACTGCAATGGAGTGTAATCATTCTTGCTTCAGGTAGCGTTTATTTCATCCCGCACGGTAACATTTCTAATACAGTGTTTGTCAAAGATTAATGCACATCAAGGTCAACACAGTTAAATGCAGATTCGACTTCAGCAGATCTGGGTCACAGGAAAGGATTCTGAGCTCCTAACACCCTCCCAATGACTCTAGTGACCTTGCTCGGCCTTTTGCATTGGAAAAAGTCTGGCGAGAAATGTTAACTTGATTTAGTCTTAAGATCTGTGCTTCTTGTGTCTTTGAGTTCTCAGCGGTTGTGTCTGCCTCTCCGGCTGGAGAATCGCCCTGGTAAGCCCAAATGTGTACACCAAACACGAGCGACCAACAGGAGCTTATAGAGCCACGAGTGACCTCGGTCACTTTTTCGGTCACCTCTGCATCCCAGCACCAGGTGGATTAGGTCGGTCCACTCTGTGTTGGCTCTGAAACACCTGTTCTCCTGGAGTTGAGATTGGATTGGATCCGTTCAGGAGATTACAATCACACCAGTATTTTAACAGAGAATATTAAATATACAGAATTGCAGGTGTGCACAAAGTTTCCCACTATGCATCATGGAAGTAAGGTGCACAGGAAGCCACTCTCACTCAAGAGCTGGACAAAACAGAAAACAAAGCAAAATGGTTCAAGTTTAGAAGCTTTGGAGAGGGACCACAGCCAAGTTGGACCCAGATTCATGACGCTGGCATCTGTACTCAAAGGAGGGTCCCAAGGGCCTGGGACATCCTCCACAGAAGGGTCTGATGTTACTGGTGTCACTGGTGGTACTGGTGTCTCTGGGAGAAAGACGACAATGTCAGCTGTGCAAGTGTGGGAGAAACTGCAGAATGACTCCTGCTGCTCCTACAGGAAGGACCATCTGGGGAGACGCTAGCAGGAGGAGGAAGCAGACCAGACGTCAAGGAAACGGCCTGGAAGGAGCATGCATCTCCCACCCTCCTGAGGGGGGTCTCCTGCAACGCTTCTGTTGGAAGCTGTGGAAAGGGAGCAGCTAAAACACAGGGTATGTGGAGACCCAGCCTCACCTTCACAAAGCTAAGGACAGAGACACAGATTCGGAGCTGATGGCCGAGAGCCGAGGTCTTAGTAAGTGGCAGCCTGTGCCGGAGGCAGGGCTCTACAAACACGTAGATCTGGGTAAAATTAGGCTAAGTAGATGTAAAATTTCAGATTACACCTCAAAATACACTCCTGCTGGGAATGTAAATTAGTACAGCCACTATGGAAAACAGTATGAAGTTTCCTTAAAAATTAAAAATAGACCTCCTGTATGTTCTGGCTATATCACTTTTGTCCTGGCAAAGAAGTCAGCATACAAACAAACAAATCCTAAATTTTCAAGTTTATTGTGACATTATTCACAATAATCAAGCTATATGTCAAGAGGTGAGTGGATAAACAAAATATAGTATGTATGCCAGATGGAGTATTACTCAGTCATGAAGAATGAAACTGTTATCTGCAAGAACATGGGCAGATTATGAGGGTGTTTATGTTAGGTGAAGTGAAATAAGCCAGACACAGGAGAATAAGACTTGCCTGTTTTCTTGTAATTATTATTATGGAAACGATAGTAACAAGACAGGAAAGCAGATGAGAGATCACAAAAGTAGCAGGGAATGAGGTGGGGACCAGAGGGTGGAGATGGAGGTGACGCAGGCAAGTGAGGGAAGCAGACAGATGGAGGCAGACACAATCAAGGCACCGCATGTGTGGGAATGTCACAGGGAACCCCTCAACGTGCACAATTTTGTCTGCTAATAAAAGAACCTTTACAGTTTCCTGTGTCTTACATCACGGGGCTCTATGGTTTCCTGACAACTGAGTAATGTGGGGGGTTTATGGCACTGGGGGAAGCATGGATCCCATGCTAGGCACAGTGGCCCGTGGGAGGGCAGAAGGTGGGAGAGACATGGGGACACCCCGTTCCCAGCAGAGGTGCAGGGTGGAGATGCTCTCCTGGCTCACACAGAGGCACCAGACACAGGATCTTAGTCCCTGGCACCAGACACAGGACTTAGTCCCTTAGTCCCTGGCCTCCAGAGGATAGAAGAGTAGAAGAAACCCCACAGAGGATGATGGGGATCTACGCTTGGAATTTCTGGAACAGGCGCCCTTACTGCAGGCCCCAAAGCAACATGGAATCATGTTGAAAAATCACCAGAAGTCTTTCTTTCGGCTCCCACACGGCAGGCGCGGAGGGAGTCAGTGAGGTTCCAGGGTGTGGGTGGAAGGCAGCCAGGAACGAAGCTCCACAGGCCTTGCCTAGGTCAAGGTGGAGGGGAACAGAGCCTCTGCGACGGGAGCTGCTCATAGCTCGAAGACTTGGTCCAGCATCAGGGACTTTTCGGGTTCGGCAAGAGCCGTAGGGAGGATGAGTCAGTGATGGAACCTCGAGGGAACGTTGACATGAAAAAGGGCGTGAGTGTCCCCAACCATGACCTCGACCTGGAGCTCCGGACTGAGGCAGGATACCAAGTGTCCAGGCAGAGTCCTGCTCATCCCTCCGAGGTCTCAGAAATCTAGACGATAGCTCAGGAACCCGGAGAGGAGGCAGAGGTTCCCTTCCCAGCTTGGGCTGAAGAGCTGAGACATCTGAAGCAAGGGAAAGTTCAGCTCTGCTCGGGTGTTTGCACCTTGAAATTGACTTAGTGTTTATTAATTTCCCAAAAGCCACTGCATTGCCTTGAAAGTGACTTAAAATGAAAGAGGATGAGATGATTCTAGATGACAAAATTCGTCACCAACAACTCCTTCACACACAAAGACACACACATGAGCACAGGAGAGAGAGAGAGAGACAGAGAAAGAGAGACAGAGAGAGAGAGAGAGAAAGTAAGAGGTCACAGGCCCTTGAGAATACAGTAAGACCTAAATTAGTCATCTAGAAGCATGCTCTCTCTTCATACTCAAATACAGTGCAAAGTTTGGAATATTCACTACACAGTCAGAGCGTCCGTAATCCACCTGATCCAAACCTTTAATGGAATAGTGAGCCTGTGGTGTTCCTTTGTTCCCGAGAAAATGTCCTCGAACAAGTGTGCTGAAGGGTACTGTGGGAACACTGGGCCGTGTTCAGTACTCACATGCACCATTTGAAATCTCTGCCGTCTGCCCAAAGCACAGTGGCTTCTCCTGACATGAATCGTCCATCACCGACCCCTAGAAGGTGGAGACACTGTCCTGTTAGCATCACCTCTTCGGAGATAGAGTCTGAGCAGTTCCTTCTGAGTCAAGGTCACATACCTAAGGAGCAATAAAATCAGCATTCAAGCTGAAATCCATTTGGTCTCAAACCTACTGCCCTTTCTCCAGCCCAGTAAGTCACTGAACAACCAAACCTAAGTTGCAAATACCCATAAAGCACAAGAAGGCAGACCAGAAGAGCCCTAGGAATGGCCACTTAGTAACTCCTATGTCTTTAAGCCAATCCAAGAAAAATAATTGAGAAGTAAAATGGCACAGAAATCTAAGAGGAAGCATCCCTCTTTGTTTCAGATCATCCACGGCACTGCTATTTGCATCGTGCTTTATCTACCCAATTTTTCTTTCACAATTGTCAAGTATTATCTCTAGATCTAAATTAATTAAAGCTGGCCAAAGGGTACAAAGACAAGGAAACACGCTCTGTAAGAACATATTAGATGCTGTTACCCATCAGTGATGTTCTTAATCATCGCAGGAATTGCAGAGGGCATCGCTGAACAAGTTTTTCTCTCTGTGTCTCTAGTGGCTTACGGTCTTATTATCTCCGCTGGCTTTGGTGTTACATACTTTTAACTCTTTCATGCTAAAACTGGCACCTGCAGAGCCATCTAGCTCCACCCTCAGTGCTGTGTTAGGAAGCCAAGTAGCAGTCACTGCTTTTTATTTGTGGTCTTTCATTCACTTTCTGGGACTCCTGAACCCCACTGCATTAACCCTTTGAAGTCCGTGTGTCACAGGCCACTCGTGATGTCCAGCTGGACTCCCCCAGCACCTTACTCAGCCCATTGGCACAGTCTGACTCTGCAACAAACCTCCCTGTTTCTGAAAACTTGTGTCCGTCCTAGATGCCTACCACACAATTCTCTTGTTCTGCACCCTGCTCATAGCTCCCTGTCCTTCTTTATTATGTCTGTCTCCTTTCTGGCTTCACAGTGATTTTCCGTGATGTCATTCTGCACACACCTGAAACGGAACTCGGAACTCGGAACTCGGAACTCGGAAGCGTCAGTCTTTCTCAAGCACTTAGCCCCGCGCTAACGGAATCCGCATGTGGCTTCCTGGCAGGTGAGCAGATCCGAGCATCTTCAAAGTCAGCTTCAGCTCCCAGACCTTAAAAGCTAGAGCTCCTCCTTTTACCAGTTTGGTGTTAGCTTTCTCCTAGCAGATGGAAGACACTCTGAGTGTTGCTCGCAGACATTCCTTCTTGGTTATCCTTATCTGCTGGTCCCTGAGGCCGGTGGCGACTCCACGCACACTGCCCTTTGCCCTTGCCCTGTTAGAATCACCTCTCAACCCCTCCTCCTCAACTGTTCACCACACAGAGCTGCCTCTGTGCTTCCTCCTTACTGTTTCTTCATGTGTGTTGACCACCTCAGCTCTCTAAATGCTGTGTCTCTCCCAACAGTCCTGATGCTGAGACTCTGACAGCTTCCCACTGTCTTATTGTTTTGCTGTAAATCCAAATGGTAGCCAGTGTTTTAATACGCTGGCTTCAGGCCGCATCTGCAGATCCGCCTCATTCATCATCAAGGCCCTACTGTTTACTCAGTGCTTTGCTCTCCTCATTGCTCATAACACACTACAATTTCAAAAATCCACGTCTTTGCTCATATGCTTGCTTTCTTCATTACTCAACTTTGTTAAGACTCACTGCAAATGTCATTCTTCCTGTTGTTCTCCAGGATCCTCAAACAAAATCGATTGCTCATTCTCCTTATGAACGTGCATAATGTCAGCACACTGCACAGCCCAACTTGCAGCAGTTTGCAGGAAAGAAGACTTTGTTTCTGATCTCAGCGTGTCTCAATGCTAGTTAGGTGCCATGCCTGAGCACATTATGCTTAGATAATAATGGTATCTCTTGTTTCTTTACTTCATAAACACAGTCTCAATTCAGACATTCAGGTGTCAAGCTCCAAAAGTTTTAATCATCTCCAAAAATAACATTAGTTACCTGCAGTGGAGGAAGAATCCCTAGTTTTTCTCTCTTTATTCTTTATCCCAGTAAAGCAGGAAACAAATGACGGTAAGGTTTTTCCAGGCTGGTACTGACACAAGATGTCCTAGAGGTCTGGAGCTGACAGACCATGACCCTGACTACCTTGGGGACTTCTGCAGAATTCTGAGGCTCCAACTGTCCATGTGCCCACCCCATCTTAGGAGGCCTCACCTACTCTTACTGTTAAAGTTCCACCACCTCTTCCTATGATGCTCTTGAGAAGCCAACAACAGAACCAGGCTGACTCTCTCCAGTGGAGTCGACATCCGGATCTCATAAAGTACTTGCTCCTCTTTGAACTGCAAACAGCAGGGAATTAAGTTGCTTCCTGGAAGCAGTAATAACTCGTCTTCTTCCCCAGCAGCAGAGTATTTGGCCAATCTGTCTTGCCTGCTCACCGTGTGCTTTTACAAGATCAACCCCTTTCCTAGCCTCTCTCACATCTAAGTTCTCTGTGAAGGTCCTGGGAAATCTCGGTCTCCAGCCTTGACGTGAAAGAAACAGCATCCTTGCATTCCCGTCCTCCACGGTGGGAACCAGGTACCTCAGGTACCACGTCAGTTCTTGTCAAAGAAATTTCATCTTGAAATCTTACTTTTGTCGCCATTCTCTCAAAGTACAGAAACATACATTAATGTCAAAACTCACTGAGTGGGGTGATCGTGGGTCAGGAAATCAGTTTTCAGCCACTTACTTTGAAATTCTGCTTTTCTGTTCTGGTCTGCTTCACTCTATAAGCAGCCTTTATAGAACTTGGTGTTTGGGTGAAAACTTGAATTTCAATATCCTGTTTCACAGAAATTCACACAAAGCATGTAAAATATTGGAAGTATGAAAATTCTTTCTCTAAGTATTGCTGTATCGGACTAGCCCTACCTGCTGAAATTAATGAGAAATCCAGTATGCTCCAATCACGGCGGAGAATGCGGGAATTTGTGCTCCTGTGCTAGGATAGTTTGAAAATTATCACACACTCACAGAAATAGTAAGCATGAACTCTGAAGTACCTTTAAAACAAAACAAATGAAAAAACTAAATGGCTATTTGAGAGCTCTGGTGATTACTAGAGATAGTATGTAGTGGATGAATCCTCCATCTCCTGAGAGTTTCTCCATCCTCCGTAAATCACCACAGAGAGAGAGAGAGAGAGAGAGAGAGAGAGAGAGAGAGTGTGTGTGTGTGTGTGTGTGTGTTTGCAATTTTGTTAGAGGGGCAGCTGTAGTCACAGTTAGCAACGAGAAGCTGGGATTTTGATAGAAAACCTACTAGATTTCCTGTTCAGTGGGAAATCTCTGGAATCAGCAAGGCTGCTGGGAAGTGAGAAAGAAACATTAGAAATGAAAGAGAAGCAACATTATGGAGCTCCCAATACTGTGCATGAGCTTTATAAATATCTCTGACTGACTCCTAAGACATACATATGAGAGGAAAGGTGAAAATCATACAACCCGAGCTCAGTGAGGGGAATTGGGCTGCAAAGCACTATTAACCACAGGTATGATCAACTGGATTTGAGTCTTAGATATAATTACCTCCTTAAAAAAATCAATAATCTCAAAGCTAGGTGTGGTGGTACAAGGCTATAACTCCAGCACTGTGGGAGGCTGAGGCCAGAGGATTGCAAGATTGAGCCCAACTTGGGTAACTTAGTGGCTTAGTGAGATCCTGCCTAAAATCTTAAAAAAATTTTTTTAAAAAGCGGGGAATGCAGTTTACTGAGAAGATCACAGGTTCAGACCTCAGTATCTCACACACACAAAATCAAGCATTTGAACACATATGTGAATCTGTATCACATAACATTTGAAATGCCCAGCACAATATTCAAGGTCACTAGACACTCAAAGAACAAGGAAAAAGATGAGCAGCAGATGCCAAACTTGAATAACTCAGAGGCTAGAAATATCAGAAAAGGATGCTGAAGAATCAGGTATCTACATACATGTTACACTAAAGTAATGGAAAATATATTGATAACACACATAATAAATACAAAGATAGTAGATCTCTGTAAAAATAGGGAATAGACAACAGATTGGTCACTGTGGAATGTAAAACATGATAACAACATCTTCAACAGATGCGTCTAATAACTAGAATGGAAAGGAAGGAATCTGTGAGCACAGAAATTAGATCAATGTAAATCACATGGTGTAAAGATGAGAAAGAAATAGAGTAAAATAATTGGCCACATAGTCTAAGAACTTTGGAGACAATTTCCAAGACTCCAGAAATCTGAGTCCTAGAAGTGAAAGGAATAGTGATAAAAACACTTTGAGAATTGATGACCCTGAACTTTTCCAATTTGTTCAAAAGCATAAACAAATCAGCTTAAAATTCCAAAGTATGAACATTATATACTTGGGGAGAGCCACACCTACACGTGTCATAATCATATTGTAAAAATTCAATAGAGAGAGAAAAACATTTGGAGGTTACTCAGGAATCCCAATACATCGAACACAGGGCAATGATAACTTGAATTACTGTAGACTCCTCCTTTGAAACTATGGAAATCCAAAGATAGTGAAACAAATGATCAAGATGTGATACGTATATACCCAACTGTTCCCAGTTGAATGTAATCATTATGCATCACAAACATACACTAACAAAAATGGGAAAGAGCAGGAGAGTGAAGCTACACCTGCCAAACTCTGTTGAGAGGGAAGGGCGTGGAGGAGACGTTGGCCAAAGGATGCAAAATTCAAGTTAGATATAAAGAATAAGTTCAAGAGATGCACTGTGCAGTGGGGTGACTTGAGCTACTAACAGTGTAGTACTTGAAAATTGCTAAGAGAACATTTTAAATGTTCTTACAACAAAATATAAGTGTATCAGGCAATACCTATGTTAAATCAATTCAGCTATTCAGTGATATATGTGTATTTCAGTACAACATGTCGGACATCAACATTAAACATATTAAAGAATTTATAAGGTACAATAAGATAAGAAATAAGGGAAAATACGCAAACTCAGAACTTGACAATTAGCAATGATTTTTTTAAAATTTAATTTAATTTTTTTATTTTAAAGAATAAAACAAAAGAGGGCAGAACAGAGCAGATCAGAACAGGACAACATAGGCAACACAATACTTTACATTAAGACAACCAGACATTAACAGTAGCTATCACAATATCTCTTTCTCTACTGTAGTTGAGCATAGTTTCAAATACAATAATATCAGACATAACAAAATATTTTAATACCATTCAAAGAGTGAAAGAATTACAAGGTATTTTGAACCAAATAACAGAGAATGATCAATGGCTACTATAATATCTCATTTTTGATAAAAAAATTTTATTTATACTATCACGCATATTCAAATCCCAATAAGACACAATGTGATAGATAGAACCAATGGTAGTAGAAGAATAGAAGCATGATAGGATTTCTAAGAAGGATGATATTAAATCAGCAGTAGCTGTCAAAATGTTTTGTTTTCTTCAAAACAGCTGTTCATACCATCACGCATGATATAGTCAAACAAAACAGAATAAAACCATTCCAACTGATGATTGAAAACATTGAAAGGCTTCAAAACTATGTGATGGGGACTCATGCTTACCATAAAATCTTATATACTCTTATCAACTCTCTTACCAGGGAGACTATACGGTATTTACACTTGTGAGTCTGGTTTATTTCGCTTATGAGTATGGCCTCAAGTCGTGTCCTTTTATTTATAAATATCTCGATGTGATCATTCTTTATAGCCAATGATGTTTTAATAAATAAAGGAAACACGACTCTGCTGGAGTCAGCAGCTGGTGCTGAGGTGCCGGTCTCAGCTCACTCCGGACGCCAAAGCCCCAGCTCAAGGAGACAGCTTGAAGGCAGCTTTAGATTCCAGAGCGCAAGCGCAGCCCCGCAGGCCAGCGGTGACCGCCCAGGAGAGCCGCCCCGGCGGGCACTGCACCGAGGACAGAGCGGCTCTGCACCAGCTGGCCCCTGATGGGCAGGGACAGGGGTGCTGCCTCCACAGGGCACTCTGATACAGGCGCTCCGAGGCTGTCAGAGACGAAGAAGGAGCAAGAAGAGGAGGAGGAAGAGCCACAGAAGAGGAGAAGGTGGAAAAGAAGAGGAGGAGGAGGAGAAAGAGCACCACCAGCGCAGGTGTGTCAGCAGAGACGCAGCTCCCGCAGGTACCGGTGTGCAGATGCCGCTGCCGCACGCTGGGGTTTGACCACAGTTTGTCTTCGTTTAAGCTCACGTTGAGGTCGAATTCCCCATGTAACTGTGTGGAGATCGGAGAGCATTAAGAGAAGGAACTAAGTCTTTACCGTGAGTCAGTCTGTCCCCGGGGCGTTGTAGCTCCTCTGGGATTAGACGAGGACTGGGAAGAGCATTTTGTTACAGCCAAGTCCAGCTCCCTCAGCTCACTGCTGTGCGACCTCTCTCACCAGGGACCTCTCACGCACTCCTTTATTCTGTGCCAGCTGCTGAGTTATGGCTCAGATGAAGCTCTTGAGAGGTGGCTGGCCCATCTTGACTTTCATTCCCCAAACCATGAGCTATATAGACCTCTTTTCTTTATAAATAACTCAGCATCAAAGACTTTGTTATAGTCACGCAAAACGGACCACAGTGCCTTATGATCACTCTTATGTGGTGAGACCACTATATCTTCTGGTCCAAAAGAAAAGTCCAGCAGATCTTAACATACTCATCTTATTAATCAATCCTAGAAATCAGAATAAAACGTCCACCAGATCTTTGATCATGTCCATCACAATTCCTAATGTCAAACAGGCATGAAGACTTTTCCTTAATAGGAGAAAAGAGAAAAAAATAGCATGATTATAAGATACTGAGGGCTAAGACAAAATGTTTCCCTCTAAAACAAATTTACTCTAAGAAGACAAAAAAATCTTCAACAGATATTTTGCTTTTTATATACTTAAGTATGTGAAAAGAAAAAAGGAGGAAATCAGAAAATATGGTTTTCAGTGAAAATTTATACCATCAAAAGGTAAAAAGTCAGTGAAGGTAAGGGATATTTAGGTTGGGAATGATAAAAAACAAGTAGTGAATTAAACATCTGGTCTGTGGAAAATCAATCAGAGTTTAGTAGGAAGGGGTACAGAGATGGGTATCAGTTCAAGGACAGAATCTGCAGAGACAGAGCACTTATGCATATTTATGTAAGGGAACACAAGAAATCTAACTGCAGAGCGGATGAATAAACAATAAAGAAAGAAAGAAATCTCACTGGACTGAGGACTGAGGAGGAATAGGGAAAATCTTTACTGAAGAGGCCCCACCCTCATGTTGATGGTGAACTCTTTGAATTTAAAATATGAACAACTAGAAAAGAGAATCTCAGTTCTCATTTAAGAAGGTTTACTGAGTATAGACATGTTTACTTTGCCTTTTTCAGAAATCTCATGAAAATGACAAAATTAGTGAAGTGGGGGAAAATAAGCAACATTAAAGTATGAGGAAGAATAACATGAAGAGCAAACTAAGGATATTTCTGGAAAGTGTTAAGCTAATGAGATAATATTGATCCCAAGCCTCATATGGATGAAGAATCTGGGAAACTATAGAAACATGAGAGGAAAACTCTGACATGAGTTTGCCCAAAAGAATCCCTCCAGAACAAAATCATAGACAGCAAGAAAAGAGTAGGGAATTTTTTTACTGTGCAATTAAATAAAAGATTATAGAACAGCAGCAGCAGCCCTCTGCATTCAGCACTGTCAGCTGCTGTATTTTTCAAACAGATGAAGTTTGCAGGTCTTCTGCCTGCAGGCCATGGGAATTCTACCAGAGTCCTGGAATTGGTGATGTTGAGCCCTTGCAGTGGAGGACAGGCCACCATACTGTCCTCCTGCACTTCCACGGTGAACCCGGAAACCTGAAACATTCTAGCCAGCTGGACGGAGTGACTTCAGCACTCATTGCTGTGACAATAATCACTGTCACATGTACAGAGCCCCATGGACAAGAGGTACACAAGAATCTTTAAGCTCCTTACTTAATACATGCAAATAAGCAAGCAAAAATAAACATTGGAAAGAAAAAGTAATTTTAAAGCTCTAATACCATGGAAGGGACAAATCGGAGAAGAGCAAAATGAATGCACAGAAGAACTAACATCAGAGGAGTCCGAGTTGGTATTGGTCACAGAAAGATTTTATTTATTTTGAATTCATATTTTCATTTGGATTAAAGGATTTCTGAAAAAGGAAAAATAAACACATGTTTCCAAATTGCAAAGTTACAACCACATATCCAGGATGTTAAGATTGGAGAATTGTCTGGGCCCAGGAGTTTGAGGCAAATCTGGGAGACAGGGCAAGACTCTATCTCTAAAACCAACATCAAAAACAATGGAAACAAAAGTTATAGTAGCAGTATAAAGCTGAATAATAGATTTGTCACGGATAAAGATGATGTTAGTGAATTGGAAGCTAAACCTGAAAATGTATCTCAGTACATGGCTTGCTTATTCCATTGGTGTGTTTGTTTGTTTGTTTGTTTGTTTTTGCAGTGCAGAGGAATCGAGGGCCTTTCCCCTGCTGAGTGACAGCTCTACTTCTGAGTTTCATCCCGTCCCCCTTCTCAACATATGGTTTAAACAATCAAAAAAATAAGATTTAAAAAATACACGGCAGATCACAGGAAGTTAGATCCTCAGTAGTCAACATCTTTTGCAAGAATCAGACTGAAATCCAACTTCTCACCCAAAACGGAAACTAAACATAAAGGAGTTTTGAATTAAAATATCTTAGTTTAACCAAAACTTTAATCCAACTGGGAAAAATAAGATATTTTTCTATATCAAGGGAATAAGTTATATACGCCCTATACTTCCCTTATTCATTGACAAGAATCTATTCATTACTGCCCCCCTGACAAATCAGGAAATGAATCTTAATAGGTGGAGTATATGCATGAAAAAGTAATAAACTCTAAATAGTTACATGTAATAAAGGTATGAAACATAATTCAAGTGTGTTCTCCCCATGGAAAGAGCTTAGGTGGAAAACATGTTCTCAACTCTTCCTGTCTTTTTCAACTGTTCTGTAGTATCCTAGGAGTGGGAACTGGTTAGCGACACAGATCTGACATTGACCAGGAGCTGTGAGTGTAGGTACACTTCCTTAAAAGTTAGCAAGTAGCAGGACGGGTTGCCCTCGAACTTTACAGATGGATGAGAAACATGGTGCCTCTCTATGGCCAAGAAAGGTAAGAAAAGACACTGATGGATGAGTAACACTTTATCTGATACGCTTTCCCCTTCTCGTCATGAAATATTCATTTGTCCTGCCCCTATACAAGGAGATAGCTCAGATCTAGTTTAAAGTCCTCAATTTCCAGGTGATTCTCATTCCGTGCCGTCAGGTTTGTTTGTGGGTCCCCAAGGGCCAGTGACCTAAGAATAAAAACTACAGATGATCTACCCTCTCTGATACACAGTGACGGGAAGTCATGTAGGAACCACAGTAAACACCTCCTCTAAGGAAAGACCAGCCCGTTATCCACAGGATTAATGAAATCTGGCTAGGCAGGCTTTGCAGAGTTCAGAGTCCTGGTTGCAGACAAAGTTCCTCGGAGAGATGTTCACTCTTTTCTCTGGCCATATCCGAAGTAGGTCAGGATAAACATATTCTAGTAGATACTAGAAGTTATAATGATGTTATGTACTACAAAATTATTGTATTACTATTTCAAAAGTAGGTTAAAAAACCCAGATTACAACCAACAATAAGAAGAGAATTAGAGAATCTCTCATATGGAAACTTGGCATGCTCAGTGGTAAAACATTTCAAACTGTTGCAATTATATAAAAGAAGTTTAAAAAGACTCTCATGATACCATGTTGTCAGGTGAATTAAATATCCATCCATGAAAAATACCAAATTCTTAAAAAATAACAGCAAATCTCTTTGTAAGGTAGAGGGAAGAAATTATTGAACAAGAAGCATATAAAATAGGACAAAAGATAGATGCAACTGACTATAGCATACAGTTTAACATGAAAAAATAATAATTCAAAATAAATTCCTTTTACTTTGTTGGTAACTTATACAATGATGCATCCATGTCTTATACAAAGGACTCAATTATAGTTCCAAAAATAACTGAAAAAAGAAATCACAAATGATTAAAAAAAATTGAAAGATGGAGTTACAAGATGACAAGTAAATATATGAATGCTTTTGCCCTAGAGTAGGCAAGAAAATACACATTCAATTGAAAATCTCCTTGTTTTTACCTCTCAGAGTAACCGTGAGAAGTGGAGGATGAGCGGCAGTGCTGGTGCCTCAGAGGCTGTGGGAGGACTTACAGTTGGTCACAGTTTTAGGGAGCATTTGTCTATTATGTACGGATAAGTGTGAAGACATTCAGACAAGCACATAAAACTATGCATGCAAGAATATTTATTTCTTCATTGATTACAATAGCCTGAATTAGAAACCAACCTAAATATTTTCAGTAGAAAAATAAATAAGTTATTTTATATCTCTAAAATAGATTATTGTAAAGCCATTAATTTATGAATGGACCCACAGCAATCCTCTGTCCTTAAGAGTCCTTGAGACACTGTTAAATGCTAAAGAGAGTCCTTGAGACACACTGTTAAATGCTCAAAATGCGCTGTGCACAACAGTTTACATGGAATCATCTAGATAACTTTCCTTCCTCTTAAATAGTTGCTGTGGTGTATTTACATGTACGCACACAGCTGAAAGGGCATAGCTAGTCTGGTAATCATGGTTACCATTGGATAAGGGGGCACCAGTGCTTGGGAAAAGAACCCCTTTGCCTCTTCCTCTAGAGTGGTTATCACAAACCCAAGGAACCACAGACTTTACGACTAAACCCCATAGCTAGAGGAGAATAACGTATTTAGATCTTTCAAGGTGAAGTTATTTTCTAGCTGATCCCGGGAGAGCCATTTGCACTCCAGGTAGCTGCGGGATCTGAGTGGACCTGTAACTCCTCCCTGGCTCCTCCCCTTGAACCTGCCTCCCCCCAAGAATGCCAGAAATGCTGGTGACAGCTGGCATTCCCTGGACCTTGTGACAAGAGAGTGAGAAGTTGGGAATTTGGCCTCTGTTCCTGTAAGATGTGCACTTTCTTCTCGCAGACTCCAGCCAGCCTGCCATGCAGTCATCATCAGACATCTTTGTCTGATGACTTTGTCTAGTTGCCTTTAAAGGTAGAAATCTGAACTAGGCTATAACTAATACAATGAGAAGATAGAGGAAATAAGCTCAGTAAAATAGAATAAGGATCATGATAATTATAGCATCAGAATTTAATAATAAAGCAAAAATAGACTTTATAAATGAGCTTTAGTTTTTTTTTTTTTTTTCCCCTCAAGTGATCAAGGAAACACAAGCACAGTTCATAGTCCTGGTTATGGGCAAAGTTCCTTGGAGAGAAAACCCTCCTCCAAAATAAAAGAATGACACTAGAAAAATCTTAAATACCATTGTGTGTAAATCCACTTATAAATCCAGAGAACGTATGCAAATATTGAAAGGAAATTGCACAGCCAGCTTGTTTTAGGAGGTTTTAACCCAACCCCAGGACGGTTTCAGTCACGCATACCAGCAGGAGCAGCCAGTGTCTGCCCAGGCGGCATCTGGACCAAACAGCTTCCTGGCTCAATTTGGGGGGTGGAACCAGGCCTTTTGAGACGTTTCATTTCAAAGTCTCAAAAAAGTAGACGTTTTCTGATTTATTTGTTGTAAAAGGTACAATTGCCTAGAAATAGGGCACCCTCTAAAACAGAATAGAGTGGTCTACGTACAAATGCAGGAAATAGCTTTTGCAATCAGTGAAAAAGAAATAAATTATCCAATCATTCAATAATGATATTGGGGAAATTAAGTATTTGAGATCAAAATGCAGACATCTCACTTCCTACACAGAAATAGATTGTAGATAGGTATAACTCCTTTTTCACACTATAAAATAGGGTACATATATTACAAAATATTTTATGTTTGCTTACAAGATAGGAATTTTCTTAATCAATTCAAAAAGTAAATGCCCAAAATTTTTATTGGGTACAATTTTAAATAAAGTTTTTTTAAACACTTTTATTACGAAAGATATACTAAACAAAGCCATCAGGAAAGAGTCGGAAAAATGGAGTTCTCTGAAAACAGAGCAGAGCAAGGGAAATGAAAGGAAAGGTCCAGCTAGGTAGCAAATAGACAAATGGACCGATACAAAGTTCAGAGTTAGGATGGAGGAAAGAGCTCACAAAATGAATGGGTCAGTTCACACAAAAGGCCATCCTTCCTGTCGCTCCACGACAGAGAGAGCTGAGGCCACACAACCCGAATCAATGCCATCTGTCACGGGGAAAGACTGCAGGACAAGAGCCTGTGGTCAGTGCCTTCAGTCTTCATGGTAAAAGTTGAAATTAAGCTTTCTGATATGTCAGGCCCTTTTCAGGCTGGCAAACACTTAATGGCGCGGAATCACAGGAACCACTTAAGTTTGAAAGGCGCTTCAGTTTCTGTGGAGCACTTTCTGTGGTGTTATCTCATTTAATCCTCTCAAAACTGTTAGTCACTTAATAGTGGACTTATTTATCCACGAGAAATACAGGCTCAGAGAGATTTAGAAATCTTCCCAAAGAGCAGATGGTGAGTAGAGGGTTTAGGGTCCAGATGCTCCTCGGATGTAAAAACAGACGTTTCTACTCCTTCGCTGACATTTTCCTTATTTATTCAAATGAGTTAAATAGTCCATGAACAAGGGTAAAATATTTATAATATTATATATATATTATTATATAATATATAATATATATCTTTTATAAATAAAAATATATTAATATATTTATATATTATTTATATATATAAAATATATATATATATCCTTGTGTGAATAGGATAAAAGTCACAAATCAACAGAAAAATAAGTAAGTGAGAAAATTAATGATATAAAGAAAAATATATAGACATCCAGAAATAGTTGAATAAATTATTTGTATTAATAAGAGGATATAGATTGAAGATGTAACAGTGTATCGTTTCTTGCCTACCAGTGTAGTAAGTACCAGGATGTTTGGTAATATTCAATGCTTAATAAGTACATTATATTATAATTTAATTACAATGGATCCACTCATTTGATCAGAACAGGACCCACGGGCTGCTTTCTGCCAGCCAAGAATTTGCCCTGCAGAGACTGAGGCTCCTGTTTTCCGTTTCTGCCAGAGCAGACCTGCACATACAGCGGGACTAGGCGAGAGTTCATTTCCAAAGATCCGCAGGTGGCTAACGCGCAGGCAGGCTAAGGACCAGGGATCCCGCCGCCTGAGCCCCACAGGAGTCCGCAGGAGGAAGAAGGAAGCGGCTTCCAGCTGGGGGCAGCTGCTGCCTTTAGCTTCCTCTTGCATCTTATAGACGGTGTTGCCTTCCTTGCAGAACAGTCTGTGTAATGCTGTTGTTCCTAATAAAAGGATATATTTATACAACAGCAGCAACAACAAAACCCAAACCAGCCTTTGTTAAAAATCAGCCAAACCAAAAAGCCACCAGTTTCTTCTGTTTAGATGTATGAAATGGAAAAAGAAATTCGAAGAACAACAAAGGTGTGGGACCATCTCTCTTTCTTGGTTTACTGCATGAGCTAGTTCAGTTTTAAGTGTCCCCGTCTCTGATTTTCTGCATGTCCGTGTATCATTAACACAGTGTGTCTGAGTACAATCTACTCATCTACACCAATATTTTGAAATTTCTATGAAAGCTTAAAAAAATCCAGCGAGTGCTTCCTGTAGACTGGGATTCGTGCTGTCTTTTCTGAGGAGAGGCCTCAATTTGCTCTCCGAACTCTTCTCCCCAGTCCTCAGGTCCTGGGGCTGCGGTGAGCCCCAAACTTCTTCCCCAGGTCCTTGCTTCAGGCCCTCGACAATGCCACATTCTTCCGATCTCTGTTGGACTCAGAGAGCAAAGGTGAGGGAGGTTCCCAGCAAGGACCAGGCACAGGGCCAGTCAGCGAGGGTCAGGCTCTCCTTCACCCTCTTCTCCCGTCTTCCATGTTGCTCACCGGCTTACACAGCACCACTTCTCCAGGCCCCCGCAGTTTGTATCTGGTAACTCTGGTGTCCAGAGACCCTTTCTCAGATCCATTCGAACGTTACCAGGAAAAAGTAGTTCTTGGTCCTTCCTGGGTTAGATTCCCAACTATGACCAATTCCATCCTGGAAGTTCCCCACTTCCGCATCTATTGCAACTATGTAGTGAGGTTTAGAGAGGAAGGGGCCATTGCCCAGGGACAGAGGGTGCTAGAAAAACAGACGGGTACGTGCCCGCCTCATCACCCGCCTGGGGATGGAGTGGGACGGGAGGCAGAAGAAGAAAGGCAGAGTCACATCCAGGACTGTGGCTAACTGTGACAAAAACTGTAGAACAATCAATGACAAAAAGATTGGTAGGAGTCCCTGGATGTGGTAACGAGATAGTTTTAAGCAACCTTGGCAACAGCTGTTTACGTGAAGGGTGGGAAGAGATTAGCGTGGCATTGCCCACGAAGGCTGGAATTTGAGTGTATTTGCCAGCGTTTTGTTGCAGGCCCACAGAAGCTGACGCCCAGCCTTCAAGGAGGAGAGGCTGGGTTTGGTTGATGGTTGCAGAGGTTCCAGTCCATGGTTGAGTGGCGGCAAGGCAAAACCCTCAGGGCGGGAGGGCGTGGTGGAGCAACACGGCAGCCAAGAGAAAGGTCAGGGGAACAGCACCAGACAGGAAGGGGACAGGGCGCATGGTCACACCTCCATAAGTCATCCAGGTCCAGAATTGTGCTTAACTAATTCACGACAATAAGGTTGACATTCCAGCTGACCTGCAACAGCTGGTACCTAAAGTACAAAGAACGTGTTAAGATACGACCAGAATTAAGCTTTGCTCGAATTAAGCTTTGCTGTTGCTGTCAAAGAATGACCATGGCCAGAGGCTGGAAACATTTCCACCTTACAACCCACAGCTTTCCACTGACCAGTGCTGGTGAGCGCCTTGGCCACGAGCCGTTCTGCATAAAGGACTCAGCTCCTTGCTTTCGATGACTCAGAATCTGTTCGTGCTCTTAATAAATCATATCTTTTCCTAATATAAAAAGCATGCAGTGACCACACGGGAGCTCACCACAAAATTTCTCACAATATTTTTTTACCAACAGATCAATTTATATTAAACATGTGATGTTTGTTCAATTCCCTGAACGAGTTATACTTCTTCCTATTTATAAAACAGTATCTCGTCCTCTGTCCTCTATCAGTCTGACTGCAAAATCGCTTTCTTTTAACACCTTCCTTGGTGGAGATTTTCCTGGAGTTCTCCATAGAAAGTTAATACTTTTTGCTTTCTAAGTCTGTGAGATCAACGCCTCTTGAATAACGGAGCCAGCACTGTGCCGCTGTTACTCATTTGTTCACCTGGTTTGCAGGTGTTACAACTGCAGGTGGGGAATCTGCGCAGCCATTGCTGAAACCCAGGTAGGGGTGGGTACAGGCACAGGGCAATGCCCAGAGTCATCCCTTCCTGCCCTGCCCTGTACAGTGGGCTGCGTGTCCACAGAAAACTAAGGAAATAAGATGATTGCACTCCAAGCACCTGTCAGGAACGATACCTCATTCTGCCTGCTGTGCTGAGTTCTGTCTCAGCACCTGAAACAGCCTCGAAGAACCAGCAGCTTGCCTCAGCCAGGGGGAGTTAGATCAGCTCTCACCCCACCACTCTGCTCAGTTCTGCAGCAGAGAAGGTGACAGGAGCTACAAGAGCAGGTGGGCTTCACCTAGGGGCTCTGCTCAGACAAGGCAATGTTGTACATGAAACCAGGGTGCTTAGTAGGAAGGCACTTGGACCTCATTATGGAATCCTGCAGGCTACATTTGGGCTGTAGCCCTGCAGAAACCAGGGTAGAGGGTTTCTCTCTGGCAGGACTGGGGAGGAGAAATGGAAAGGGAAAGGTGAGTTAACCATACCTGTGCTCATTCTTCCAGGCACCTGCAAAACCTTGCCTTTGAGTGCAGGAAGTTGATGTCCTTCTAGGCGGAGACACTAGAGTGCCCACTAGGACTGAGTGAGGTTGGTGAGCCAGGCAGAGTTTTGGTGACTCCATTTAGAGGGTTTCCACCGACACCTGGACTCGCCCAGTGGGAGAAGTCTGCACAGACTGCAGAGGCCATTTCTACCCTTTGCGGGTTCTGTGATGTTGGACAGGTCATTTAAATGCTAACCTATAGCTTTTTCATTGCAAATTGAATAATTATGGGTCCAAACTGGCAAGGTTGCTGGAAGAATTAACACAGGCAGTGATTCACACAGACCTGGTAGCTGCTCAGTAGACAACGCTGATTACCTAGATGGTTTCCAGAGCCTAAGATTTCCAGAAATCGGTGTTTTCAATTTTAGATAAGGTTTTGTGTTTGTTTCATAGTCTGATGTCATCGGTTGTGTTTTGGGTGAGTGGGAAGCAGGAGCAACTGAGAGGCTGCTATGAACCAGTTAGTAAAATCCTGTAACTGCAACCTTCAGCAAAAATTAAACTATGTGCAATGTTTTAGCATTAAATGCTTAACGATATGCTGATTATTTGGAATTTGATCACTCAATTGGCATAGCTCATATGTCCAGTATGTGTGATATCCTATAAGATCACTATTCTGCCTTCCTTGTTAAAGCATTGTCAATGATTATGTCTCAGGTTAATAAGAAGAAGAATAAAAAACTCAGAGACTTCAGCAATATTCAAACTTTCAGAGTCTGAAAATAAGCCTGGTCGAGGAATAGTCTGTGCTTTTCCCCACCATCTGGATGGATCCCGCAGCTCTTCCTGCACTCTGCTCTGCCTCTGTGGTCAACCTGCCCTCTGGCCCCTCTGCCTGGCATTCCGTGGGCCGGTGACATCGGCTCTTCCTGTCACTGCACCTCCACAGGCCTCCCACTCTCTAGGTATGCATGCACTGCTTCCTGTAGGTGGCAGGCTCTTTCCCCTCTTTCGAGGATCATCTTTGGGTCCCCGAGCCAGGATTTCCTTTTCAGAAGTACCCCTGGTGTCCTAGATGACAGCGATTTTCCCTCCACAATCCTCGGATTAACTCTGTGCTTTTCATTATAGTTGTTATCACAGGTGCATCGAAATGCTTATTGGTATAATTTTACTTTAGTTCCAATCACCCCTACTCACGTTTCCTTTTCATACTAGTCTACCTTTTTGGTTTATTGCTGTATTTCCAATGTTTAACACCGTGTCTGTTCAATAAATATTGATGAATGGGGTGAATCAGTGAGGGATGATAAATGAGAAACCTGTTCCCCCCCAGGCTGGTACTCAGGCTCTGTGGCCAGACCAGGTTGGTATGGAAACTCAGCTTTGCCGCGTCAGTGCTGCGGCCCTGATGGAGGAAGTGACCACCTCCAGGTCTCGGCGCTCCTCTTCTGTGAGGGAGACAATATTTACCTTTATGGAAAGTTATTGTAGGGAGTAATTTAGTTTGTGGTGTGTTCACCAATGCCCTGCACAATGCCACCCATATAGTAATCACTCAATACCAGAAAGTGTCGGTCCTTAAGGATGGTAACTCTTCTTCTTGTCTTTTTGAGACAGGATTGCTCTGTAGTTTGGACCAGCCTTGACCTAACAGTGATGCTCCTGCCTCAGCCTCCTGCGAGTTTGGGCCCATAATTATTCAATTTGCTATTAATACAGGTGTGCCCCACCATGCGTGGTCTAAGGATGGTAACCCTTAAGCTTGATATTTTAAATGACTCCAAATATGACCACAGTAAGTGCTGTGCATGTAGCACTAAAAGTCAGACCACTGATGCCTTGGCAGAATTAACGTGAATGATCAATTTTTTTCTCAACATTTATTAAGGATGCAGCTAATCATGGTACAGCGTGTCACCAGACCATCTGTTGCCTCCTCATTCTCACTTGAGAGGAAGAACGTCGTGCGAGTTCGTGCCAGTTGTAGTCAGACGTCTTCATCTTGTGGCTCCTCCAGCTTCTTCCAGGAGAGCGGCTGGGAGACCTGGACCTGATCCCCAGTTGCACTGTTTATGATTCGTTTGTCTTACTGGTCAGCTTGACGGGATAAAGAGACTCCTCAGCGGGCTCATGCAGTGTGTTCCTAGCTGGACGTGCTGTTAGGAAGTGGGGCCGGACTGGACGAGGGTCACCAGGAGATGGTCTGGAGGGAGTATCTCTCGGCACTCTCCCACTGTGCGCTGCTTCCTGGCAACCCTGGATTAAGTCGCTGTGACACCACTCCCTTCTGCCATGACATTCCTACCTAGGACCTAGCTGAACACGGACTAAAGCTGAGAAATCATAACCCAAATAAAACCCTTCTCCTTCAAGTTGTGGGTGTTGGGTGTTTTGTTCCAGCAACAGGAAAACTGACTCATACAGATAGCGTCTTTCCTGCTAGAGGATGGGGCTCAGTGTGACCCCCAATTCCTTATTTCACAGCATCTAGTCACTTGCCAACATTAGGAAGAGTGCTCCAGTGACATCCTGGTCTGGTCCAAGGCATCAGCTTTACTCCTAAGTGTAAAACCAAGCCACGCCCAGAACTGTGCGCAGTCTCTGTCACAGCAGTGCACTGCTCTGTAGGACCTACCATCTCCTGCATGGGCACCTCCGATGGGAATCTGCTTTATATTCGCTAAATAAAATTATTTCTAAAAACCTATAACAACCTTTCATTTCTGCTTACAGACTGTTGGCAATTGTACGGAGCCAAAGGACAGTAGGCCTTGAGATGCCGTTTCTACAGGATTTTGTAAGAATAACAACAGCAAAAAAAAAAGTGACAAAATAAATTAGAGTCAACCACTATTACTAAGTGAATTAAATTCAAACAGTCTATCAAGAGGAGATGGTGGCTAAATGGCCACTAAAACAAGGCGGGTTCCCTCAGGCAGAGAGCATCTCAGAGAAAAGGCCTTGTTGGTCTTTCCATCATTACAAATGCAGTGTGTGTGGGTGAGGGGGAGTTTCACACTGAGCCTAAACTCAAGGTTGGAGCCAGTTAGCAAAGTGTTGGGGTAGCTACAGCAAAAACGCCATAAATAGGTGGTAGGAGGAAGCCAACAAGCAGCATGATTTTAGTGCCTGCTGCTCTGGAGACTGAGAAGTTCAAAGCCAAGGCACTGGCAGATTTGTGTGTGGTGAGGCCTCCTCCTCTATGCAGATACTGCCCTCTGCCTGCATCCTCACAGGCAGGAGGGGCACAGCTCCATCGGGCCACTCTTCCCTAGTCCTAATCTCAGGGTCAAAGGCCTCTACTTCTTAATGTTGCCTTGCTGGGGCCTGGGTTGCATTCAGCATATGAATTTTTCGGGGACACAAACTTTCTGACCATAGCACCAGGTATAAAAACAATTCGGCTTTGCTACTGAGTTGACATAGGTGGGCGCCCAACTGGGGATTATAGTCCCTGGCTTCCTGGCCCCTTGGAATTAGATGAGGTCATGCAATGAGCCTTTGCCAAAGGCAGGTGGGCAGGAGTGTGGCTTGTGGCTTTGGGTCAGCAGCAGTGAAGAAGAAGGAGCGTTTCCTTATCTGTCAGCTGGTTGCAAGGACTCTAAGGGGAGGTGAAAGTACAAATTAGAAGGATCTGGGTTCCACTCTCACTGCCTGGAGAAAAGTTACTTGTTGACCAAGAACATCTACACTGTACTTTCATGGGCAAAAAATGTGCCTTTATTGTCTTGTGACACTAAGAATTTGTGAGTACTTTATTATAGAGGTTGACATTGCCCCAAATAATAAAGTCTTTAAAAGGGAGATCATCACAGAGTTTCAGAAGGTTCTTGGGCTCTTGAACCTGTGAAGAAGCAGAAACACCTGCAGCTTAGCGAGCGGGATTCACAGCCTGTAAAGCAGCATCTGTGAGTCCATTGTCCCGAAGAATCTGTCCTAGGTCCAGACTTCTCTCCTGCTTCCCAGGGTGACGTCTCTGGTGTCTTGGACCTTGGCACACTTTGAAATTCCCTTAGCTGTTTTTAAAATAGAACTCATAGTTCATTTGAGATACTTCCTAGCTTTCCCACTTTTACTGTTTGCTCAGTTGACTAAAATATTGTTTAACGTTCCTTGGTTTCCCATAAAGGAACATTTGGGACCATGGCATTATCACTTGTAAATTCATTAGTCTTCCACTTTGCATGAAGGCTATGACACACACAATAACCCTCTCTCTTCTGAATGGCCGGAAAGCCATCCCTCTCCTGGTCCAAAACACTCAATGCAAGTAATTTATGCATTTATTATCAAATTTAGACCTTACTTTCTTTGAGGTAAGTATTCAACTCTATATAATTTACGTGTATTGTATGTCTGTACAATACATATTTGTATGTTTTCTAATATCTTGGGCTGCTAGCCCTACCTTCCATGGAGGATTTAAATTAGAGTTTGATAAAACTTTTCTTCTAGTCCTAAGAATCCATTGACAAGCCATGTTCCCTCTATTCTCCTGCCAACATCTTGAAAGCAATGTAGTGTCAAGGGATGCACCGAACAGAGAATAAACAGCCCACTTCAAATGCGTGGAGCGTGTGCCGAGGCTGCCAGCCTCCTCTGGCCTTTACCGTTCCCACCAGGCTCACAAAACCCTCACTGCCACTGACTGTCAAATTTCACTTCAAACACAGGTGACGTCAGGGCTCCTATGATAGATGACTGAGGGTCTCTCAGATTCTAGAATCAGGAATCAGTGCCTTCTCTTGCAGGAACTCTGCTCATACTTAGGAATTCTTTTCAGTATGTATTCCTTGAGAGTCGATTGTGTGTTGGAATGTATCTCATATCCTTTTCTTCTGGTCTACTGTGCCCTCTGCAGACCTCTCCTTCCAGTTCTCCTCCCCTGCAGATTTTGTAAGCACACAGCTGAGTGGGGACCATGCGGTCCCAGAATTGCTACCGTTCTTCCTGATGAAGCACACTGATGCCCCTGCTTCCCATCCCCACACACTCCATCGTCACCTGCATTCACCTATAAGCACATCTACACGTTTGCAGCCACGCAGGCGAGGCCTGGAGAAGCCCTCTTGCATGAGGAAGTATTCACAGCGGCAGTGACTGCCTGCTGAGGGGCTGGGGTGAGAGCCACTTGCAGGAACGCCGCGTTCTTCGCGGTGAACTGCCGAGTCAAAGAGCCTGGAACACAGCTGAGGGTCGCTTGCCGGGGCCAGGAAAAGGCAGCATCCAAAGGGTGATCTGAAATGTGAAAAAGAATCAATAATCATTCTTCCAAATGAGGCCTTTTCAAACGTGGGAAATGTCACCGGCTCTTGGCAACACTCCTTGGGGCTTATTCTCTCAGAAAGGGCACCGCCACAGGGCAGGCAGGAAAAGCCCTGGTACGCTGCTCTCTGAAATGGCAAAGTGACAAAGAAGAAGCAGGCCCCCGGAATTCAGACCTGGAGGTGAATTAAATATGCAGGATTCCTCAGGGTCTTTGCTCCTTCTGCTGGAGGGCTGAGCTGCTGGGGCGGGGGCAGTGGACCTGGGGCGAGACTGGTGCCAGCAGATGGGCTCACTCTCGGCTTTAAGCCAACATCAGGAATAGTGGCTTATTTCTTAGCCATTCAGCTGCTTCTGCTTACAATCTACAATCCAGTATTCCAATCCAGAGAACGAATTTCTGTCCTTGACTCCACCCATCTCTGATTATTCCTCTTCTCTCCCTCTCTGGAATCCAAGTCAGGCCACCTGGGTCACTTCAGTGGTCTCTCCTTTAGTCCCCTGTGTCTGGGTTCCAGCTGCTTTCTGAATTCCCCGTGTTCATATTGGAGTAGTGAGTCTAACGCTTCTATCTAATCAGCCCGTAGCTCAGGGATAGACGCTGCGATTCCAGGGACTGACCTACAAAACACACATCAAACATCTTGCACGATGCCCACATCTTTCCCCATGTAGCACCAGTCTTTTATTTAGACCCATCTCATGTGTCAGCCCTCGACCCTCAGATATGACCCACTGAAAATGACTCTGCTTCTTCCCAGCCTCCACTCAACAGCAGCCAGCACTCTTCCTTCAAATGTCAACGTCTGGCAGAGTAATTCCAGGGTAGTGGGAAGGGCCACACACGTGCACACTGCACATTGATGGCACAGCTGTCACTTCATATGAGTCTGTTATGAAAATCAGAAACGTGCAAAATTAATCCACTGTAATAAAGTAGTAGTTATCCCTGGCGGTGAGAAGAATTCATCAGGAAGGAGCATCAGGGATTCCTCTTGGGACGGAAATGCAGCATGGAGTATCGTGACCTGGGTGGTCACTGCATAAATGTACACACACAAGCACACACACACATACGGATTCCCTGAGCCCCGAGATGAAGAGCTGAGAGCAGTATTGTGTGCGCCCACACCTCACCGGAAGGGAGGGCGAAAGCCACAGACAAGCGACCTCCCTGGGGAAGCACTTCCACCCTCCACCCTCTGGCCTAACATAATCACCTTCTCCTTTGCGGACACACTTCCCACAATTACAGCAAATGGTCCTCATTAGCGTCTTCTCCTGCTTAGCCGGTCACATCTCTGTAGCAAGGGATGGAGTAGTGTGTTTCTTTTCATCCTGATCGCTAGACATGGTGTTCGGTCACACTTCACTGAATGAACTGGGACGAGAATCACAAAGGGTGCAGAGCTGGGGCCCTCGGGCTGTGTGCTCTCAGCAGGCAGAATCCTAAACTCAGCACCCTATCGCCAAGGCGTGCCAGCAGCCCAGCCCGTTAAGAAGCTGAGCGAAGGCAAACTAATTTGCACGGCAGGGTGACAGATGAGCCACACGGCTCTGAGCCACTGTGGCACACACTGAGGCTTGTCAGCTGCATGCACATTAGGCTGGTTAGTTGTTTAAAGAAAGCAAAATTAATTTGTAGCTGTCAGTCAGTTGAGTGGGATTTGCTTTAGTTCTGAAATTTATTGACAGGCTCTAATAACCAGCAGTTAAATTGTCTTTCTGGAAGCAAATAGCGAGAGCCAAGTACTAGAAATATGATGTTCAACTCTGGTTCCCAAGCAAAACAGAAAGAGTCTATTGTGGTCGTATAGTTTTTAAAACCATTTTCAAATTTTAAAAGATGTTTTTGCTACTGGAAGCGCCCCAAATCAGCTTAGTTTTTTTGTTTATTACTGCGAGGTTAACACAGTCTAAGCATTTTGGCCAGGCGTGCAGCATAGTGGGGGAAGCACGGTGACTGCCTGTGACAAACAGGGTGCCGAAGGCTCAGACTCAACAACTGTTTGGTGAAGGGACTTCGGAGCACTCTGGGCACTTTGACATATTTTAATTTATTTACTTCTCACTACAACATCATGAAGAAGGGACTCACAGATGAGGAGATGGAAACTGTAGAGGAAATTGAAACTACAGAGTAAAAGATTGGCTCAATATCATATGGTGAGCGCTAAACTCAAAATTTAATGCATCTCATATTAATCTCATGATCTATCTAAATGTAAGTGCCTGACGCAACAATAACCTGTAGTGTCAGCAATGCATCTTTTAGGAGGAACAAAATTCTTCCTAGTTCTGCTTGAAACTCCCCAAATATATTTCTCTTTTATTCAAATAAACCAGCCTTCCACAGTGAGATACACGGGTCCGCTAGAGTACCAGTCAACTCAAGGCGATATGTACTGTCAGCTATTAGAATTTACCATGCATTTACTTTTGCACATAGTGGAGAACTATAAGTGGAGAACAGAGCCCAAGCCCACAGAGCCCCCAGTCTTGACTAAGAGGAAGGATGAGGTGGGGTGTTCTCACCGTGATGGTCTCTGCACTTGTGAATCTTAGCAAAGCAAGAGGCAGCAGCCTCCCCCAAAGCCACCTTCTGCCTATGTTGCTTTTGTGGACCATAAATCCCTGAGGGGTTGCAGCAGGCTGCAAGACCTGGGGCCCCCAAGTCAGCTGTCCTTGACTGTTGGAAGTCAGTGCTTCCAGTTTGAAGTCAAGATAATGCTTCAGTGCAGAAGGAAGTGAGGATGTAGGTCGTACTTGAATGTCAAGGACCCAGAGAGGAGGGTAAAAGATTTGATTATCTCCCAATGAATTGTTTATACACCTGAATATGAGAAAAGAGCAATGAGGGTGAGTTAGCTATAGATTAAAGACATTCTACACTACAAAAGCAGATTTCAGGCACATTGAATCCTAGGGCTATGAGCTGCCGCCTTCAAGGAGTTTAAATCTTTTGACGAAGGCAGATATGACAAAGTGACATCTGCTTGGGACCTGCAGAAATACAGATGGGGACAAAAGGTAATCAGCGTGCAAAGATTGCATGTGAACCCACCTGGAGAAGCTGACAAAAGTTAGACAAAGGAAAATAGAAGAGTCATCTAAGGTGAAAGGCCAGCAGGCGGCTGCATGGAGGCAGTGGGAAATGTGCCATACTCTCGAAAGGACGGGTGCCTCGATGTGCCTGGGCCCTGGATTTGTGTGGGTGGTGGTTTGGAAATTTTTACTTTTTGTTTCTTCATTTACTTTCACTTGTTTATCTTGCTGTTTTTCCTTTTATTAACTTATGAAAAGATGGAGAGAGAGCGAGACAGACAGAGACAGAGAGAGAGAGAGAGAGAGAGAGAGAGAGAGAGAGAGAGAGAGAGATTTTAAAGAACTGGATCACATGTCTGTCGAGACATGGAAAATCCAAAATCTTCAGAGTAGTTCAGGAGACTGAAAAGCCAGGAGCATCCAAAATCATTCTGCTTCCAGATGTTTCCTGCTCAGAGGAGATCAATGCTTGACCCACCAAGGCCTTCAACTTATTGGATGAGGCCCACCTGCATTAGGAGCTGTAGTTTCCCTTCTCAAATTCCACTAACTTAGATTGTAACGTCCTCCCACAACCCTTTCACAGAAACATCCAGAATAATGTGCTATAAAATACCTGAGCCCTGTGATCCAGCCTCATGTATAAAGTAAGGAGGCATGCTTCAATTGCTGTGTATTTTTCAATCTTTTGGGTAATAGAAATTTTAATCAAACAATGATGAAACCTGTAATTTACAGAAGAGGTAGAGCTGCCCCTAGATGATGCCTAAATCTTTAATTGAACAGATGCTATTGTGCTACAACCAAAGACAGGGAGAAAAGAGGATTTGGTCAAGTTGAGTTTGAAATGGCAGCATGACAGGTAGTTGTAAATATTCACAAAGCATTGTACACACAGGTGAACACGCATGCGTCTTAGGTAAGAAGAGTCGCATTTTGAAACTGTCATTACATAGTTGACTCCTAAAATCAGACATTTGCAAGACAGAGACTGAGGAGAAGCTGAGCTTGTTCCTCTGAGGGAGACCAACCTTTTATGTAGTGAGGGGGCACAGGGAGAGGGTAAAGAAAGAAGATTCACGAATATCTAGAAACAGTGGTGAATGAACAGAGATGGTCTAGGGAGAATAATGAAGTGGAAACAAAGCCAAGGTGTGCGAGTCTGCGATGGGTGTCCAAAAGGCGTGTGGGTGTGAAATATCATCTCACATGGAGGCTGAAGGAGGAAGACAGGAGGAAACCAAGGGCAGATGTATATGGAAATATACCAGCTTCGAATTGGAAGACAGCTGCTCCCTCCGCAGTACCAACTCTCCGTGCAAAGGGTGAAGGTAGAGTATGTGTCAGCAGAGGTGATAGGAGGAAACAATGCATTCAGACAAATGGTTTGAGCACAGGATGGTGGAGGAAGAAAGGGCAGGACGTTTTAAGGGGGACTCTCAGTTTAGGTTAATTTTTTGTTGCGATATGCTTTGATTCTTTAGAGCTGCGTTTGCTTTGGGAGTGGGTAGCACACATATCTCATGTCACTCATGTTTACTTCCCTCCTCATCTCCAAAAAGTCTGCCTCCCTGTTTCCTGCTACCTTGCCCTTATCTGTTCTTTAAATGATTTGCATTTCTCATATAAGAGAAGCTATGTGATATTTAACCCTCTGCGTCTCATTTTTTTTCACGTAACATTATGGTCTCAAGTTCTATCCATTTACCTACAAATGACTCAGATGGACCCCTTCTGGAAGCCCAAGTGCTCTCCACGGAGAATATACACCACATTTCCATATCCACTCACCTATTGATGAGCACAGAGACCACTTCCGCGAGTTAGTTCATGTACTTATTAGCTGCGTGTACTTCTTCTTTTGAGAAGTGTTTATTCATTTCAGTTGTCCATTTTTATTGGGTGTTTTATTTTAGAAGTTTTAATTTGTTGAGTCTTTATGTACTCTCAATGTCAGCTTTCTCCCCCAGGAGCAGCTGTGGGTTCTCCTCACTCCACTGATTGTCTCCTTTGATGTACAGAAGCTTTTTAACTTATGCTAACATGTTTGTTAATACTATTTCTTGTGCGATTGGGATTCCATTCAGAAAGTTCTTACCTATGCCTTTGTCTTTAAGAGTTTAGCGTACTATTTCTTATAGCAGAGATGTAGGCAATGCTTAATCTCCTCTATCTGTGCTTTTCCTTCCAGGTGAAATATCATCACTAATTCAGTACTCTTGTCTTCTCTCTGTCCCATCACCTCCTCTTCCTCCTTGGTGTGTTAAGTGATATATCTGACTTGTAAATGAGGAAAAAAGACACTTCGTCTCAGCCACAGCCCTCACCAGCACAAGAAGTGTGTCCACCTCTTCCTGTGCATGCCCCTCCTCTGTGAGAAGTCTTGGCCCTGTCTTGGAGACCTGCAGGGGGCCTGCACACCTGCAGGTGGGACAGGTCTGTCACCCATTCTGGGAGTCAGTGTTGGACTATGATCTCAAATACATACCTTTCTCACCAGTGTCATTATCATAGGTTAAAAAAAGAACTATTTTGACATACCTTCTTCTATTTCTTGTCTTAATTTCCAGTAGATTTTTGTGCATGAAGAATAAGGACTATTATTAGTCTCAGAATTCCTTGCAAGTATTGAAACAAGAGCAATATATACATTCTTTGTCATCCAAGTGTACAGGTCACCACCAAGGGTGGGAATGGGCTTGCGTCCTGTTCCAGCTCTCACGGTACCTGCGTGGTACATGTTTGGTCCTTCAGATAAACCAAGATTCATCACTTAGTGACGAGGGAAGCATTCCCCAGATGCCACACCGCTCCTGCATCCTCTCTCTCCTAAACTGGCTATGTAGTAAGATAGGGCAGGCAGAACATGGCTCTCACAGATTCAGTACAAAAACAAAACCCAATGCATGAGAGGAACTTCTACAAATCAATATGTAAAAGGACAATAATCAGAAGGACAATGGGTTAGCCATTAGGATGAAGCATTTGACATAAAAACAGAAACAATGATTAAAAGACAAAATGATGCTCACACTCATTCATACCAGAGAATGCAAATTAAACTGCAGTTTAATTTGGTTCACTGGGTTTAAAAGTTCGATGTCCTGGAACGCTGGTGAGGACCCAGGGAAACAGGCAGTGTCTATTGCACATTTGAAAAGTATGTAAAGTAAGGAAAAAAATATTTAGAAGGTGATTCGGCAGCAGTATCATGATATTATCTGTGCACAGTCTTCCTACAAGCAGTTCCTTGCATAAGAATGTATTCTCGAAGAAATACTCTCGAAAAAGTCTCAAATGCACATGGGCTCTGGTGCTCTTTTTAGCACTGGCAGAAGCAACTTAGCATTGGTTAGCAGTGACTGCTCACACAAAGCACAACTCAGCGGGACAAGGGAATATGCTGGAGAGGGTCTTTCAGCCTCACATGGACTCTTAAACCTGAACTGTACCTTTTCTGGCTGGATCATTCTGCACTGCAGGGGCCTCATTCCTCACCATAGGAGGTCTGGCAACACCCACACCCCCTTTCATCTCCTATGTCTCCAGCTGTGTCAACTAAATACTTTGCTAAACACTGGCAAATGTCTCCTGGGGGTAGGAACACAATCTCCCCTTTTAAAAGTGCTTTTTCCATATGCGCGCGCGCACACACACACACACACAGGAAAAGAAGGACTTGTACACATTTTAGTATTTTATTTTATTTATTTATTTTTTTATTTGAAAGAGAGTAAAACAAAAGGGGGCAGTACTGAGCAGATCAGAACAGGACAACACAGGCAACACAGTACTTTACATTAAGACAACTGGACATCAACAGTAGCTAACACCATATCTCTTACTCTGCTATAGTTGAACATAGTTTCAAATACAATAATATCAAACATAACACAATAGTATAAAGCCATGCATAGAGTGAAAGAATTACGGGGCTTTCTGAACCGAATAACAAAAAATGATCAATGGGTACGATAATATCTCATTTTTGATAAAAAAAATTTTGTTTAAACTATCACACATATTCAAATTCCAATAAGACACAATGTGATAGATAGAACCAACTGTAGTAGAACAAAAAAAGCATGGTAGGACTTCTAAGAAGGATGATATTAAATCAGCAATAGCTGTCATAATGTTTTGTTTTCTTCAAAACAGCTATTCATATCATCACGCATGATATAGTCAAACAAAACAGGATAAAACGATTCCAACTGATGATTGAAAACTTTGGAAGACTTCAAAGCTATGAGATGGGGACTCATGCTTACCATAAAGTCTTATATACTCTAATCAAATCTCATACTAGGGAGACTATATGGTATTTACCCTTGTGAGTTTGGTTTATTTCGCTTAAGAGAATGGTCTCAAGTCGTGTCCATTTATTTATAAATATCTCGATGTGACCATTCTTTATAGCTGAGTAGTACCCCATTGTATAAAAATGCCATAACTTTTTATCCATTCCTCAGTTGATGGGCACTTAGGTTGTTTCCAAGATCTGGCTATTACAAATTGTGCTGCTATAAACATGGGTGCACATAAATCACTGTGGTACGATGTTTTCAGTTCTTCTGGAAATATGCCTAGAAGTGGAATAGCTGGGTCAAATGGGACTTCCATACCCAGCTTTTTGAGGAATCTCCAGAC
>PVJX010000056.1:0-34225 GCA_004027295.1 Dolichotis patagonum
GATCCAGGGATCTGGGTATCTCTTAGGAGGTGACCATATTTGGTACAGCAAGTCGGGGGAGTTTCCTTCTAGTATCTCTGAAGGCAGATATTTTTATCGCCGTTTTGCTTTGTCCTGAGTAATGGTGTTGCTCTATTCAATACTCTGTGTTGATGTGTTCTATAATGTTGTGTATTTCTTTGATTTTGCTGTACCTAGTAGAAGAACAACTATTATGAAGACAACGAGATATACAGTGTTGCCTATTACTGTTGTCCTGGTGACATACTGTGATGTTCTGTGCCAATTTCACTATACTGTCTCAATTGGCTTTATTCCATCCTGTTTTGTTGTAACTGTTTGCAGCCTCACTGTGTGTTCACTTTGTATGCCTTAATTTTGTAACATGAACAGCTATTTCTGGGAGGACAGTATGTGGTTTGTCAACTAGTGATTTATGGTTTTTTTTTTTTTTTGAGGTTCTGTATTGTTTCTACCCTTTTTTCTGTATTCCTTTTTTTTCTCTTTAAATAAAATTAAAAATAAAATAAAATAAAACAAATAATGTCCCCCTAAAGCCTCGTGCAGGCACGGAGGTGATCTAGCATTTGTGATTGGTTCACTGACTAGCGCTGGGAATGGCCATGTGAGTGCTGCACTTGCCCAGGTGCAAGTAACCAGCGTAATAAGGGAGGGAAGGAGATGTGCTTCACCCCTCTTTCCCTTTTTGCTCTTGCCACTTGTGGCCACCATTAATGGTTGCCCCTCAGCCACGCCACCCTGCCTTAGAGCCAACTGAGTATGGACTGAAACCTCCAAAAACTGTAAGCTAAATAAACCGTTCCTTCCCTAATTTTGGGCATCAGGTATTTTGTCTCAAGAAAAAAGTAACCAAGACACCTGCCCAGGAGTCACTGAAAGTCCAGCCAGGACCAAGCTGGTCCATGGCAGCACCAGTGCTGGGGGATTTTCCCAAGGAGTCTAAGGTTTGATGGTAGCAAGGCTGAGACTGGTTGTCTTTATTAAGACCAGTGTGGTCACTGCTTACCCTGTCTTTCCAATTTCTGGGGAAGCCAGGAGTCCAGTTCTTGTCTGGGTGGCTCCCACACCGCTAGAGACCTCCAGTCCCATTCTGGAATCTTCTCTGATGCTTTTTCCCCCTTTTCAATAATGAAAAATTCATTGCATCCAAGGCCCCTTTCCTCCACGGCTGGCCCAGAAACAAGAAACACCTAGAAATCTTCAAGGGAGTTTTGCCAACTCCTACCACTTCCTTCCATTTCCTTCCGAAACAGAAGATGGAGTTTCACCGTATTTCTCAGACTATTCTCTTCTCACCCAGCAACTCAACTAGGGATGCCCTGGAGTGAGAAAGGAAGGAGTGTATTAACTAAGCTCGAACTCAGTGGCCCTCACTTGGCAGCATTATCTTATTTAAACCATGAGTAGGAAATCCTGCATTTCCTTAGGGAACTCTTTGGAACTCTGGGGGGTAGTTTCACAAGCCAACCCTGGGATTTCAGAGATTCGAAAACAGCTTCTACCTCCCCTGGCACTGCCTCCTCACTCCCCATCCCTGCCATGTTCCTGGATGCCAGTCCTCAGCTCAATCCTAGTTGTTCAGCAGTTTCACCTAGGGAGAAGTTTTAGCCATGCAATGCCCAGGCCTGGCCCCTCCCTCACGGTGGGTAAATCTGCAGGCGACCCCACGTGATTCTGATACATCCCAAGGGTTGAGAAAAGGTAGGTCCGAGAAAGTCAGCATAATGGTCTCTTGGTCCCACCCTCTCTTTGAACTGTGGCCCTAAGGGATTGAGAGAGGTACTGCCAGTCACCAGGGCACCAGGAAACTTCCCTGAAGCCAGCTCCTCTGGCTTCCTGAGCTCTTCCACCATGCTCCCCAGCGGCCGCTTCTCTTCTGCACACTAGCTTGCTGCATGGGAGAGGTCAAATGGCCCAGGCCCAGGGCTCCCTGTCCTCCACAGCCAGCTCCCTCCTCCTCCCCATCTAGCAAGGCTCCCCACCTCACCTCAGCCCCAGGCTGCTGCAGAACTGAACAGAATGCTGGTTCCCATTTCCACAGCAGTCTTTGTCACACTGCAATGTAATTGCTTGTTTACCTGCTGGGCTCACGAGGAGAAAGGAGCTCTATCTTATGCTTGGGGTCCCCAGAGCCCAGCACTGGGCCTGGTTGAGCCTGAGGAGCTCAGTAAATGTTTGTTGATGTATTCTACAGAGGGACCGAGTTAATGACTTCATTCCTTATTCTTTTTAAGATATTTGCTGATTTTAAAGGTAATGTTTAGCCCAAAGGCATCACATATTAATGGTGGAATTTTAGGAATTTTAGACTAGGAGTCTTGACACTTACGGATCACCTGTAGTTATGTCCTGGGAGCTCCTTTTAGTCCTGTCCTCCTGATCACTCAGATGACCCTGAGACCCTTTCACAGCCCGCGAGGAGTCTCCAGGCCTTCTCTACTCTCTCCACCTCTCTCGTGCCCCCAAGTGGCTCTTGCTGATGGAGGAAGTGGCTCCCCTCGCTCAGCTTCTCATCCTTCCTCCTGTCAGCTGTGCACAAAGCCCCAGACCCCATTCACTTGGGACTCCACGGCTTATGGATTTCTAGATTATGGACAAAGTAAAGGAATCTGACAGCCTCATTTACCAGCCTCTTCCCATACTTTGCCGGCTGGGGCTGCTCCGGCTGGGCCGCAGGGAAGTAATGTTCTTCCTGGCTTTCTGCTGAGGTGCCTGTTGGTACCTGTCACAGGCTCTTTCCTTCTGTGAACAGTGGCCCTGGCAGTGGAGCTTCCTGTCACAGAGGGCTGGCTGTGGCAGAAGCCTTTTCAGTGGCCTGTGACCTGACCAAGCCGCCTCTTCACCGCAGCTGGACTCATAAAGGTCAGGGGGAGATGTCTGCAGTGACCCAGGCTGGGCTGAGCAGAGACCGCCGTGTAAATGTACTCTAAGTGATAGACATGTAAGTCACCCACACGGTTGTGCAGGGCCCGGGTCCCTTTGTGCCTGCTTATTGAATATCCCTCCTCCTTGGCATCCCCAAGAGGGGATAGCCAGTTCCCTCCCCTCTGCTTCTCAGGGAACTGAGACTTTCTGTTCTGCCCGATGCCCTGCTAAGATTATCTGAGACCCTGAGACCTGAACATGTTATGCTCCTGGATCCTCAGGACCAGGTACCCTGAAGAATCCAACTGCTGAGAGCCACCGTGACTAGTGTGTGTGGCTTCCAACCCTCCCTGCACCCTGAGGGAATTCATCCTCCCCTCAGACACCTGAGGCATGAGACACCCAGAGCAGTTAAGATGCTTGTCCAGAAAGAGACAAGAGACAAGATCTGGGAATCAAGTCGGAATTTGCCTGATCTCGGCATTCACCCCTTTTGACCTTTATGTGACAGAAATCTGTGCACAGACCAGCTGTGGGAGGGAACCAGGATGCAATCCCACCGAGCTCCTTCCTCTCCCCGTGCTGTAGGATCCAGTGCCCCTGGAGCAAGGCTATGGGGAGGGGCGAGAGTCACTAAAGCTTTTCTAGATCAAGATGGAGCATGAAGAAAGACTTAAGCGAGCACAAATTGTCTAGATGTGCAAAACTGGAGACATTTTTCATAAAACTTGACAAATATATTGAGTTCAAGGTAAATAGTTCTGATCAGAAGTGTGACTGTTTTTTCCCCTCTTAACTTTTGACAACAGAAAGCATTTAATATGCCAGGTACGGTGGCGCACATTTACAATCCCAGTACTCGATTGGCTAAGGCAAGAGGAATGCTGTGAGTTCAAGGTCAGTCTGTACTATGCAGCAAGACCTTGTCTCTAAATTTTAAAAAATTTTTTTCATGCATACAGCAAATTTGGTCAAGTTTGCTTTCCTTATTTGTTTTTCTAGACCATGCAGTTACCAAAAAGTACAACCCTAAATAATACTTCAGCCTGTTCCTCTTAAAAACAAGGATATTCTCTGACAGACCCAAAATGTCACTATCACACCTAAGATTAATAATTTCCTCATGTGCCTAGTATCTAGTCTATCTTCAAATTTCTATAATTATGCCAGGAGTATATTCTACCACTGGTTTTTAATACCAGACTCTGATCAGAAGCCTTGTAATTACTCTGGTTGTGATGTCTGTTTAGTCTCTTCTGTCTAAAATGATTTGTCTACCTTTTTTTTTTTTGGTCATGATACTGGCTTTTCCTAAGATCTCAAGCTGGTGATCTTATAAATGTCCTGCTTTCTAGGCCTGTCTCCTTATGTCCCTATGGCACTATTTAACTTGTCACCCTGCTCCCTGTATCTCCTGTAAACTGTGTGTTAGGGCTTCAGCTTGATTGGATCCATGCAAGGCTCCTTCGCACCAGTAGATTTGTAGTAAGCAGCCTCTAGGGTGGCCCCAGTGACACCCCTCCAGTGTCTCACTCCTGTGTGCACTTCTCCTGGGATGGGCTGGACTCTGTGACTGTCTTCTAGCAAAGAGAACGTGGCAGAAGTAATGAGGTGTTCATCCTGGAATCCGATTGTTTCAAACTGTGGCTTCTGTTTGAGTTTCTCTCTCACTCCTCCTTTGCCCTGAAGAAAGTCAATTCCCTGTGCAGAGGCCCAGCTAGCAAGGGGCGAAGGCCTACCGGCCACCACCACCACGTGAGTGATCCTGGAAGCTTATCTCCCCGCCCCGCCCCGCCCCGTCCCACCCCGGTTCAGCCTTTGGAAGAGGCCCGCTTGCCAATCACTTCCCTCAGCTTCATGGCATCTGGCTAAGCTGTACCTGGATTCTTGGAACTACGAAGTCATAAACACTTGTTGTTTTAGGTTGCTAAGTTATGGGATACTTGTTATGCATAGCTATGGACTGAATTGTGTCCTTCTCCAAACTCCCAGAATTCTACACTGAAGCCCTAACTTCCAAAACAACTTTTTTGAAGGTCAGGTCATTAGAAAGTAACCAAGGATAAAAATGAGACTATATAATTTTTTTTTTTTGTACCAAGGATTGAACTCTCGACCTCATGCTTGCCAGGCAGGCACTTAAGCCACTGAGCTAAATCCCCAACCCAAAAATGAGGCTATGATTGTGAGGCCTGATCTAGAAGGACACAGCTTATAGACAGAGGAAGAACGTGCTTCTCCTACCCCATGTGCAGACACAGGGAGAAAGCAGCTGTCTAAACCAGGAGAAGAACCACCAGAGATGGAACTGACAAGCATCTTGATGGCCATCTTCCCATACCATCAAGCCAGGAGAATCCTTTTCTGTTCTTTAAACAAGCCAGTTTCGTGTAGCTTGTTATGACAGCCTGAGCAAGGAATACAACTATATAGATGACACTATGAACTTCATATCCTGCCAATCTATGAAGCCGAATTACTTGCTCAGGCCATGCGAGTAATACAACTTCAGAGGTGATGGTATAAACTTCATATTACATCAGAAGGGACCACAGTGTCAGCCGTTCCACTAATTTTCATCTCTTGCCAATGTCGCCTTTGAAAAGAATCATTTTCCCTTTGACAACCAGCAAGGTATCTGGAGAAATTCCTTGACTTGTTAGAATATCTTGTTCCAACAAACTTTCACCTGATGCTGTTTGACTGAGTGAATTATTTCTTTTGCAACTGCAAAAATAATTATCTATCATTGTTTCCATACTTATTGGTTAGTATTTTTCACAAAGAAGAGTTTTCCATATCAACAGGAATTAATTACAATTTCACCTAAAATAGGATGAGCAAAAGCTTTTTAATTCTTTCTTTCTAGTTACTATTTTTTAATAAAGAATTGGTTTGGTGGTTGCCTCCAATGGCAGTAAATGAGTGTCTTTCTCAAATTACCTAGTTATTATACATCTGTCTATCTGTCTGCCTGTCTGTCTGTCTATTATTGTGGTATCCCAGACATTTGTTTGTTCCATATTGTATAATCAATTGAAGTCATTATTCTTTGTAATGCTCACATTGTCCCAGATTTTGCCATTGAGAATCCCTCCAATTTAGAGGAGCCCTACTTTAAATTCCAGGCCCCTAAGGAAAGGTTTGCAAAGAGAACTCTCTGCAGTCTTCCTTATAGCTATCCCTCTGCCATTCTTAGAAATTCCTCCTACAATCTTTGGCAGATAGGAAGGAGCCCAAGAGATGGAGGGAGATGAGAGGAAGGAGAGAGGAAGGGGAAGTGAGAAAAGACGTGCTTGTACCAAATGGCCATGATGGATGTAATCATTATGTACTGCAAATATCTACTAATATAAATAAATGCGTAAATAAATCAGTAGAAATTCCTGCTATAAATTATGGATGATGGGGGAAGGGGAAGGGGAAGAATAATGAGACAAAAGAATAATGATTCCTATTCCAGGAATGAGACCTATGTGCCAGAAAAGGAAACAGAGCAACCAGGCCCATCATGAGCTGGTCCTAGTGGCCTTACCAATGTGCCGTGACTGGTCTCTCTGTGCCTCCCATGCAAGTTTTCTATAGAACTGCAGGAGATGTACATAGAGCATCTACAATGGCTTCCATGGAGCTGTGTCCCCAAGCTGGGTGCCTAGAAGAGAACTGGGAGGTGCAGAGGAAAGACCCAAGTGACGAAAGTGTCTTCCCCATGGCTGAGAGGTGTTAGCTGGGAAGAGTGAAGTGAATACCTCAATATTGGAGCTTGAGATGAAGGCAGAAATTGGGTCTCTAGAAAGCTTCCAATCTCTGAAAGAAGATAGAGCATGGCACTCTTGGGGTCCTGTGACCCATTTCTGCCTCTGGGACTTTAATCTGAAGCCCATCTCTACAATCCAGTTGGGGTGACCTTGATCAGCACATCTGAACTGGGCAAAAGAAACTGGTTTTGGCATTCACAGAACCCCACGCCCCAGTCTTGGCCTCTCTCTTCTGGGGGTGGTCTGAATGGAGCTGAGTTACAAATCCACTTCCCCGGCCCCCTCTCTTGCCTGACTCTCCCTACCCCTGACTTGAACTTCCTAAAGACAGTGAATGAGTTAAAATGCTGGTCAAAGGAAACAACACAGCTGCTTATTCCTGGTCTTTTGTTACTGACGCTTTGGTGCCTGGATCAAAGGGACAACTTTGGCCCAGTTTGGGAGGCACTGGTGGCTCCTTACTCTGACCACTCCCAGCCTTTCCTTCTGTGTAGTCCCTCGCCAACACCAGCTCTCCAAAATCCTGACCCCCTACCCTTTAGTTTCCGCCAATAAGACTGGATGTCGAGGCTCTCTAAAAGCCAACGAGCTGTAAGCTAGGGGCAGTAGCTCACCTCTCCGTGATAAAGCTGGAGAAGCTATGTCCAGTGAGCTACTTTCTCAGGATCCCACCACCCAGGCCCTCAGTAGAACAGAGAATGGATAATGCGTAAAAGCCTAAGAGCATACCAGAAGGGCAACAGAGAGACCGAGCGTTCTTTCAACACCAGCTCCATCAGTAAAGCAGCCTTGCCAAATGCAGGAGCTGAGTGTGTTCTGCCTCTTGGAGGCTGGGCCTGTTGTGCCTGCCCTGAGCAAGTTCACGGCCGCAGTTCAGCCACGGGCAGAAGTCACTTCATGGAAAGCAGTGGATCCCAGACCCTGGGTCTACTCAGGTACCGGAGGTGCCAGGTTCCCTGCACACACTCTCCATTCGAGCACACACACGTCCCTCCCCTTCTCACAGAGGACCTTCTCAGGTCAGCTGCTCCCTCTCAGCACTGCGCACACAGCGCCCTGGCCCCTCAGGATTGCAGCCTGGCCTGTACTTGGCGGGGACACAGCTGCATGGAGAGCAACTGATGGCCAACTATGGCAGCCTTCTCTGCTGCCGGCACTATAAAAGTTTTGATGCTTCTTACCCACCCAACAGTCATTACCTAGGTTATAGACTGAGTTATACCCCCTGCTCCCAATTCATAGGTGGAAGCCCTAATCGCTGGCACTATATCTGTAGACAGGGCCTTTCATGAGTGTTAAATGAGGCCTCAGTGTGGTTCTCTGATCCCATAGTACTGGTGTTCTTACTAGAAGAAGAGGAGACACCAGAAGTGAACACACAGAGGGAAAAGGCTGCAGCAGGAAGGCAGCTTTCTGTGAGCCGAGGAGGGAGCCCAGAGGAGAAGCCAAGCTTGCTGACACCTTGATTTTGGACTTAGCCTTCAGAACTGTGAGAAAATAAATGTCCCTTGTCTCAGCTACCCACTGTGCTGAATTATTTTAGATCATCCCCAGAAGAATAATGCTCCTATATTTGCCCAGCTTTCAACAGAGGCCAGGGATGTGACAGTAAGTAAGGCACGGCTATTGTCTGAAGGGGCTTTAAAAGTAATAAGAGCAAATAGGTCAATGAAATAGAATTGAGAATCCAGAAGTAAGCTCTCACATTTAAGATTGATCAATTTTCAACAAAAGTGCTAAGACAATTCAGCAGTGAAAGAATGAATGGTCTTTTCGATAGTTGGTGCTGGAACAACTGGACAGCCATGTGCAAAATAATGAAATCAAACCACTACCTCATACCATAAACAAAAATTAACTCAAACTGGATTAAAGACTTAAATTTCAAAGCTGAAACATAAAACTGGTAAAAGAAAACATTGGCACAAGCAACAATAGATACAACAGTTAACATCAACTAGAAACTTTTCAACTTCAAAGGACACCATAAAAAAAATACAAATAGAATCCATAGAACAGAAGAAAATCCTTGCTCTGTGCAAGTTCATAGCAATTGTTCGGCCTATAGCTGGTAAGGAATTTGTATCTAGAGTACATAAAGAGCTATTAAAAGTCCATAATAAGAAGGCAAATAATCTCATTTTAAAATAAGCAAAATCTCTGCATAGACAGTTCTCCACATAAGATAACAAATATATAATAAGCTCAGAAAAAAATAATATGCTCAGGATCATTAGTCATCAAAGAAACACAGATGGAAACCTCAGAGATACAACTTTACACCCATAAGGCTGGCTGTAACAAAGAGATAGATAATAAAAAACATCAGCAAAGATGTGGAGAAATTGTAACCCTTACATTGCTTCTGGAAATGTAAACTGACACAGCCTTTTGAGAAGTCCAGCATGTCATCAAATAGACATGGTTACTACTGGATGCTAATTCTACCCCATGAGTGTTTGTGCAAGTGACATAAAAACAGATATTTTCAAAAAAACCTTAGATAGGAGCATGATTCATAGTAGCCAAATGTGTAACAACTCTAATATTGTATCCATTCATCAGCTGATGTATGGATAAATAAAATGTGGTATATCCTCACAAAGGAATATTATTCAACTATAAAAAATACTGATACATGCTGGGACATGGATGTATCCATATTTTTGAAGATGTTATGCTACATGAAAGACCACATCCTGTACAATTCCACTTAAATAAAATATCTAGGATAAGCAAATACAATAGATGATACTTTTCTCATTGCTGGGACAAAATACTCAATATCAAAAGTTAAAGGAAGAAAGATATATTTAGCTCACAGCTTATAGAGGTTTCAGTCCATAATTGGCTGGCTCCAAGGCAGGGTGGCAGGGACATCACAGAGGAGAAACAGTTTATGGCTGGCAGAAGGCAGCAAAGCAAGCAAGGGACCTTAGTAATTTATCTCTGCCTCTTTTATATTCTATCTAGGCTATTGGGCTTACGGTGGGTGCCAAACCAATCAGTAGACTAAATTAGTAATCATACACCCTTAACCCCAGTATCTTTAATACTAGCATTGTACAATGAACCAATCCCAGCATCACACACACTAGATCCAGCCACCTCTAAGAAGCCCCACTGATGACCACACGAGGTTTTAGTGGGACATCTAGACACAAGCCCTAACAATAGAGACAGAAAGTAGACTCATGGTTATACTTGAAGGGCAGGTGGCAGAGGGGAGAGGCACGGGGTTTCTTCCAGGAGTAATTAAAATGCCCCAAAATTCACAGCAGTGACGGCTGCTTAGCTCTGTGACTATCCTAAAATCCACTCAATTGTACACTTTAAATATCTAAAGCGTTTGGCATGCAAAGTATTTCTCAATTAAGCTGTTAAAAATATCATGAGGAGATTTTTGCATCTGAAGATACAGAAGATGTGCCTTTTCTTATTCCTTTATTAGGAACAACCGAAACCCTGTAAGAAGAAATGTGAGAAAGCTCTAAAAACAAGTGACAACAGAGCTTCCAGGGGCCTCAGTCCTGAAGATAACAGTGATGAGTGCTTTGGGTTTTTTTCTTGCCTCGTGTATGCTCTACTTGAAAGCTGAAGAAGTAGCAACCTGAGAACACTAACAGGTACAGAAAAAACATCCCCAAATAAGCTTGCTCTCTGCATAAGATAGACAACATTTAGACTGTAACATCTCTGCTGCAGTTCAGCATCACAGAAGAAAAACATGGTCCATTTTGCCAGCAAACGCTGAGTGAAAAACTTAGACTTCTACCTTGGTAAAGCTGTAGCAAAGTTGCATCAAGGAGCTGAGACTTGCATCCTCCCAATAAGCAACAAGCCCACTGTCACCATCAGGTGGTCTTGTGGGAAATGACGTAGGGCACATGACTTCTGGTGACACCCGACACTAATGAGGTGCTGCTTCTGTCCGTTCTGGGATGATGCCAGAGGAGGTCAGTGAAGAGTCGGGACAAGGCCACCCGACTGTGCTGGAGACGTTTGGGGATCTGGAGCTCCCATGCCTGCCCAGCAAAACTGATAACCTCCCACTCCAAATCAGGTGTCAGGTGTCAGGGTCAGGTGTCAGGTGTCCAAGCAAAGGCTTCTGCCTTCTGGACAGAGGTTAGAACTCCATTTGGGAGTAACAACAGAGAAATTGGAGATCTCATAGTATGAAAATGTGCAGGTTTTGGAATCACTTATGGAAAGAACCAGGACAATCTCAAACTGAAAGAAAAAAGATAAACATCAGCACCCAAGATGATAAAAATGTTAGGCTAATCTGACAAAGAATTTAAAGTAGCCATGATTTTTTACGCATGATCCAATGAACATGAATATGCTTAAAATGGGGGAAGAGAGAAGAGAAAGAAAATCTCAGCAAAGAAAAATCAAATCTAAAGAATAGTGAAATGGAAATGATTTGCTGTTGTTTGCCTGCTTTTTGAGACAGGATCTCTCAGTATGTAGCTGAGGTTAGCCTTAAACCCACTATACGGCTTCAAACTTTTGTTCTTTCTGCCTCATGCTCCCCTAGAGCTGGGATTACCACTATGCTGAGCCCAAATGGAAATATTTGAGTAGAAAAAATATTTTAATTTAAAAATATCTCAGTGGATGGTCTCAACAGAGGAATGGAGGGAACAAAGGAAAACTTGGTGAAATAGAAGAGAGAAAATAGAAATTTCTCATCATGAACAACAAAGAAAATAGATTTTTAAAAAATGAATAAGGTTTCAGGGAATTACAACATAAGAGCTAATGTTTATGTCACCAGAATTACAGGAGAAGAGAAAGACAGAGTGGAGAAGTATTCAAGGAAATAAAGATTGAACACTTCTGAAAGTTAGCAAGAGCTGTAAAATTATATATTTAAGAAGCCATGAACCCCAGAAACTATGAACTCAAAGAAATCCCTTATAGACACATAATAATTAAAATTCTGGAAATGAAAGACAAAGAAAGAATATTAAAAATTCAATCAGAGCCAGGGATTTAGCTCAGTGGCATAAGCGCCTGATTTGCAAGCATGCAGTCATGAGTTCGATCCCTGGTACCAACAACAAAAAAAATACAAAAAAAAAAAAAAACCAGATTTCTGACCTCTCAAAGTGTAAAATAAATTCATGTTATTAAAAAAAATTCAATCAGAAAAAAGAAGACAATTTAACAATAGGATGAAACTATTTGAATTATAATAAATTTATTATCAGACACCACAAAGGCCAGAAGGAAGTAGAACAATACTTGTCAGTAATGAAAGAACTACAACCCAGAATCCTATAGCCAGCAAAAGTATCCTTCAAGATAATTTCCTCTGTCCTTCAGGGGAAATCAGAACATTCTATAATGAGAGAAAACTAAGACTGTTTGTAGCAAGAAAACCTATTCTAAAAGATGGCTAGAAGGAATTTGTCTTGTTACTTTTCTTGTTGCTGAGACAAAATACACAGACACCCAAAGTTAAGGAAGAAAAGGTGTATTGTAGCGCAAAGGTTTGTAGAGGTTTCAGTCCATCATCAGCTGGCTCCAATGTAGAGGGGCATGGCAGAGGGGCATCACAGAGGACAAACAGTTCATGGCAGATCGAAGGCAGCAAAGCAGCGAGCAACAAGTGAGGACAGCAGCCCTATTTCTATCCTTACATTCTGTCCAGTGAGGACCTTCTCATTATCCTTGCTTGGAGCTATGCCAAATCAATCAGTGGACAAATTTAGTAACCAAACACTTACTCCCAACATCACACACTCTAGATCAACCACCTGTGAAGAGCCCTACCTATGCCTGAATGAGGCTGGGGGGCATCTAGACAAAACTTATAACAAAGTTCTATAAACAAGAGAAAGGAAAAGATGGTTAGAAGTAAACTTGGAGCATTGGGAAGAAAAAAAGAATATGGTGAACATGTGGATTGGCATGATAGGTCTTCTTTTTTTTCTTGAGTTGTCTAAATTATGTTTTATAATTAATACAAAAATTATGACATTATCTGATATGATTCTAAAAAGATAAATAGAAAATATTTGAGATATTTATAGATGGGGAGGGTAAGTGATGTAAATTTATATTTATAGCAATAGCAGAAAATACATATTTTTTCAAGTGCCCATAGATAACTATCAAGATAGTCCATATATTAGACCATAAGAAAAAGCTAACAGAATTTTACAGAATATAATTTTAAAACATTGAAATTATATAGGATGGGCTTTCCAATTACAATGGTATGAAATAGAAATTAATATTAGAAAATAGAAAATCTCCAAACATTTGGCAACTCAACAACATAATCTAAATAATCCATGGGTCAAAGAGGAAGTCTCAAAGCAAATGTTTAAATATTCACTAAGTGAAAATGAAAATACAACAATGCATCTCTTAATTATACATTTGGAGAAAGTGTTGCTACACTATTTTGTCATTGTGTGAACAGCACAGAGTATACTAAGACAGCTGTGACAAAACCAAGCAATATAACCTTTGGGACCACTGTCACAGCAGTAATCATGGACCAAAATGGTATGACATAACTCATACCAGTGCAGCACATAAAATTTGCTAAAACAAAACCGACAGGAAAATACATTGCATTAGAAGTGTATGTTAAAAAAAAAAAAAGAGGAAGAAGAAGAAGAAAAATTTCAAATCAATAATCTAAGTTCCCACTTCAAGAATCTGGAAAAACATGAGCAAAATAAACACAAAAGCCAGCAGAATTAATAACACCAAAAGGGAGAAAAATAATAGAGAGAATCAATGAAACAAAGAGCTAGCACTTTGAAAAGATCAATACAATTGACAAACCTCTAAGAAGGCAGACAAAGAAAAGAAGAGCAAAGTCAAAAATTTGTAGTAAAAAGAACAAAAAGGAGGTATCAGTAAAGACACTGCAGACATCATCAAGAAAATACTAAGAAAGTACTGGAAACAACTCCATACACTGAAAGTTGACAGTCAGACAGAATGGATCAATTCCTTGGAAGACACACGCTACCGCCACTCACCCAAAGTGAAACAGAATTTCATTTGAATACTCTCTGCAGCTAGTAAGGACATTGAATTCATAATTTTAAAGCTCTCACTATAAAGGAAATATCCAGTCCCAGATGGTTTCAGCAGCTAATGCTATTAAATGTTTAAATAAGAGTTAACACAAGTTCTATACAATCTCTTCCAGAAAATAGATAAGGAAGGAATCTCAATTGATTTTTTGAGGGTAGCATTATCCTGATACCCAAACCAGACAAAGACAGGACAAAAAGAAAACTGGAGACCAATATCCCTCATGAATATAGATGTAAAAATCCTTAACAAAATACTAGAAAATAGAATTCAGCTATATGCAAAAGAAATTATACACTGTACCACAATGAAGCACATTCTAGGGATGTAAAGCTGCTTTGATGTTTGAAAATCAATCAATGTAATTTACCGTATTAACAGGCCAGGGAAGAAGAATCACATGATCTTACCAACTGACAAATGTACTTGATAAAATTCAATATCTATTAAACATTAAAAGGAAGAACTCTCTGAAAAAGAAATAAAGAACTTCCTCAATTGGATAAAAATCATCTGCTAAAAAACATACTACCAAAATTATGCTTAATTATAGAGGTAGGTATAATTTACTGGGTGTCAATTTTAAAGTACAGATGTAAAACTTTTTTTGCACACACGTTGAAAAATAACATAAGCAAAGACAATGAGGGAAATTTTAATGACGAAAACATGACAGGACAAATAAACACACGATGAGATTATCACTACATTAGTCACCAGGGCAGTACATACGATAGTTGACCACAATAACATACTATTGCATGCTAAAATAAAAAATAGCGACAACACCAAATGCTTACAAGGCTGCTGAAACACAAGATCACTTACACATCGCTGGTCGGATTGTAAATTTACACAGCCACTCTGCAATACCACTTAGCAGATTGGAAAAAAAAAAAACCCTAAAAACAAAAACATAGAGGGCCAGAGATTTAGCGAAATTGTACAACTCAGCAATTTCACTCTTGTGCTTTATCCTAGAGAAACAAAGACTTGTGCTCACACCCAAACCTGCATGTGCATGTTATAGCCACTTTATTCACAATAATCCCAAACTGGAAATAACCCTGATGTCCTCCAACCAATGGATGGCGCAGGCATCTGGGGAACACCTGCACTGTGAGCTCCTACTCAGTGAAGAAAAAGGAACCAGGACTGTGAACACGTAACGACCTGGAGAATTATGAGGAGTAACAAAAGCCAGTCTCAAATGGTTACACACTGTATTCTATTCACAGGACTTTCATGAAATGACAATGAAATGCTAATGCTAGAAATGGGGAACAGACTCGTGGTTGTGAGAGGTAAGTGAGAAGATGGTGGCAGGAGGGAGGGGAGGGAGGCTGAAGGAAGGGACACGGAGGGCACTTGTGGTGATGAAAAATGGGTGTGCATCTTGACTGTATCAATGCCGATATTCAGGTTGTGATACTGTGCTGTGGTTTTGCAAGACATTACCATCAGAGAAACTGGCTAAACTATACACAGGACCTATCTGTGTGCTTCTTACAACTGCATATGAATCTAATTTATCTCCAGATTAAAGTTCAACTTTTGTCCTTGCCTAGCATACGTGAGGCTGAGTTCAATCCCCGGTTCCACAAAAAAATAAAAATCAAAATCAACTTTTCCAAAGAGTTCATGCAATTTTTAATTTTATAATATAAGCTCTCATGAAAATAAACAAATTTGAAAGTGTAAATTGCTTAAAATATATATGTATATATGTTATATATGTGATACGTATCTTACATATGACACAGAGAGGCATGGGTTTATAAGTATCTATGCAAGTCTCTTTGGGAGCCCAATGGAGGGAGAACAAAAACACTTATGGAGAAAGACATCTACGACAGAGTTAATGAGGACTCATCTCCCAGAAGTCCCTAAAGAGAACTGTACACCAACACTTGGACATCTGTATACCAGCTCCACAATGCATGGTGTCCCTATACCCTCTCTTCGGTTACACCTTCCTTCAGTTATCACCCTCACAAAGTCAGATGACCCCTAAATCTCAGTGGCTTGACATAACAAACATTACTTTCCACTCACCACATATATTTGGGGTGTTCCCAAATGGACAACTGCCTGGAAAGTTTTCTCTTTACCAGCATCAGGGACCCATATTGCCACCAACCCATAGCTTCAATTCACTCCAGACATCAGCTGGATAACTCCAGAATTATCCAGACATCAGAGGAAAGACAGGGTGTGGGGATGCAGCAGGGTAAGAGGAGGCTATTGGTCTAGGAGTGGGGGAGGGTGTGTCATTTCTGCCGCACCTGTTTGGCAATCAGAGAAATATGGTCTTATCCAGCAATAAGAGGACTGGAAGATGTGGTCTTCTTGTGTATCCTTTCTGTAGCAAGACCCCTTCATGTTGGTCCCCCCATGAGACCAGTGTCTACTCTAAAAATGTCTCCTGATGCTCTCCACAGCCTAGCCTCCAGTTCCAGAGCAGAAGCAGGAGGATGGCTCATTTTGCACCTTTGTCCCCCAGGACTAAGGCAAGTCAGATGTGCCTCAAACTGTTCCCTGGACTTCAGGCTTCCGTCTCCTCCATGCCTCATCAGAGCTCAAGGTGGCCCCAGAGGTCAGTCAGAGGACTTCTGCTGTCCACCTGCCACTGCCCTGGTTTCCTGCTTCTGTTTATGAGTCTCAGCAGAGGCCCTCATGGACTCTGTTCTATGGAAATGACACAATAAACCCCAGCAAAGAGGAGCGGGGAGCAAGTTGTGATGAGAGCAGGACAAACGGCTCTACGTCAGACATCCTGCACCCACAAGGCCATGGGTGGAGACTTCCACATGTCAGCTGCACCTATGGGCTATGAGCTCAGAACAGAAATGCAGACCAATCTGGAAGAATGCAGATCCAACTGCTGTTTCAAAACCCCAGAGCAGCAGTGGTTTAAATGAGACAATTTCTCCTTCTCACAAGCTTTGTAACATGAGCTCTCAGTGGTTTCCTAAGGTGTCAGAGCCCAGGCTCCCTGTGTCCTGGTGTACAAGTGGAGTCCAAGATGGCTCATGACTGTCGACATTCAAGCCAGAGGAAAGAGTGTATGAGCAAAGAGGCAGTCTCTTTACTTTGGGAGCACACCCCTGAGAAAAGCACACGTCTTTCCTACTCATAACACTTAAAGTACAACCAGCTGAAAGGGAGACATTGGAGCAGCCATGTACACAACCGATTTCTATCATAAAAGACTTGGAGAGTGGACATTCTGGGATGGCTTGGAGTCTCTGCCACACATCTCTGCAGTAAAACATTTCTGAGAACATACCTTCAAATATGTGTTTCATAATTAATACATATGTCAATATTTGTATTAATTACTTATAAAGCTTAGTTTTGCTTACTTTTTTAGATAAATATATACCTCACAGATTATGTGACACACACACACACACACACACACACACACACACACCTTGGAGACCACTGATCTAAATTAAAGATGTAGCTTTATCCATCAATAGCAAATAGGTAGTGGCTGAAGTCTCAAGTTGAAGGTCACCCAAGGAAAGACACAGAGAAGAAGAAGTAAGCTCAGAGATGGGAAGTTCGGACATCGATATTTAAGAATTGGGCAGAAAGAACAAAGGAGGAATGATCTAATTCTTCACCCAAAAATTAAAAGGGGAAATGGGATATGGAGGTCCTAAGGAAATCAGGCGCAAAGAGAGTTTTGGAGAAAACCATCTGGGATGAGGTCTGAAAAGGTGCTATGGATTTACCAATGTGACAAGATAAGGAAATCAAGGCGAAGAGGTAAGAAAGGATTAGGTAGTACATCCCAATGTTGTATATTAACCGTCACAGGTTTTGGAGTAGAGGATCCTCCCGATGACAGTAGAATGTTAGGAAGACTCATGTGGCATTCATTTGACAAGTGCATCAGAGGAAACAGACCCGGAAGTCGAGGCTTTCTAGGATGTGAACCCAGACAGGCTGACCAGAGTGAAAACCATCTCAAATGAAAGACATTGCTTAGCAGAAACAGGAAGGACCTAACAGCCAACTTGATAAGGAAATCTATGGAGGAAAAAGAACAAAACAGACTCCAAGTCTTTAAACCAAGTCTAGAAACCAAAAGAATGAGAGCGCCCTAGTGCACTGCAAGGTGAGCTTGTGATGGTAACCGTGTGTCTGGTGATCTTCTCTGGATGCTTCCTGCAGAGGGTGCTGTGAGAACTCCAATGCCCCCAGGCTGCTCTTCCATCCTGCCCTTCTCTCACACATGCTGGCTACGTAGTCAGTGCACAGTTCTCACCTGCTTCTCAGCAGCACCAAGGTTGTGAATTTGATGGGATGCCATCCCAGAAACTCCTAACCACCCCGGCTGACTTTATTGTGGCACTGAAGACATTGAGGCTGTCACTGAAGACAAATGGAGCTGCTTCATCTCCTGTGGTAAAGAGCTCCCTGGTGTGCCAGCTGCAAGGACTACAGGCTGGTGTTGAAGTAGGGTATACTGGGGCCAGTGTGAGCTCACCTCTGAATCAACTGCACACTCAGCTCCAGGAGTACACTTTCCAGAAACCTCCGCAGCCACAAACACAACCTTCATCTCTTGACCACTTCCTAGTTTAGGATACTCAGAAAATGAATCAAAAGAAGGAGAATGTAGTGCTCCTGTGAGCATGTGAAGAGAAAGTGTCATTGTCAACCACAACAGCGTCTGTCCCTAAGTAATGACCCCATGTGGTGCGTGTCCCGGGGGGCATCTCCCAGGGACGCTACATTGAAACAGGACGTCCTAGAGCTTTCCCTGTGGACATTCCCTGACTGCCTCTTCCTCATGCTTCTTATAGGTTGGGTAGGAGTTGGGTTGAGAATGGTGGACAGAATTTGGGAAACTTCTTAATAGTTCTACTTCTTGGACATCTATCTTGAGCCCTGGATGAGCAGGCGTGGGCACTAGGAGGCAGGACCACCGTTCCAGCAATGTTCACTGGCTATGCTTGAGGCTACATCTGATGCTCTCCAGAGTCAGAAATCTCAGTGTGACCCTGAGAGCTGGGGAAGTCATCTGCAGGGTCAGGCCAGGCCGCTGGACTTAGTCGATGGTCAGCAGTGGAGACACTGATAGAGCCACCTGCCTCTTCACGAGCAGTGAAGTCTACTGCCCTGCCTACCTCCAAACTGACAATTGCTCCATCAAATTATTTTAAAGATGAAATAGGAGACGTGTCATAAAAAAGAGATGCACAAGTTCTGATGTTTGGACAAATAACTAGAAACTTAAGGATAGCAGCACAGCCATGGGATGCATCTGTGGGGCCAATCCTAGATTTCTTAGTCATCTCAGAGAATGGGGCTTGCCTAACCTTTATGGGACATTCATGACACACCAGGTCCACACGCCAAATTTGGAAGGACGAAGAGGAGCTAAAGCAAGGGTGGAAGGTGTTTGGGACTATCCCAGCATGTCCAAGGGACCAAGTGACAAGATCAAACACATGATTAAATTCTAGCTCAGCTGGCTGCAGCAGAGGAGAAGAGGGTGGAGGAGGAGCAGCAGTCCCCAGGAGGAGGAGGAAGTCCCAGCGGAATCCTGATGTGTCTTATGCGGTAGGGAGCTTGGGTTTTATCTAAAGGGCAATGGGGAGCCATTGAAAGATTTTAATCAGAGAGGAGGCATGATCGGATTTGTCTTAGAAATGTAACAGGGTGGTTTAAAGTAGCCTGTTGAGAGACGCGAGCTGAGTCTTGCCTCCTCCATTGTAGGCCTCTGGAAAAGAATGCAAGGCATCCTCAGTACCTCCTCCTCACTCCCATCCCAAAGGGAGCCACTTAGCCACAGCAGAAACACAATGTTTTTGTGTAGTCTGAGGCAAAAAGAAAAAGGAAGTTGCCAGGCCTTTCTGCCTCTTTGTTTTTGGAGGCCTGGGTCCAGCCAGGAAGTGTCAGGGCTAGGAATTTAAGGAGCGGAATAAAAGCACTTCTAGAGCTTATAGGTGTGTGAGCTTCAAGAGGGGCCCAAGGCCTGGTGACCAGTTGGCTATGGAGTGAGGAGTGAGAGAAAGGACTGGAGCACAGCTCCTGGCATTTCAGCTGGGCTGATGGAAAGATGGGTGATTGCACTGTCACTGACTAGCATTGCTACAATGACAATGGAAATTAAAGTGAAAGCAGCAGTATGAATTTATAGGCAAAAGCTTCCATTGGAAAGCGAGAGAAGCTAGAGAAAGGACTCCTGCTTGAGTAGTAGCCTGAAGGGGGTGTACACTGGTGCAGAGGACCAGACTGGCCCATCCACTAAAGAATGGAAACCAGTTTTGTCATAAGCCAGAAGCGATTCTTTTTGTCTACTTCATAGGGAAATCTTGAACTGGCAAAATGCTTGAAACCAGCAAAGTTTTCCGCTTTGCTGGTGACTCTCAGCTCTTAGTGCCACAGCTGAGACTTGAGCAGCCTCTCTATTCTTAATGTAACCGCTTGTGGGTTAATAGATCTGTGTTACAGCCCCTGGTGGCTCCTTACCTCATCAGCTCCAGTTTGTAAGTCCCTTGGTGGCCTTCTGGAGCCCAACAGACAACTTTTGCTGGTCTCTCTGGGCAGCTGCCTATAACCTTAGGTCTCAACCTTTTCTTCCTCCTTTGCCAACAGGCTCAGGCCTCAGATTCTGTGTTTGCTGGCAGCCTTGGCCCCGGACTTCCCAAAGGCCTTCAATCGCTGGTGTTCCTGTTACCATCTGTCTTCAGAGCTCTTCAGGGTTAATAACTCCTAGTGTTTTTTTTTTCTTGAATTTTTTATTATTTTGAAGGTAGCAAAATACTACAGAATAAGACAGAACAAAGCCAACTGAGACAGTGCAGTGAGATTGGTACAGAATCCCACAGCAGGTTACCGGGATAACAGTAATAGGTACCATAGTATATCTCGTTATTTTCTTTTTTTTTTTTTATTTGAAAGAGAATAAAACAAAAGAGGGCAGTACAGAGCAGATCAGAACAGGACAACATAGGCAACACAGTACTTTACATTAAGACGACTGGACATCAACAGTAGCTAACACCATATCACTTACTCTGCTATAGTTGAGCATAGTTTCAAATACAATAATATCAGACATAACACAATAGTATAAAGCCATGCATAGAGTGAAAGAATTACAGGGCTTTCTGAACCGAATAACAGAAAATGATCAATGGGTACTATAATATCTCATTTTCAATAAAAAAAAATTTTGTTTAAACTATCACACATATTCAAATTCCAATAAGACACAATGTGATAGATAGAACCAATGGTAGTAGAACAAAAGAAGCATGGTAGGACTTCTAAGAAGGATGATATTAAATCAGCAATAGCTGTCATAATGTTTTGTTTTCTTCAAAACAGCTGTTAATATCATCATTCATGATATAGTCAAACAAAACAGAGTAATATCAAACAATGATATTCCAACTGATGATTGAAAACATTGAAAGACTTCAAAGCTATGAGATGGGGACTCATGCTTACCATAAAGTCTTATATACTCTTATCAACTCTCATACTAGGGAGACTATATGGTATTTACCCTTAATAACTCCTAGTGTTACCAAGCACTCCACCCTTCCCAGGTAGAAATCATGAGCTGGGAGTAGGGCCACACACTGAGGCCTCTATCAGGACCTGGGCTGCAGCACAGGTGACAGTGCACTGGAAGGAACCCTCCTCCACTGACCGGAGGCTTATGAGAAGAGGACCTGCAGGCATAATTCTCTACATTTCAAAGTCTGGAAGACTTTGAAAATCCTGAGAGTGGGGGTCATTTGCAGGGCAGAGTCATCCAGAGGGGCTGTAAGACACAGACATCTGGGTAGGTCCATCTTTCAAGCCTGCTGAAGCCAGGGTCTGTACCTATAGGGCATCTAGGACAGCCCCAGCTGTTGTGGCAGCAGCTCACAGACCCTTCCCACACTTCCGGAAAAATAGCAGGGTCAAAAACATCGCGGCCGTGCCTTTTGTTTTGCTTTTATTTACCTGTTGGGCACCAATAGAGCCATGCAAAGAGTCACGGGTTTTTAATTTTTAAAAGCAAAAATCATTTTAAGTCCCTGTCTATCTTGGAAGAAAACACAAATCATGCTTTTAACGAGTAACAGGTTAAGGGACTGGGAGTTTGTTTGTCCTTTGTTCCTTTGATGGTCTCTGACGACATTGTGACTATGTTAGGACCAGTGACAGAATAGAAGAGAGGACATAGTTAGTGCTTAGGGGGAGCAGCTCCCACACATCTGAGCAACATACAACTCTGAGCACACAGCTGTGAGCAGAGAGCTGACACTCCCACCCGAGAACCAGCATGTGGGTAATTCTTGGGGGAGGAGGAACTCTCATGGCTGCCCTGCTGCCACATGTCCTGCTGGTCTCTCCTGCCTTGACATTGACCAGTGACAGCATCTTCCAGGCAGATGTAGAAGGAAGCTGCACGTTCCTGGCAAGGATGGGAAATACACAGCCTGTGTTCCAATCTGGACTCAGGAGGCCCAGCTCGGCCTCAGTGTGCACTGAGTGACGGCCCACTCCATGGCTCCCAGGCCTCTTTGTCCTCCTTGGTAAGAGAACAACTGGACCTGACGTTGTGTCAGATTCCTCAGTCTTTCAGGCTGTGCGTTCTGAGTCTGTAAGCGCTCACTTGATTGCCAGATGGAGCAGAACGCTCTGTCACCGCACACCGGAAGGAGAGTGGAGCACATGCCAGGTTCCCATGAGGTCACCAAAGAGGATTCCTAGAGAGAAAGTGTGGGAACCGGCATAGGCGGGCTCCTAGCTCTAAGACAGTGAAGGCAGCCTCGCTGATCTCCCCTGCTGGGTGAAGGGCAGTGCCTGGCAAGGCCAAGGACACAGTGGGCTACGGTTCCTACTTGTCAGCTGGCCAGCAAACAGAATACTCCCCTGACTCCCTGTTCACAGTTTCTTTCAGCTGCACCACACTGCCTCCTGCTACCTCCAGGAAAGGCCTAAGACTAAGGAAGTATTCTCAGGGGCTGGGCCTCTGCCTCCCCTGCCTACTCTCCTTTCCTTTTGCTGAGTTCATCTTTCTGATTACCTTCCCCAGGGACAGACAGGCTCTCTGAGAGCAAATCTGACCAATGGCCTGATGCCCTTAGAAGGCTGAAAGGAAAGAAGACAGTTCACAGAGATGCTCAGTAAGGCCCAAAGCACATAAAAACCAATACTATGGTGTCAGTCTTTTGCAAAAAGAGCTTCATTGTAAGGAAGGAAGACAGGAGCAAAGTTAAAATTTACTTCCAGATCAGTGAATAGGGAACAAAATCATAGGAAGGCAATGGGGAGAAAATACTTGTTGATTGGATAGCAAGACGTGGACCTCACATAAGCAGTCATCATGCCTTTCCCCGGGTAAGTTATCACATTCTGTGCTGGCTTATGACGTCAAGAGGACCAGATGAACTTTCTTCTTCTGTATAATCCATTCTTTAAAAACCAATTGCAAGCCAAGCTTGAGTGAGCTCTGAAGGCTTTCACTCAAAACTTGTTAGATAAGGCGTTTGTGTTCAGGTGTGTCTAGACCCTTGCTGGTTTCACTGGCAAGAGAATGTGACCAATTTAATTGAAGAAACTGCTAATGTACAATCCATGCATAGGATAGTCAGTTGAAAGATGGTTATCCCCATTTTACAGATGAGGAAACTAAGACTCAAAGCCAGAAATTAACTTGTCAGAGAATATAAAAGTCATGCAAATCAGAATTTCAGCCCAAATATCCATGGTTTCTCCATTTCCCCTCAGTCCTTGCAAACATTGTTTAGTGATCTGCTCCTTTGTCCTAACGTGCCCTGGGGAATCAAAGACAAGCAGTGTTGAAGCTTTTAAGCATTTGCAGGCTAGACTGGACACCAGTAGTGGGACAGGTGCACACTGGCAGCTTGTACAAAGTCCTGCAGGAACTCAGAAAGGGGAGAGGCTTAGCAAGCTTTCCAGGGAGGTGGCATACAAGGAAGTCCTAGAGGACAGAGGGCAGCCACCTGGCAAAGGAAGTGGAAGGACACGCCAGCAAGGCAGCACCATTGCCTGCCGGAGTAGAGTTCCTCTACACCTCCAGAGTTCAGATTCCTGCCGCCAGCGCCAGCGAGGTCAGGGTGACATCACAGTGAGGTCAGGGTGATACCTCCCCCCACCCTACCCCAGCACGGACCAAGGGAGGGTGTGGGCCTGGAGACTGCCCAAGCCTGACCTCCTGAGGGAGGGCTCTGCCAGCACCAAGGTCCTCCTGACAGCCTCAGCCTCCCTCCCTCAGCCAGATCTTCAGTTTAGCTAAGCTGTTGGATCCCTTTGGGTTTGATACCATCTAATTGGTTGTGGCTAATCCCATATTAACTTCTCTCGCAGAAGCTAGAGGGCCTCTCCCCACCTTCCATCACTTCCCAACCCCTACAGAACCCGCTGTTATCATGTTTGTGAGTCTCCACAGCCACAGACAGGCGAATTTGCATATAAATAACCTGCCAGCACAAGAGGCTGCAAGAGGCACCTGGTAACGACTCTGTTTATTACTCTGGAGAGAGAAGGGGAGCACAAGGCCTTGTGTGCTGGGTGGCCCAGCCGGGACAGCTACATTTCCACCGTCTGATTAGCTGAGAAAGGGTCAGTGACCCCCACAAACAGCAGAAGGAGAACAGAAAGACTCACAGCTCCTCCTCTCTGGGAAACCCTGGCCCTCGAAGCCAAGATGAAAGACAAAAAGACCTAGCCAGTTACCAAGGCTGCTTCTGCCTGAAAATTTGCTCAAGCAGCCAGGTATGGACCTTGGTACAGGTACCGTCTCCTGCAACGGACCTGGCAAGGAGCACTTCCCAGACAAAACATCAAAGTAAAGGCTGTACAAAATGGGGCATGGACAGAGTCCCTCCCTCGAGTCTTTGCTCTCGGAGGCTTGAGAGTGGGAGTTGGACTGGTGGGGACGAGGCAGGCTAGTCCCGGTCAAGGAACAGCCAGTGAGTGTACTGTTTGGTGGGGGGGGTAGATTGTCTGCAGGGAGATCAATAGGAAGAACTAGTGAAGGTATGGCTTCTGTCAGCGCTAGGGATTCCCAGGTGATACACTGGTGACTTTAGCTCCTGTGCCTTGAGGACTTTTAATGGGAAAAGCTCTAAGTGGCTGGCTCTGTGGGCTTAAGCTGATATCACCATTAAAATGGATGCCCCGGTGTGGCGGAGCCACCTGTAATCCCGGTTGCATAGGAAGTTAAGGCCAAAGGATCACAAATTTGAGGCCGTTCTGGGATACATGGGGAGTTCAAACCAGCTGGGACTACATAAGGAGGACTGTGTCTCATACAAAAAATTAAAAATGGCTGGGGACGCATCTCAGAGATAGGCTCTGAGTTTGATCTCTAGCACCACACACACACACACACACACACACACACACACACTCACCCACTTACTTACTCAAGATGGCCCAAGTTTTACCAAGTTTGAATAGAAATCTCAAAGTGGCAGTGTTGCTCTCTGGAAATTAGTGTTTCCTGGCTTTGAGTGCTAGTGGCTCTCCGCCTTTAGAGCCACAGCTCTGATCCTTGAGTGTTAGCACCACTCGGGAGTATTACAGCTCTTGGTGTTATAATTCTTAGTGCTATATCTCTCTTTGGTTTATAACCACCACTATCAGCCCCACCACTGCACAGGATTAGTAAGTCTCTATGTGGCTTTCTGGAGCCCCGAAAGTCACACTGGGGCTTGCTGTCTCTGGGGTAGGAGAGGAGATAGCTGCACCATTAGCCTCCTTGTGGTCCAGCACTGTCCCCTCCACCCTCTGTAGGGTACATGACTTTGCTGACCTCAGCAAAGGTCTTTTTCTTCCTCCTTTGCCAATGGCCTTAGGCCCAGAACTCTTCAGAGTTAGTAACCCCTAATGTGACCCAGCCCTTTAGAATGGCCCACCCAGCCCACTCTAGCCTAAGTAAAACCAGTTTTAAGGGCTAGGACAACTGGAGCAGGCCTGTGTTCAGCTCTGTGCCGCAGCACAGGACCAGTGCACTGGAGGGAGTGCTCCTCCGTGACCCAAGGGGTCCCAGGTGGCACTGCTAACATAGCAGAGAGGCCAGCTGCCGAGTACAATCTCCTGCATTGTGCAGACCTGCTCAAGGACTTTTGGAATAGTGTCCAGAGGGGGCAGGTTCGTGCAGGGTGGGGCCAGCCGGAGTGGTCATAAGGCAAAACCATCTGGGATAGGTGTGTGTTTTTTTAAGCCTGTTGCAAACTGGACCCATATCTTCTACAGAGACTTAGTACATCTAGAACAGTCTCAGGTGTCATAGCAAAGGCTCAAAAATGCTGGGGCCAAAAAACATAGCTGCTGTGACTTTTGTGGCATCTCTAGAAAGAACTGTCCTGTTAACTATGGCCCCCTGGGGATAAATGGGACCTCAGAAGATATCAACAGTTCACGCTGGTCCTCTCCTGTGTTTGTCCTTAGATTATGAGTTTGTTTGACTGTTCCCCAGATGGGTGGCAGTGGTGCCAGGAGTGGGGGAGTCAGCTAGTGTCCTTCTACAACTGTCAGAGTCAGTTTCTCTTTTCTCTGTCTCCCACAGATCACCTAAGGAGGCAAGGAGTGGCCTACTCACACGGCATGTCCTGGCACCTACTAACAATCAGCCAGGCTTCATTCAGAGTAGAGAACCCACCAAATAGAGGAAGAAACGCAGGTCAGTGGCAGCCCAGGCTTTGGAGGAGGTGGGCTTCAAGGATAGGCTCAAAAGACAGGAAATCTGTGCATGAAGTCAATGCAAGAGAACTGTTGGGAAAATAGAATTTAAAAACAAAATCTCCAACCTCGAAAGGACTGCAGAGTTAGAAAACTATCTCAGTATTGAACAAACATTAAGCCAGAATGAGACACAGATCGCAGGCTCTCTGTTGAGAGATTGCAAAGATAAAACTCAATCAAACCCCTTTATCTAGCCAAGCACTACCCATGTTTGTTCTAGATGAATAATAATTAGTCCTGAAGTAAGAGGTCATCATACAGAGTTCATCCTACCTTTACTTGGTAATTGGGGTGACCATCTGTGTTACTTATGGTTTTATCGAGAAAAAAAATAAGCTTCTTATCTTCATAATAGGAGGTAGTTTTGCAAGTTGGAGCAGGGCTCCCCCTGAAGTCAGTCAGCCAGTAGAAGCACTGGAAGCCTTTCAGACTAGGTTTGACTCCTAACTCTACCTTCTACTGGCTGATTGGACAAATCAACTCTCCCCTGCGTTGCTTTCCTCCTCTTTGAAATGAGCATTATAATTACTACCCCTCAGAAACATGAGGAACAAATGAGATCGTATTTTAAAGTCAACTGGAATGCAGTGAGCTCTTTGAAATATTTCTCTCTGAAATTAAACTGTATGATACCACGAGGGTTGGAATGGTAGAAGGCGCAGTAGTTCATCAAATCCCAAAGTGCTAACACCGGGGGATTCCTTGAATGCCTACATCAGATGGCTACGGAGCAGATGAGAGAGAAGTGCTCCTTTGTGCAGCTGGTCATAAATTCAGGGCGCTTGCTTCCCTAAGAGGTGTCATGTCACAAAATATAAATAGGTTACAGAAGGGTTTAGGGCATTTGTGGATGATAGCACTAAATGGGTTGCTAAGAAAGAGCAGATGTTGGGGCATGATCCTAATTCTGAGGTCGACAGCTTCTGGGGTAAAGCTTTTCCCATCAAATATTTTGGAAAAACAGTCAAGGGCAAGCTGGCTAGACAGATGTATCACGGGTTAGGATTTAGGGATCATTCTTCTATTTCTGTGCTCCACATTCCACTGGTCCCCAAATCCTCAAGATGATAGGCTGAGTGAGCTGCGGTTCCATTTCTACTGCTCCTTTGTCATTTCTGTCAAAGAGCAGCACTGTGCAGCCTTCTTCCCACTACGGGCCACCTGCCCACCTGTGCCCTGGGACAACCACCTCTGTTGAGATAGGGCAAGGTGGGGGCACCAAGGCCTTCAGTCCCCAGGCAGTTCCCAACAGAGAGCCACCATGTCCAAATGTCTTGTCCCTCTGCACCCTCCAGACCTCCGACACTGCATCTGTGGGATGCCTTCCTCATTGCCATGGCAACCAGGTTCCCTGAGAGAAAGGCCACTGGGCCCCAGCCACCATTCTGGAAAGTTGCTGACGGTTCATACCCTCCAAATTACTATGCTTCTTTTAAGGCCCAACAGCGCAGCCTTAAGTTGAAGCTACTAAGTAAAAGAGAGAAAGCGTTTAAACCACATGTGGGTGTTTTATCTTGGTTTGGTTGGGTTTTTGTTCTTTGACCATCTGGGGTGGAGAGGTCAAGAAGAGCAATAGATCAGGGTGACCCAGATTTCTAGGGTGAGCTCATCCCACCTTGCCCAGCTCCTGCTCTGCCAGATTCTGAAAGGGGCTACAGTGGGCACGGTGGACTGCTCAGGCAGTTGTGATGTGAGGGCAGATGGAAAAGAGAGCCAGTGAGGGCCAGCGAGCAATAGTAGGTTTTCATCTGAGGTGGCTGAAGGTGTGGAGGCGGCTTCTGGAGCAGATGGCAGGATCAGGGCAGGACGGTGAGGGTGACAGAGCCCACAGCAAGGGCTAGAGCAGAGCTAAGCAAGCACCAGGGGATGATTGAATGGCAGCTCTGCAGGGATTGAAGTGGGAGACAAAGGATTTGTTGCAGAGCCTACAGCCCTGATGGAGCAGGGGACGCTTTGATGCCAGCGATAGCGGCTGTGGCAGGCCAGGGTGGGGGCTGGGGTGATTTAGCACCTCGGAAGACAGAACAGGCAGGACCTGAGCTTTGGGGACAGAGCCACAGGCTGCTGCCATCCATCCCTCTGCCGAAGGCAGTGGTGATGGCGACGGAGGACGCAGGCTGGCAGAGGGAGGGGCGGTGGCCGAGGGGAGAAGCGCAAAGCTGGCTCCAAGCGGCGCAGACTGTGAGCACATTTTGCCCGCAACATTCAGATGAATTCCAGGGCAGCCTCTCTCTGTGAAAGGGAAGTGTGGTTCAAAGAGAACATAATGAATTGGCTGGAAGAAATAGCTAATTGGTTCCAGATAGCTTCAGAAGCCCATTGAAGATCTCGTGGAGTGCTGCAGTGGGCCAGCAGTCACCCTCGGCCCTGCCAGTCACAGGGACAACAGACTTGGCCTGTGAGGGCATCCCAAAGCTGGCAGCCCCAGACAACAGCCTGCCTGGCCACCCCGCTGCCATCAGAGAGGCTGCAAGGCACCAGGGCAAGGTGGGTGAGATAGGACCAGGGACTCCGCCAGGCTCTGTAGCTGCCACCTTGAAACACTACACTGACTCCATCGTCCTGACTGAAAAGGAGATAAAGCCAAACTAACACTGGCCCTGACTACTCCCAGGGTTTTTGTGAGGGTTGAATGGGAAGAGGTTATGGTACAAACACCAGCAATTATTGCGTATGAGCCATGAAGCTTCACAAGAGCAGAGTCTTCTATGCTCACTTCATAGCCTCTGCGTTGAGCATAATGCTTGAATACTGTTAAGCACTGAGGGATGCTGGGGAACATTCTTTACTGCAGGGGCCCCTCCTATTATCCAGACAAACTGGGAGTCCAAGCTAGGGGTATTCAAGTATGACCCCACCCCAAAGTCAATCCCTGATCATGTTTAGATTGGTTATCATGTTTAATTAGTTGTAACTCTCTTGTCTTGTCCTGGAAGGCAGAGAATGGGGAGTGATTTAAATTTGATGGAAGGGGGTGGTCTAGGACCCCCTTGTCAGCACAGAGCTGGGTCTCTCCTTAGGAGCCCCTTTTTTCTCCTGTCCCTATGAAGGTTTCTGATTCAGAGGCAGAGGTGGAGAGAGACAGGATCACTTTATGACCTTTAAGCACAATTCAGTCTGAGACTGGGAGGTCCCATAATATTTCAATCTTCCTAAACTGCATACACATTCCACATTAATTCTAATTTAGATCCAACCAGGAGTTAAGTGGCAGTTGAATAGTTGACATGCTTTGTAGACATGTAATCAAACACTTATTAATTTTGATTTCGTAGTTCCCTTTTTGCCTCTTGGGGCAAATCCATTCTTTTTCTTTTTTTAGATATGAAGCATTTCTGGAGGCTCTTGCAAATGTCTAAGACCCAGCACCCAGCACTAGGCCCCTCAGGCAGCAAAGCACCAGGAAGGGAGGGCTGGGGTAGCACCCAGGGCACCCCACATCCTCCTAAAAAGGGAGAAGCACTCCTTTTATGGCTTTTCAGCCTTTTGCAGGAAATGGAAGACATGAGTTCTGTCCCTGGAAATATCCTCCACGTGCTGTGTGTACCTGGGTAAGCCGTGAGACCTGCTTGGGCTTCCATTTGTTCCTTGAAATAGTCTTGGGAAGCAAAGATGGCACCTTTGGGGAAGGGTGGTCACTAAGACTTCTCTGCTCCAGGTCAGATGTGACCATGAGCATGTGCAGGGATTCAGGGGCAGTGGGCTCTGGGCATCTGGGTCTTAGCTGAGGACAAATGTACTCCCCTGGAACGGCAGACCGTCTGCCATGTGGAGGGAGCCAGCCCTCCTCCTCAGTCCCTACAGACCAAGAAGGGGCCCAGCCAGACTCAAGTCCCATTACACTAGCTCTCTGCCTACTATGGGTTGCCACTGTCCCCAAAATTCATCCATTGAAGCCCCAAACCCAATATGACTGTATTTAAGGAAGTATTTAAGGTTGAATAAGATCATAAGGGTAGGGCCCCAATCTGCTAAGATTAGTATCCTTGTAAGAAAAGATAGGAGAGTACTCCTTCTTCTTCCTCTGCCCAACTTGCCCTCCCCCTGTGCCATCTGAGGACACAGCAAGAAAGTGACCGTCAGTCAGAGAACGCTCACCAGAGCTCAATCCCTGCCACGCCTATATTTTGGACCCTGCATCCTCCAGAACTGTGAGAAAATAAATGTCTGCTGTTTAAGCTGTCCAGATTTTGGTACATTATTATGTCAGCCTGAGCAGACTGACACACTGCCCTCCCCCTGGGAGAGAATCCTTGTTTCACACTGACTGTGCTGAGCCTTTTGAGGTTTAAAAAAAAAAAGGAGAGAATAGCAAAAGTTGGCCCTGAGTCAGAGTTTGTTCTGAGCCAGTCACGTCTCCAGGCATTTTATGTGCATTAACATTTAATCCGAAGAACTCTAGGACTCAGGTGCCATTTTACAGGTGAGGAACCTGAGGCACAAGCTGAGAAGTCGCTTGCTTGGGGCTACTCAGTTATAAAACGGCAGACTTTCTGCTTTCAGGGTGCTCACCGTTTCTCAGTCCATAGGCTGAATTGAGCTGTGGCTGTACTCAGCTGTATGTAGGTGCTATGGGAGGCGAGGAAGAAGACAGGGTATTAGTCCTGTCTTTCCAGGAGCCTGATTGGGAAAATAAGACAAACTCTTAAATTCCACTGGACAAAGTTATCCTCTTGATGTCCATTCCCAGTGTCAGCATGGTGTGTCAATAGGTGTTTCTTGAATGATGTATTAGAATGTTATTGGCTTTCCACAGCCACTTCAGTAAATTACAACAAATGAAATGGTTTAAAATAATACAACTTTCTATCTCATAGTTCTAGAAATCCAACATAGTTCTCACTGAACTAAAGTCAAGGTGTGGCCAGAGCTGCGCTTCCCCTGGAGACTAGAGGAATGCTTCCTGGCCTCCTCCAGTTTCTAGAGGCTGCCTGAGTTCCTTGGGCAGTGGGTCCCTCCTTCCTCTTCAAAGCCAGCAGCACAGCAGGCTCAAATTATTCCCTGACTCTTACACTAAGGCTTGTCTCATCAAGTCACTGTTAGGTATGGTGTGATTCTAACCAGCCCATCTGGTCCCCAGCACGCTTCCCCCATCTCAGATGAGCAGCCAGAATCCCATTCATGTGCTTTTGCATGTCACAGAACACATTCAGAGGTTCTGGGATCTGAATACAGACATCTTAGGAGAAGATAGTGTTCTGCCTATTCACACACAAGATTATGACTATGGCAAGTTAACCTCTCTGAAGTTTGGCTTCTTCACGTAAATTAGGGACAGTTCCCTAATGTTCCACTAGACCTGAAACATTAGTGATCTCCATGACATGCCCATCTTCCTCAGCCTTCAGCTCCGCAACTTCAACAAGTTCTATCAATTTTACCTCCCAAGTGAATCCCAAATCCTTCTTTCCATTTCTGCTAACACATTCCGGGTCATCCTGCAATAGCAGCATACCTGGCTACCTGCAGTGACCCTAATCCAACTCCCAGCGCCTACTCCAGCCCCACTTAACCCCCCCACCATGACCGGCAGTGCTCCTCATGAGCTGGTCCTGCCCCATTCCCAGTGTAGTGTCATACCATTGCCTCTCACTCACACAGTCCCAACCAGCTGACCTTCATAATCATGTCCATTGAACTCAGCTCCGTTCCTCCTCAGATCCTTTGCTCTGACAAAGTTCTGTTGCCTGGACCTCTCTTATCCTGGTCCTACATGTGGTTATTTCTTTCCTTCATTCGGGTGTTAGCTTTGATGCCACCACCTCAAAGGGCCCTTCCCTGGCCAGCCTTCCAGTGACCCTGACCAGTCAACTTCCTTTAAGCATCCTCCTGTTTTATGTCAGTCAGGATGAGGCTTTGCGACTGGAAGAGGCAGGTCTCTGACAATGCAGTATCATTCTCATGACACTAAGCAAATTCTGTAATCCTACATCACCAGCTGAGGGTTCTACGATTCAATCCTCCTCTGGCACTACCTGGAGTTAGCATCAGACAGCCACGCCAAGGGCTCGGTGTCACTAAGCTGCCCTTCCCTCAGATGCCAGTCAAGAGTCCCAAGAACCACCTGTATTTCTGACCAATAGGCTATAAACCAGAGGTCCTCACAGCCCCTCTCAGGTTTAGCAAATCCTAGAACATTTTCCAGGTTAGTGTAAAGAACACTCAGGAACAGACAGATGGAGAAGCGGGGGAGGGGGTGCAGGAAGGGAGTGGGAACGTCCGAGCTTCCACACCTCTCCCAGAGCTGTACCTTCACTGCCCATGGATGTGTTTACCAGCCCGGGAGTGCTCCAAACCCTATAGTTTCAGGTCTTTGTGGAGGTCTCATTGCATAAGCATCATTGACTAGCTCATCAGGCTCTGGTGATGGAACACAATCTTCAGCACCTCTCCCCTCTCGAGGCCACTTGGCTCCATCATGACCCTGAAGGTATCTGCATCCCCATACACACCCACCTGCCCTGTCAAGATCCATCTCATTAGCATACAGGAAATGTATCACTCAGGAGATCCCAGCGGGTTAGGATCTCTTTGTCACGAACTGGGTCAAAGGTACTTCCCCTGCCCTCACCCCCACACACATCCGGAATGTGCACCACTCAGCGAGGCCCTGGCTGCTTTCAGATGGATCATTTTCTAGACCAGCATCAACCTCTGCTTCACATAGGTCCTCAGGCCCAAGAGTGAGACTGGAGACATGGAAAGAAGGACACTGTGGTCGTCCCATCTCTTCACAGCCACTTCATAGAAGAGGCAAGCACCCACTGTTATCTCCTCTACCTGGCCAAATCTTCAGGCTCTGCGGAGATGACCCAACCTCTCTTCAGCAAATAACGTGCCCAGTTGCAGGAGCTTAGCTGTAGTGGGCTTGATAGATTCCTGCCAGGAACTTCTCTTCTTCCTCCTCCTCCCTAACATGCAAACCTCCCATTTCCCTAGGGGCAGAGAGCTTAGGACGAACTTCTGGGAATGTGTGGATGGAAAGATGAAAACGAAGTTGGCCTTTGGTGATTTTCCTCTCTGGATTTTACAAGCCAGCGCAGTCTCTCAGTGAAAACTAATCCATGTGGTCCAGATTCATTTCCACACTGGGAAAAGGTTGGTACGTAAGACAGATGGAGATCCCAGAGGTCCCTTTTAGTTGATTTAACAAACCCTTTCAAGTTTTTATTTTTTCATTAGGAAGCAGAAATTGTGTGCTCCCAAACCACACGCAGGCGCATACACATACTCCCCACCAGTTTCAGTACTCCATGAGACCAAGGGCATTTTTTCTGTTTTCTCCATTTAGCACCTTCTGGGAAATGGAAGAGGGCCTGGGAAAAACTTGCAGGAACTTGTGGGAAGCAGGCAAAGTGCCCCCCCTCCAGGAAGTCACTGCCCCCTTTATCCACACACCCTGTGTTGTGGAGGACAGTGGTAGCTTGGGAGTCACACCTCAAGCAGGGTTTAATTTCAGTTCTCGTAGAAAGGCCAGGATCAAGAACAAAATAAAGAGGATAGAAGAGCCCAAAGGTTTCTCACAGGTTTCTCATGCTGTCTGTTGGGTATGAACTTTCTAGAACTTTCTAGAGGCATCTAGGGCAACCCTGTATCCCAGTGTCTGATGCATGCAGTGTCAGGCGCACAGAGCACCAGAATAGGAGTCCAGAGACCTCAGTTGTGGCCTCAGCTCCCAAGCAACAGATTGTGTGACCTTGGGGAAATCACTGAATAGCTGAGTCTATTTTCTTCATCTGCGAAAGTGAGTGTAATGAAATCTGAAGTCTTCACTGGAACAA
>PVJX010000056.1:41724-233585 GCA_004027295.1 Dolichotis patagonum
TGAAAGGGGAGGAATTGTCTAAAAAAGGGAGGCAGAGGATATTGTTAATTGGGTAACAAGATTTAAAATTTACATTATTCTCACCACTCTGCTTGGATGGATTACGTGCTGTTCCAGTTTGTCTACTTATACTAGACTTGAGGACATGGTCAGCTATCCCAAAAATAAGAGGACATATTATGGTAATCATCCCTAATTTCCTATCAACTTAATCTGAAGCCCTTTATAACTTATATTGTCTTATTATGACTGATCTTATTTGAATCTGGTTTGTTAGATTGCTACTGTGTATTGACTGATTTTATTTAAATCTGTTATGATTGATAGCATCAAGTCTAAGAGTCTAGGCAACTACACCGAAGATGACAAGATTCACTAAGATACCCATTCTAGTTTGATTATTATGTGCTTTTGAAGTCTTATAATGTCTCCAATGCTTTGTTTTTATTAATGTTGTTATACACTGCTGAGACATCATGGTAACCATTGTAGATCACCTTATATGGCAGTTTTATGTGACTTTTTTGCTTCATGCTTTTCTAGGAATTGTTTCATTTTATCTTGTTTTGTTTTGTTTTTCCTGCTAATACAGAAATGATAGATATACATGTAGAGACTCATGCATGTGTAGAGCTTATAAACAGTTTACAAGAACCAACTATATAACACATGTTGCAATGAACAACTACTGTGAAGAAAAAGAGACACTACAGTACCCAGTGCTGATTCCATAATGTCATGATGTGAAATCCAGCAAAACTATCACTTTTTGTTCAAAGTGATTTTAGCTTGCTTTGTCTTGTTTAAGTTCAACACATATGAAGGTATGGATAGCAGTTTTGAGGAGAATGAGAGATACTATGACAGCCATTCTTGGCTTCCCTAATGTCTGGTCTTGAAGACCTGAAATGCTTTCCTTGTCCTTCTCAGATCAATTCCATACTATGTTGTTTCATGTGAATTCCCTGTATGTGACAATCTGGACAACTATTTGGAAGAAAACAAGAGTCAATATGATAGAGAGTGAATATCTCCGATTGTCTAGTTTTGAAATTTATGTCTCTTACATTGCTTTCTTGTGATCCGCTTTGTTCTGTTTTGTTGTGTTGAATTTTACCCTTTTGATATAATTGCATGCATATTTGAGTGGGTAAGATGGATGACCATATTGCTGTTTTTGTCAGATCGTGGAGCAGAACTGTTAGCAGTCTCACTGTTTGAATGTCTACTTTACATGTTTTAACTTTGTAATTTGAACAACTATTTCCAAGAAGTCAGTATGTAATTTGTCAAGTAATAATTTCTTAGGATTTTTTGTTGTGGTTCTTTTCCTTTTTTCCTTGGAATTCTGTATTGTTGCTACCCTTTATTCTGTTTTATTTTGTTTTTTTTCTCTTTAAATAAAATTTAAAATAAAACTACTAGAAAAAAAAACGCAAAAGAGCCTCAGGAAGGCAAAAGCCTTGAACTTGGGCTGAGAAGGTGTGGAACAAGGCAGGAGCTGGATGACCTGGAACCTGGGGGAGGGGATGTGCACATGGCATGCAAAGTCCAGGAGATAAAAGTGGAAGAGCGAGCAGCCCAGCACTGAAGACCTCAGTTGTTAATAAGAAGAGCTGCTGCTGAGCCTTTGTGTTTTCATGTTTCTCTCTTCATCCCAACAACTTGACAAGATGAACACAGAGCAGCTGGTAAGTATTTGCCCCAAAGTCAGCCAGGAAGAGAGGACCTGAACTCACAGCTGGCCCTGTTCCCACACAGGCTCTCACATTGTCCTCCCACACTGTCCACTTGCAAGCAGGGGCTCCCCTGAGGGTTGAGATTCAGAGATGGGTCCTAGGGGCTGCAATTCCAGTGGGTCTCCAGGGGCTGACCTTCATCGGCGGCCCCCAGTGGTTGGGCACCCTAGGGACAGTGTCACACAGAAAGATCAAGGCAGCACGGCAGGCTCACTCCGTGAGCCTCACCAGCCTAAGGTTGAGGCCCATACACCCACGTAAGTGCTCAGTTCTCAAAACTAGGGGCTCAGCACCCGCAAACAAGGTTTGAAATAGAGTCTCTGTGCCCTAGAGAAAAATACAGTCACGCACCACATAATAGTATTTCACGCAAAGCAACCAAGGACCACATATGCAACAGTGGTGCCATCAGATCATAATGGAGCTGTGAAATTCCTATCATCTAACGACATCATAACCATCACAACACCATAGAGCAATGCTTTAGTCGCATTCACAATGATGCTGGTGTAACAAACCTACGAGCTCCTGTAATCACATACGCTAGGTGTATTGTAGGCTGTATAGCTAGGCTTAAGTGCTTTCCATGAAGCCTGCACACACACAAAAATCAACCAAGGACCTCTAACTATGTCAATTCCCTGGGGTTGGAAGCAGAGTGTTGCTAAACACTGAGCCCTGGCCAGCCCAATAAGGCACTACTCCTGTCCCCTCAAGGACTCTGGTGAGTGCCCTGGACCCACAGAGGCAGGGTGAGCCCCAGGCCTGCAGCCAGGACCTCTCTAGGAAGCCTTCTCCTGTGGGGAGTTGTGACTGAGCAAGGGCAGGAGCAGGGGCCTGTCCAGGTGAGTTCCGGGTCACAGGACACTTTTTCAGAGATTTTCCGAAGCCTGGTGCCAATGCCCAAAAGGCTTGTTTCTAGCTAGAGGAGCTTCCCTCTAGCTAGAAGCCCCTGGTCTTCCAGAGACCACTGGAGCCTAAGACCTCAGTCCCTGAGCTGAGCTCTGGGTACCAGGACTGAAGAGAAAATGGAATGTCTGTGAGCCCAGAGGGCTATCTGTGGGGACATAGGAAAAGGGAAGAGACAGCCACTTCCTTCAGAGGGATGGGCGAGCACAGGAATAAAGGACTTAAGGCATGCACACAGAAGCAGAGGGACAAATACCAATTAATCTGATGCAAACTGACCATCTGTCAGGCAGGCTGCAAGGGACAGCTGTATTCAGGGGAGGTGGGTGGGCATCTGTGGTCTCTACAAATCCAACCTGAATGTCACAAGCTCTGATAGCCAGGATGGAAACTGGTGGCTCCATTTACTTTAATGTCTAAATCTTCATGCTCTAACCCTCTAATAGTGTGGTGACAGAAAGTGCAGGCTTTTAAGGAATCACCATTTCCATCTACCCCTGAGACTCTTCAAGTAAGTTCTATCTGGGTGCAGACCTACCCCAGCCTTGTTCTCTGCTCTCAGCACCCAAGTTCCAAGGCCAACAACATCCTGAGGTCCCTTCCTGGGACTCCATTCTGTTGGCAGTGTCTTGCATCACCTTACCCAGGGCATCTATAATGAAGCCCAGACTAAGTGAATAGCAATGCTGCTTCGAATTTTGCTGCCATAGGGAAAGCTGAACCTCAGTAGAACAGTCCCTTCTTGTCCATGCAGCCATGAATTCAACAAGCCACAGATCAAAAATATTTTTTAAAAATTGCATCTGGCAGGGGTGGTGATGCATGCCTGTGATCCTAGGATGCTGGGAGGCTGAGGCAGAAGGACTGAAAGTTCAAGCCTCTTAGTGATGACTCCGTGACTTAGTGAGGCCCTTTCTCAAAATTAAAAAAAAAAAAAAAAAAAAAGACTAGGGAGGTAGTTCAGAAGGAAGGTCCTTGATTCAGTCACTAATACCATAAAACCTGTACAGACCTTTTCTTGCTGTTTTTTCCTAAACAATAAAATACAACTGTTTACATATCATTTTATACTGTATTATGTGTTATAAGAAATCTAGAGATGGTTTAAAGTATACAGGAAGATTTGTGTAGGTTATGTGCAAATATTATGACATTTTATGTAAGAGATTTGAGGATCTGTTGTAGTCAGAGTTTGCAAGGGAATAAATTTAATACAGGATGCTTAATTTGTAGGATTGTTTTATAATATTCACCTTTAAAAAATCAGATGCAGAGAGGTCCACACATTAGAGACCCAAAGAATCCAGCTGAAGGCCTGGATCCCACTGCAATTTCCCACATAAGTCCAGATGAAGACCTAGAGCCAATGGCAGTGTCCTCCACAAGTGCTTCTGGAGACCTAGAGCCCACAACAATGTCTCATGCAAGTCTGTTTCAAGGATCTGCTCTGAGAAGGCCCAAAGGCCAGTGGTGGAAGCTAGAAAGCCTGCACCAGCAGGATGAACGATCTGTGCCAGCAGCTTAAGGGATCTGCACTGGAGCCAGGAAGTGATGCTCAAGATAAGGACCAGAGCTCCCACAAAAAGAACCATGGTCATCCCCACAGCAAGGACTGGAGCTCCTCCTATGACAATGAGAACAGCTGAGTTCATATTGGGAAAATCGGCATGAGCAGCTCCTCCAGGAGAATCAACAGCACCATCTTTTCCTCCAGTTCTGCTTTTGTGCTGTCAGCAGCAATCCTCAGGTGGGCCTTCTGCATCCAGAACTGGGCTGATTCAGTTAAACTGAGTGTTCTAAGTCTACCTAGTTAATCTACCACAGCATCCTTGGATTTTGGTATCCACCAGGCATCCTGAAGCTAATCTCCTGAGGGTTCCAAAGGATAAGTATATTGTCACTCTTGTAGTGTCAGGGAGGAAGGGCTCATAGCACAGAAAGCAACACAAATTTGGTTCTGAAAATGCCAAGCAACTCTTCCACAGCCCTCTTGGTTTGCCACCAGCTCCTCTGGACTGGGTGTTGAAGAAGACTCTTCGTCTCCACCTGTCACCTGGTAGCCCTGTCAAAGTGGTCACAGCCCAAGGCAGGTGTTGCTCCAGTGATCTGCTCCTCCAACCTTGGCTTCTACCCCAAGCACAGCATATACCCCATCTCTGCAGAGATCTCTGCCAATTCCACTACAAACGCAGACTTTTCGAACAAGGAGGAGGCTTGATGTCATCCAGGCACAGGGACCGCACAGCAAAGAGTTCTGAGCAGCCACATGCTACAGCCCTGGGCATGCATGTGTCACCAAGGGGCTGAGTGGGGAAGGCGTGATGCATCAGCGGTGTCTATAAAGGGTCTGGCCTACTATTCAGATACTGTTCTCACTCAGCGAGTGCCCTGTCACTCTCCCATGGAATCTGCTCCCCTACCATATCCATCAGTGTACATGTCCAGCCCCTAACATAAACAAAGTGTGTCTTTCTGTCACAGGGAGGCCCAGGCCCCACCCAGGCCCCACGCATTCACAACTGAGAGAGACACTGTTCAACTGCTCCAGTTGTCAGAAATGCCAAACCCCAGCACGGAGCCATGAGGACTGCGTCATGATTCTCAACACATCATGCTGCACATAATGTGCATTTAGCAAGGCCAAGTTTTCCACACGGCATGTAAACATCTTGAGTCATTAGTGGATACTAAATCTAGAGGAAAAAAATTTTCGAGGTAAGGTCTCACTACATAGTTCAGGGAAGCACTGAACTCACTATGTAGCTCGGGCTTGAGGCTAGCCTCAAACTCATGGCAAACCTACTGCCTCAGCCTCCCAAGTGTGGGAGTTACAGGCATGTACCACCATGCCTGGGTATAGGAGATTTGGGTGAGAGAAGTTTTTATGGTGTCTTCTTGTAGACTACTTACTAAAGAAAGGGAGAAGATAGTGATAAACAGTGGAGAAATCAGACACTGCCCTGACCAAATGATCAAAAGGAAGATCACCTGTGAGGGGCAGGTGACGCCACCACCCTCTAGATGTAACACCCCAGGAAGCACACGGCGCCACTCACAGCATATGGTTACTGAGAATGCATAACCTCAGTCTATTTATGAAGAAGCATCAGACAAATGCAAAGGAGAAACAAGACATGCTACAAAAATGGGGGCACTGTATTCTTCAAAAATACCAATAGTTTCGCACAAGACGAGGAAAATCTGTGGAATGTTTCAGATTAGAGGAGGCTAAAGAGTCATGAAAAGCAAATGTGATATCTCACCTTAATCTGGATCTGGAGGAGGACATAAGAGAAAGGGCAAGAGTTCTAACTAGGAGCCCCAGTATGGGGCTTTTGGAAAGGGGCTTTTTGACTCAGGGGTGTAGAGCTGTTAAGGGGTGGTAGAGCTGTTAGTCAAGGGGTCTGGTCAAAAGACAGAGGTCACTGGGGTGTGACCTGGCAGGGCGCCTCTCCCTCCTGTACTCATTCTTTCTTTCTCTGCTTCCTCACCACCATGAGGTGAGCCACTTTCTTACACACAGATCCTCCCAATATGTGGTTTCTGTGTCTGTGCCTGCCAAACACAGACTGAAATTTCTAAAGCAAGAGCCAAAATACACTCTTCTTCCTTTAAGTTGCAGGTGTGAGGTATTTTGTCCCAGTTATATAGAAAGTGCCTCAGACAGGCATTATTAGATTAAGGGAAAAATCGTAACATGGGTGAAAGATTCACTAAAACTATTGTATCAAAGTAAGTCTACAAAATTGTTAACTACACTATGGTATATAAAAGAATATCCCTACTTATAGGAAATACGCATTGAAGAATTTAGGTAAAGTGCCTTAATGTATGTAACTTTCAGAAAGTAACAATGCATATGCATATACAAAATAGATAACATATCTGAGAGAGGGTAAATAATAAATGGCATAAGTCGCAAAATTGATAAATCCAGGGAAAGTACGTATGGATATTCTTTGCAGTATGTTTAGTTGTGCAATTTTTATAAGCTTTTTTTTCTTGAAACACAATCTTGCTATAAAGTCCAGGCTGACCTTGAACTCACTGTGTAGTTCAGGTTGGCCTTAAACTTGCAGTGGTCATCTTGCCTCAGCCCCCAGGTGCTGGGATTACAGGTGTGCACTACCATGTCTGGCCATTTATGGCAAGTCTGAAGTTATTTCCCAATCAAATGCTTTAAAAATGCCTTTACAAGGGTTAGGGATACTGCTCAGTGGCACAAGTGCCTGCCTGGCAAGCACAAGGTCCTGAGTTTGAGTCCTGGTATCAACCAATCAATAAATAAGCCTTTACATTTGTCATGCCCTTAGCCATTTTCTGGCATGTCCGATGCACTAACACATTTGACCCTCTTGGTGACTCCTGGAGCAATATTCGGGGCAGACACTGTTATTATAGTTCACATTTTACAGATGAGGAAATCAAGGTGTGCTGTGACTTGCCTGGCAATATATCTCAGCAGAGCGGAAACTACCACCAGCAGGTCTAGGCTTCCTTCTGGAACATCCACATCCAATCTCCTGGTCCTGCCAGAATCCAGCCGCTGTTACTAAGCTCTCTAGGAGGTAATGAGTTCTACAATTTTACTTCCGCGAGTTTCCTGCTCAGCCTTTGAAATCCGACTCGAGTCCCCTCACCGCTCATCCCCGTGTTTCCTTCCCGGCCCTGCCGCTCGCTTTCACTTTGGAACTGACTGCCTACATTATAGTTAGTCCTGCTCTGCTTCTGCAGGGCAAGGACCACAGATTGCTCCTCCAACTCCTCGCCTCGAGCTCTGCGCTCAGCTCTGTGAATGGCTGATGCGTACATGACTATGTGGCTGGATGAACCCCCTCGCATTTGACCTAACTCACCTCAATCAAGTCTCCAAGTCAGCCTTTCGTGGTGCAGTTGGGATTAAGTAGGATTAAAGTTAACACTGTCCTAGCTGATGTGCTTCAGGCTCTTTCCCCATCTTGCAAAGGAGCATCTGGATGTTAGGGATCCTCTTGGGATTATTCCCAGAGCCTTGGGCAAGAGCTGAGAATGTGGCTTTGTGGGAGGCAGGCAACCTGGCCAACATATAGGAAGCAAGAGCTAGGCCAAAGTTACAGGAAAGGGTGTAGAGGGGACCGAGGGAAAATCAGAGGGGCCCAGCAGAAACTACCACTGAGTCCCCGTCAGTTCAAGGGTCAGCCTTTAAAGGATGTGAGAGCTCTCACGGGAGTGGAGAGTGGAGTGATGTGCAATGCTGCTGAGACAACTACTGCCCCCTCTGGTCAGTCTGGAAAATCACTAAGCAGGGAACATGGCCTGATTGATGCCTACCTTCCCGGTTCATTCTGCCTGGGAGACAGAGGCTGTGATCTCTGCAGCACAGCTCTGGGTATGTGTGAGGAGATAGAACTTCCAAATAAACCCCTGGATTTGAGACACGGCTGAAATCTTATTTGAAGGGATTTGCTTTCGATTTCATTTTTTAAAATGCATTTTTAATAGCAAGCCTATTCAATCAAAAGGAGGTATTTGGCTGCTTGGAACAACAGTAGGATCTCCCTCAATGTAATTTGGATTCACTCTTAAATCGGCTTCTTTTGATTCTTGCAGCTCAGATCTCTCCTCAGCCAGTAAATCACAAAGCCTTGTCAGTGGTGTGGAAGAAATTCAGCTAGAAGCATCCCTAAAGACACCTCCAGACCCAGTCTGGCAAAGCAGGAGAGTAGTTCCCAGGCTTTGGTCACAAGTAACATCACGCAAACATAATAAATGTTAGAGCTGTAAGGTCCACAGGGCTCAGGTGGGTCCCGCCCTTCTCACAATGCGGAGACCTACTTGGCCAGTGCTGGGCTGACAATGGAGACTGTAATCCTCTGCCTCATGGTACTGCCCACTGTCCTTCCTCCTTACAAAGCAGGAGGCTGGACAAGACAATGGGATAGCATCAACATTCCCAGTTTGGAAAACATGGAGGAAGCAGTGAGCAGCACTCTTGCTCTCTGATGCACAGGTCCAGCACTCCCAGATTAGAACACCCAAGAAAACCAGGGTGATGAGGTGCTGCTAATTCCGGGAGTTAAAATGCTCTAGGGGGCACAGAAGTTAGCTCAAGGCCAGAGGGAAAGTCTTAGAGCTTGAATAGATCAAGTACACAGGGACATTCCGTGCAGCTTCCTCAGTTCAGAAGAAGGAGCTGTAACCTAGGCCTGGGGGCACTCCCTACCCTGAGTGAGGCCCCATGTGGCAGAGCAGAGGCCAGCACCTATCAGAAAGAGAAGCCAACCAGAGCCTGGAAGGATCTGACCAGCGTAGGAGCCAGGGGTCAGAGATGACTTCAGTTGACGTCCCTAATGCCAGGTGGGGCAGATGAGGCAAGTGTCATCCTTAAATCAGGCCAAGTCTTTTTCTAGGTAGCACTGTTCTTCAGTAAAATGAATGACCAATTCAGTGCAAAATTTATGAGAAATGTTCTAATCCCAGTACAGTTCAGACAATCTGATCACATAGATCATCTCTAGTCCACTGGTGAGGACAGAGTACAGACTTAATCTAAGCAAATGACACCTAAAATTCAATACAATCTCAACACAGCAACCTGAGGGATCCTACAAAACCTCCTCCCTGGGGAAACCTCCCCCAGCGTACCAGGAAAGAGTTTATAATGGCCACCAGCAAGCCAGCCTCTGGGACTCCCCGGACCTCCCTTACTCTCTCTGACTGCTGCATTTTCATTTATTTCTCCTCCAGTCCTAACACAGCATGCATTAGAATCTGCTTGTTATCTCACCACTACTACATCCCGCAATAAAGATCTGTTAGAGTTGGGATTTAGGGCCTGGTGCATGGCAAACACTCCAACCACGTGTGTGAAATGTGGGAAGGTGAAGATGGTGAAGACCACTGGGTCTTAGCTTGACTGTTGAGCTGAACCCCAAATCAGGGTTCCTTCTAACAGGGCTCCTCTGCCAGGTTCCCTGGGCTCACCTCCTAACTTTCCTACCTGCTTTCTGTTCTCTTGCATTCCTAACTCAGCTTTGCTCCCTCCCGGGACAGCAGGGGCCAATTACACGCGCCCAACCCCAGCAAGTCCTTCAGTTATTGCTCTGCTCTCTCTAGAACAAACCTCCTCCATCTGGAGATTCTTAGCTCCTGGTGCCCAGAGTGTCCTTCTCTGATGCAAAGCAATCCTAATACCTTAAAAAAATACACTGTGCTGTCATATTTGGGCAATTCAGTCAGCCATTTGACAACTGACAATCCTGGAGCCACAGAGATGCCACCTTGGACAGAAAGCTGATTGGGACAACCAGGATGTGTTCTTGGGGCTGGTCCTGACTGTGAGCCTCAGCCACAGGCAGAGCTGGTCCAGGGCTGCCGCCCCACAGATTGCTAAAGCAAGGAGAGGGCAATCAGAGCCTGTCCCCTAAGCCAAAGGAACATGCGCTTCAGGGTCATGAAGACCAGGGCCGCAGGAGAGAAGCTGCACAGGTCCCATTCCTCCAAGGCAGTTCTTCAAGACTCACTGACATTCACATCCCAAGCTGGTGTCTAAACAGCCCCACACAGACTCCGGATTTCTCAGAGCAGTGGAGCAAAGTGGAAAGGCCAGCCATCCCTCTCCTGAAATCTTCAAGGAGGGGCACCCTGCAGCTTGAAGAATGTATTGAGGCCACTTTCACATTTTCTGCCAAGGGGTAGAAGCAGCAGTCTGCAGCCTTCCCTTGGATGCTGGGAGCACTAGGCAGGCGCATTCCCACCCACGGGCCCCCAGCCCCAGCTGGTGATCCCCGAAGTTCTGGAAGCTCCCAGAAGTGAGGCAGACTTTCCACACTGCTGCGGAGGGAGAGAAAACCCTGGCCGAGCAACGTTCTCCATCTGGGCCAAATTCAGCTGAAATGAGATGCTTTTCAAAAACAATTTCTGGGTAAGTGGTGGAGAAAATAAGAACACTCTGGACACATGCAAGGAAAGAAAGGAGCAGCCACCCGAGTGCAGAGACAGGTCCTGGTCTGCCAGGCGGAGCGAGCCGGACAAAGCTGCTCCTCACACACCTCCTCACAGAGGCGCCTGCCGGGACAATGACTTGTGTGGGTTGTCATGACGATGAAATTGAAACACGGATAAACAATAGCCACTCAGCCAGCAGCCCGACCTCTGGGCTGACCTGTCATTTTGATAGCAACCGCCTGGGCCTCAGGCAGACGTCAGGAGATGAGCATCTCGAGGGCCGGTTTTGATAACAGGTGGCTAAACATAAGGCTGGGAATCAACAGGGTCTTTTTGCCCCTTTTTAAGCGAGACTGGAGAATTGAGCAACCTGCCATAAAGGTCCCTACAGCCTCACAGGGACAACAAAGCCCAGAAAGTTACTGCACGGGGCCCAAACATATCCATATCAACAGAAAAGGATAAGAACCACGACCCCATCCTCAGTTCAGATCCCTTGGAAGTCACTGCTTGCTTGCAGGGGTGGCACTTCTAAAGCTCAGCAGGGCTCCCTGGCACCACTCACCAAATGGACCATGGCAAAATTTAATTATTGACTCTGTTAGAACTTGAAAATCCTTTTGCAGTTCTAATGCAAAGGCATATGCAAATGCAAACGTACAACTTCTGCAGTCCAAGTTTCCACCTGCTTTTCCTTCTCTGGTTGCCTCACACACATCCGCAGAAGAGAGCACTAGGAAGAGAATAGAATATGCCCCAAAGGACTCCACTTGGCTTTTTAAAAAATAGTATTGTTATTTATATTTAATAGCAGTTTCCAAAAAACCCAGATCCTAGGGCATGGCAGAGATGTAAATGCCAACTGATTGTTATTCTTACAGAAACTTAGAATTCAAATGTTTAATCATGCTCATTAGCATAATTTGGGCGACTACAGTCCATAACCTTACCCTGGAGTTGATTATTTATGGCACCCTGAACAGAAGTCGAAAATTAACTTTGATTTAATGTAACAACTCCATCCCCAGTATAATTCATAATGCAGATATATTCGTCAAAAATAAATCACCCATCTCAGAACAGAGAACCAAGAAAAAGATAGAAAGAGAATCTCTGATCTATGGTTTCTGCAGTTGTTCCCATGCTGCCTTCTTCTCTGCAAGCCTGTGCTTGCCCAGGGACTAGCTTTGGACAAGGCTGAGGACGCCATGATGGGGAGAGATCCAGGGATCAGACATGGGCCAAGAGGGAGAGGGGCTTCTGCAAGATGAACACCCTGCTTCTCCTAGGGTTTTATCCAAGTCTGCAGCTTTGTAACAGGACTGAATGAGGAAAGAGCTCATGGGGAGCTAGTCTGAAGAAAGGGATGCATGTATTTGAGATTTATATGTTACAGTTGGCTTTCACCTGCATTATTTCATTTAATCTTCACTGTGATAGACAAAGCAGCTGCAAACTGAGGCTCAGAGAGGTGAAACAACTTGTCTGCACCCCACAGCTTGCAAAAGGTAGTGAATCCTGGGACCTGGGTCTCATGGCTCTATATGCAGCACTCTGGCTCTGGCAGCAGGAACAGGAACAGATGCCCAGCCAAGCAGCCTGTTTCATGGCCCAGGGAAGCAGAGTTCCATGGACTCCATCAAGGCAAAGGCTTAAGGTTGTAACGCGAGGCCACGCTCCCAGAGAAGGCAGGAGCGATTCTCAAGTCATCTCCAGCTTACCAGTCTCTGAGACCCAGAAGTGGCATTTATTATCCTTGCAGGAAAATACCAGCAAATAGAAGTGCCCACGTACAGGCAGGGAAGGCCCTCCAAGGAACCGGTCCTAGTAGAACAGACCACAGTCACCTAGGATTATGGTAAGATTTACCCTGGTATATACGATAAGGAAGCCTGGTCTTCCCATGGGCAGTGCCAAGCAGGCAGATTGGCACTGCTGTGGGGCTCTTCCTCCCTGCAAACACTCCGTCTACACTGCTGAAGCTGCCCAGACAAGCCAAACTTTAGTGGCAACAGGTTTGCCTGCCAGTAACCAAATCCTCCCCGCCCCAGCACCTACAGGCCATCAGTGCCAATTCCACACTGTCCTTGCCAGCCAGAGCTGATGCTCTCGCCGTGGGCAGCAGAGCCATGTGCCAACAGAAAGAGCTTGGCCCAGTGGCTAGCAGGAAAACAACCACACTCAGATCATGCCATTTGGCTCTTTGACTTCTGTGCTGGAAAAAACCGGCTGAGAAGAAGTAAAAGCTGTTGGCAATCACAGGAAGTTTGGATTCTCTTGGTACCGACTCAGTGGGTATAATCATAAGTTGGCATGTCAGCTTCCGGTCGGCTGTGTGTGTACACTTACACACCCATGTATGTGTCCTCACATTTCATATTGAAACAGTTACAAAATTAAGATGAAACCAAATCAAAAGGCTCATTGTGAAAGAGAAAGCACTCAGGGCCTTGGATAAAGTTGTGGTCAATCTTAGATTTGGTCACCATGATACCAGAATAAAGAATTGATTCATTCAGTTGGAACAACCACTAGGTTCATCCATTTCAAACAACCACCTGATCCCACCAGTGGGGGGAAAATGTCAGTTGTCAGAGACTTTGTTGACCAAACACTCAACTTGCTGGCTGAAATGATGTTTTATAAACTAAAGGTGGTGATGCTGCGTACCTACAGCTTTGGGCTCACTTCTTCCTGGGCTCCACTTTGCTGAAAGAAAGGGGACAGCATTTTGGTTTCTCCTCTTTCCATTTCTGAATGTATGTTCTTAATAATAACTACACCAATGAAAATAACAGGAGTATGTGCATATGGAGACACCTACCATGAGCCAACCAGTCTGTTACATATTTCGCATGCTTTCTTTCAATTAATCTTGACAACAACCCTGTAAAATCAATGCTATTGTTATCATCCTGACTGGAAAAGAGAAAACTGAGGTTCAGAGCAGTCCTAGGCGCAGACCCCAATGCACTTCATTCTCTTGTCCTTTGCCCATGCTCACGTAGATGCCGTTGTCTCCCCAGCTAGAATGCTAACTCTGTGACAGAAAGGACTTTGTGTCTTTTGTTCATCCCCAGGTTCTCACACTGAAAAGAGTAAGCCAGCATTGTGCAGAACAGGCTCCCAAGAAATAACAATTGAACAAATGAGCCAGCCCCACCTAACTGTGTCCTGAACCAGCCAGCTCTGTCTACCCACTGAGCCAAAGCCCTGCCCATCACTGAGAGTAACCAAGGGCAGGTATGGAGATATGGCATTTCCATAGGACAGACAGGTCCTGTGGCAGGTCCCAGAGACAGGAAGTTGTGGTCCTGCAGGCTTGCGACCAGCCTGCTGTCCCCCTGATAGGCTCCTGTGCGAGAGTGGGCTGTGCCTCTGGCTCGAGGTGTCCGGAACAGGTGTCCACACCCCACCCTAACATACAACTTCCCGGAGCTGGGCAACGGCTGGCCTTGGAGCCAGCAGTCAACTCAGACAAGTTTCCGCCTGAACCTTGGCTCTGCTAGTGACTGGGTGGAGGGACAGAGGAGGGCCACTCCATATTTCTCCTTCTCGGTCACACAAGACTTGGGGTAGGGATTGCTAAGGATGCTGGGAAAGGCCAGCAGAAATGTGAGTCCCCTGGGAGTTTAAGATCTCGGGCCTCCCATTGATTCCCTGGCTTTCAGGCCCACCTGCACCCACTCCCCCAGGACAGACCTGTCCTTCCACGGTCCGCAGGAGGACCGGGATCCTGTGATGTTGTGTCTGATTTGTCACATTCAGATCAGCAATCCCTCCTGATAGACAAAGGTACAAGATGAAGAAATCTGTGACAGTTTCTCCAGGGCTCACAGTAAAGCAAGGTCTGGTTCCCAGCTCCGCCTCCCATGAAAGTGCACTATCACTGCTCTTGATTTCGAAGTCTCTAGCCTTATGTGTACCTTGCTGCTTGCTCCTGCACCTAGAGCAGTGGCAGCAAACCTTTGGCTCTCGGGCCAAAGTGGGCTGTTTGTATCACTGAAGGCTCTGAAAGGTTCGCCATCACTGTCCTAGAGACAAAGGAAGCTGAATAAACAAGAAGGTGGGTTCTATCCTTCCGCTGGCTCAGCCAGGAACTCAACAGACATGGGTAGGAGTGAGAAATTTGCAGGATTCATACTTCAGCCCTGGGCAAAATGCTTTCTCTTTGAATCTTATAGCTGTAAAATAAGGACTACGGTTGCAGGTTCGCATTCCAGATGGAAAACAGAGGCTGGGCCAAGGCCACCTTCCTTCTCCTTGTTGCCCGGGTGCTAATTCCCTGGAGAGGTGAGAAGAATGGTGGTGACAACAGATCATATTACTTTTACCCACCTGGAGAAAGGTCACGCATCACTCAGCGTGCAGTGCACTGCTTTTCTGCTGCTCCACAAATACTATAGCGGAAGGAGAGCTGGTGCAGTTCATCTTACACGTCAACCTGAGTGGGCCAGGAGGTGCTCGGACCTGGGGGCAAGCATTGTCCTGGGAGTGTTCGTGCCATGGTACTTCTAGATGAAGTTAGCATTTGACTCTGTAGACTGAATAAAGGATGGTCCTTCCTGGGTGCTATCATCAGTTGAAGGACTGAATAAATAGAAAAGTTGGATCTTTCAGAAACAGGAGGGAATTCCTCCTGCCTGGCAACCTTCAACCTGGGGCACTGGTATTTTCCTGACGTGAACAAAAATATGGTCTCTGCCTGGGTCTTAAACCTATCAGCCTTGAGACATGAACTGTACCATCAGCTCAGTTAGGTCCCCAGCTTGCTGACTGCAGGTCTTGGGACTTGTCAGACTGCATAACTGAGTTCATTCCTTATAATTAATCTTACTTTATCTATGTGTATGCAAGCACATCACATTGGTTCTGTTCTGGAGAGGCCTGGAGAATAGAATGCTGGCCAGACCCTGCCTGGGGGACAGCTGGAGAGCTGCAGTCTGCTACACCAGCAACCATGGAGAAGAAAATGTTTTCTGTTCTTTCACAAAGACTCCTCTTCAGAGGCTGCCCTGTCTTCTTCAAATCATTTCTTCACAAACACCTATTGCCAGCCAGCAGGCACCAGCATGACTTCGGAAGTATATCAGCGAACGGCATAGATAAGTCTCCTCGTAGAGCTCGGCTTCTGCTGCAAATGTAATAAGGAAAGTAGTGTATCGGGAGGTGAGAAATAGTGTGAAACAGGAGAAGTCCATTGGGGTGAGGGGAACAGGTGTGTTGGGGTGAGGGCGAGGCATAGCGTGGAGCAGGAAGGCAGGGAAGGCCTCCAGGGGGAGACGTTTGAGTGATGGCTTGAAGGGGGTGAGGGGGTGAGCCATGCAGCGATGTGGAGGAACATCGTCCCAGACAGGGGGAGCAGCCACTGCTGTTGGCCGAGGGGCCTCACAGAGCCGCAGAGAGGCTGGGGTGGCTGGTGCAGCACAGGAAGTGGCCTGCGTCTGGGTCATGCATGGCTTTATGGGGAGTTGTTGCAGGACTGCAGCAGATGATGTAATCCGCTTTGGGTTTTGGAAGAATCCTTCCGGTTATATGTACAGGAGACAAGGATAGAAGACAGGCCAGTTAGGTCTTTGTCCAAACCCAGACTAGAGTTTCTGCCCCAGGTGGTCAATGGTGGAATCTAGGCAAAGGGTAGAGACCACACCCATGCCCTCCAGAGCCGAGCAGGCAGGTGCCACCGGCTTGGGTCCCCCGTTCTCTGCCCAGGGCAATGCCCCACAGACATCTTCACTGCCAGGACTCGGGGGGAATTGCTTGGCTGCAGCCAGGGACATCTCACTCTAGTGGAGGATGGGATAGGGGAGGAGAAGGCCAACCGCCATCCCCTTCCGCAACTTCTGGAGGAGTCAGTGAGGAGTGAGACACTGCGCAAGTCCTAGACCGGAGGTTGGAGTCGCAGAGGAAAGAAATACTGGCCTCTTCTGGGGGTGCAGTCTGTGGTGTACTGGCAAATGCTTAGCACCAGGCTCCCTGAGGGGGAGAGAGAGAGTTTTACTGACATGCAGGATGAATAGCGTATATTTTACAAACAATAATAAAACACACAATACCCTTTCCTGTACGGTCCATATAAACAATTGATTCTCACAGAATGCTTTAGATAGTTTTTGCAGAACTCGATGGCTACATTTGACAGATGAATGCAGTTCATGCAAGAACACGGGTTGATATTTTCATTTGCGTTATTGGATAAAAAGAAAGTGAAATAACAAAAGTATTTGTTGGAAATTCCTTTGTTCATCAGCTATGTGAGCAACTTCCTTGCTGCACCAGATAATAGTTTTCACTTACTGCAAGAATATGTCCTCAATTTGGGGCGCTATTTACAATGTAATAGCTATGGACGCAGCACACTTTTAAGTTTAAGATGCATTATTGAGATTTTCCCCGTCATTTTTTTAAGCCTAGACAAATAGCAAAACAATAAAGTCCTGATTTATAGCGTTTGCCTATTTTTGTATTGTGAATGTTCCCACACTAGCCAATTTCAAACCACCAGGCTGGCATTACCGAATGTGGAATTGGGAAAAGATGTTTAATAGGGTGCCCTTACAGAGAATTTCCACCAGACAGACGTAGTCAATGTAAATAACCTCAAGAGCATAGCTAATAGTAAAATGTAGTAAAATAATTAGGAAGTAATGAGTTTTGAGTATTTATTACCTTTGTGTTTAATGTAACTTATTTAATTGTAGTCTATATAATGTAATTTTTGTAATGGTTGTGTTTATCAACCAGCTTGCAAAATCACTAGAAGTTTAACACTTGGCTCTCTTGAATGGATAGAAACCAGCTCTAGGTCTCCACTGGCTATCTGGCGCCTTCACCAAGATCCAGAGGCTGCTGCCACCACAGATTGGGCAAACTGAGGCTCTCAGGTATAAGGCGAGTTGTCCAAGACGCCTGGTAGCTAATACCTTAGCATGAAGCTGGCCTCAGGGGACAGGGGGCGGGGCCGTGGTCGGGAGCCAGAGGCAGAAGCATCACACAGGCCAGCAGGAACTTACAGAGGGTCCCAGATGTGGGGGACACTCTACCCCTGACCCATTTCATCACCACGGCTCCTCCCGCCTGGCAGAACAGAATCCTGGCCAATTGTCATGGAGAAACAGCTCCACCCAAGCAGTAGAGGCTGAGGCTGATTAACAAATTAGCTGCAAATCATGCGCCAATCAACGAAAATAACTAGTTTGTCCACAAGATGGGAAACCTGCCAGCACCAGCCTCCTGGGCTGTGCTCAGCACAGGAAGGCAGGGAAGTCTCTGGGCCCCTGGGCCCAGAATTTCGGGAGAGGCTAAGAGAGGGGTTGAGAGGCAGGGACCAGCACCCCAAGATTGCTACACCCCTCCCATCGAGTTAGACCCATTCTTCCTCAGACACCATGGTTTTTTTCCTTCATAAATCCTGATACGGCTTCACAAACTCCTTCTCTACCCCCCAGCACCTCCAAAATGCAACTCGAGCTGGTAGTCCCGGAAACAGAGTTCCAGCAACCCCAGGCCAAAGGAACAGTGTGTGAGCCTGGGGGGCGGCAAAGCAGTAGCTGGATTCCTCATCCCCGAACATGGCCCAGCTCAGAAACTGGGGGCAGAACAGGCTTCTGAGCTACTGATGCCGGGAGGGGGCAGAGCAGCAGGGAGAAGATAGCCAGAAACTGGCCAGAGCCCAGCATCTGCACACAGGAGCTCAGCCCTAAGCTGCCTGACTATCTGCAGCGTGACCTTAGACGAATTAAAGCGCCCTTCTGAGCATCCATCTGATCTATGGTTTAAAAAAATGAGTTCATACAATAAATCACTGACTTTCATAAATTCAGTATAGGGATTGAACACCTACTAGTTCGTCTGGTAGTACCCACTCACAGCCCTGGCTGCCGCTCCCAAAGCCCTTGGTGTGCTGTAGCAGCAGCCATGATGACAGCTTGGGGAGGACCAGTGTCCAGGGCCTGCCTGACCCCACCCCATCGCAGCAGCTCAGCCTGCAGTCCCCTCCCTGGAGCATTTCCAATCTGGTTGCTGCAGCCTGTGCCTCCTGCTTGTCAACAAGGCATCAGCTCCCCTGCCCAGAGGTCAGCGTGGGGGCCCAGGGAAGGGCTGCTCTATCCACGGTCCCGGTGTCCAGGCTTTGACGCCCCTAGGTGTGAGGAACACAGGCAGCCTGGGAGTCACAGACTGGACTCCTTTGCTGACTCTGCCATAGAACGGGTGCTGTGTAAAGTTCAGCTCCAGTAAGGAAAGACTGAAATTAGGTCCAGCTTGGCCTTAGGCACCAGGAAGAGGAAACCAGTAGGAGGTGAGAGCAGCCCTGGAGAAGCAAGAGAATGGCAGATAAAAGAAGGCAGAGGCCGGAGTGGGAGGCGGAGCTGAGGGAGTTGCTGCGCAGAGCTCTTTGAATTCCTGCCCTAAATCTCGCCAAGGGCCGGGGAGCCTCGCATGGGAGAGGTGAGGCGGGTGAGGACTCAAACCCCTGATTTCACCCAGAAGGCTCTGCTACAGGTCCGGGGTACCACAGGCAGCTCTTTGTCCTTGCGAGGGAGGGACTTGGGTCCACTCCACTGCAGAAGAGGGGACAGCAGCCTGTTCTCTGGAGTCCTATGCAGAGCCCCAGGGGCACTGAAGTCCTCATGCAGGGATACACAGATCATTATTAAATCATTCTCATTCTGGATGGTATTAATCAGGGACACTGCACAGAGCTCAGGAACAGCCCGCTCTGAGCTATGATCTAATAGCTCATGTTTATGTGGCGACTCACAGCAGGAAATCCATTGTCACGTGTATTTTTTCTCATTTGACTCCTGTGAGGGAGTCATGCAGGTAAGGCAAAGATTTTTTTCTCCTTCATTTGCTTTACAAACCAAGAATTTTAAGCTCAAAGAGGTAAAGGGGTCATCAGATACTGAGGTTAAGTCTGAACTTGAACCCCCATATCGCGCGTCCCTTCCCACTACCCTATCCTGAAGATGCTGGGAATTCTGCCGTATCCTAGAAAGGTGTGTATCACAAGACCCAGAGTCAGAGTCAGGTGACTCAGAGCCAGCTGTGTGACACCACCCACACGGACAAAGATGGATAAATAGCACCCATTTCCTGGGGCTGCTGGGGTTGAGTCAAAGGGCTTAGCACAGCTCCTAGCACTGAGAGTTCAGTAAACATTAGCAATTGTTATTACCATTCCCGAGCTTCCAGGAAGAAAGGGAGCCCCCCCACCCCGAGCATGCCTGCCCCTGCAGAGGGCATGGCAACCTCGGCCAGACATTCTCCCTCTCCCCCAGACCGCTGGCCTCACCAGGTAGTCAGTGTGTCTGCTGGGGACACCTCCAGGTGATGGCTGTCCTGAGCAGAAAGCAAAGGGAAGCAGAATCTGAGCTCTGGGGAGTTACGGGCCTGGAGCTGACATGGGATGGGAAATTTGCTTCTCACCAAAGCCACGAGCTGGCAGGAGGCTGGGGCAGTGCAGAGAACACGCTGACACCCAACCCTGGCTCAGTGTCATCAAGTGGGGCTCCTGACAGTTAATGTTAGTGGTTATATAATCCAATGTTCCCTCCTTCCATCTCATCAGAGGCCAGAACAAGTCCCAGGATGCCAGGCTTTGCTCCTATGAACGTTCCTGGGTGGGACGTCCTCTGCAAGACAGATGGGGTGGACTGGAGGGGACAGGCCCCCTCGGGGGTCTCTCCCACTTCTCCGGAGCAGATGACCCACCACACCTGCTGCTAGGAGCCTTCCAACACCCCGCCGTCCCCCTGAATGCCGCTCACTGCCTCATCCCTTTGTCCTCCTCCAGAGCCGCCTCACACCCTGCCACATGCGGGCATCACGTGCCCCTTCGCAGCTGGCATCGGTTCCCCTCAGCCTCCTCCCAGCCCTGCCCTTGCAGCAGCAACCAGGTCAGGTGACACAGTCCCAGCCTTGGGGCTCTACCGCTAAGTGGTGTAATTTAGCTTGGGTTCTGTGTTTTGATTTTACTCAGCTACGTCTGTGTGCATTTAGATTAATCCTGTTAGCTGGCGGGAACGGGGCTACCTGCTGTTTATCAAGAGTGCTTGTGTGATTCCTGTTTGATATGCAGCCACCTTCCCCACGCAGAGGAGACTCCCATCTCTCATCTTGCAGCAGCCACCAGGAGAGGCAGAAGAGTCCCCCAACAGGGCCACTGAGTCTCCTGCTTTCAGCCTTACAGATGGTGGCACACGGTCTGCCACTACACAGACATGTGCCCCTGCCATCCATCCTCTGTCCCGCTCAGCAGCCGCCTGCTTTTGTCTAAGTTCAGAGGCTGCAGGACAGCAAGAGGAGCTGCTCTAAAGCCTGCAGCAGGTCCCCATGAGGTGCTGGGTTTGAGAAGAAGAAAGTTACAGCTCTGACCTGTCACTGTCAGCTGTGGGACATCGGAAGAGTCCTTACCCGGAAGATGGTGCTGATGATATCTGTTCTGCTACCCAGAAGTGCATCACTGACCACTCTCGGAGATGTCGAGGTGTCCAGTCCTGCCTGTCACCAGGTGCCAGGCAGTGAGGATGGCATGGTGGGCACACGTTGGGAGCAGGGTCCTGCCCCTTTTTGGCAGTGTGTCCTTTGGAGAGTCACCAGTCTGTAAAGAGGAGATGATCATAGGCCCTCCTCTGCTCACAGGGTTGAGTCAAGGTCCAAGGTCAACTGAGATCAATTTCCATCCACCATGTCCTTTCCACACAGCTCCGCTTTCACACTGGGCAGCAGTGAGTGACTGGCTGATAATGAGTGAGGCCACCTCAGAAAGCCAGTGACCTCCCAGATGAGGCCAGGTCCACTGCCTTCAAGTCTGTTCTCCTATCACGCACGTTCCACCCCTGAGAGACACCTCATGGGTCATTTCTGTCCACCTTCTGGGGGCCCAGTGATAGTGCGATGGCCTCTTGCAGAGAGTCAAGTGGGACAGAATCAGAGAAAGTGCCCTCAGGAGGGGACCCCCAGGAGAGCCACCCAATCCTACCTCTGAGGAATGCCCCTCTGCTGGAGACCATGGGCACTGCCAGCGCCCACCGGCTCAGCCCGCTGCTCCTGCCCCTCAGGATGTACCCAGCAGCTCCTGGTCCCCTAGAGGCATTCCCTAGGACACACCCATGCGTCCCCACCCAGGAAAGGTCACCTACGGTGTGCACAGCCTACGCTCGCCAGCGTGCTGCTCCATCCCGGCCTCCCTCTGCACCGCGCCTCAAGTCTTTCTGCAGCTTTATTTCTCTTTTAAATAGCTTCACTGAGATGAGATTCACATGCCATGCAACTCACCCATTTAGTGTACAGTTCCATGATTCTTAGTATTTTCACAGTTACGTGCAACCAGCCCAGTCAATTTTAGAACATTTTCATCACCTCAAAAGGAGACCCCTACTTTATCTGCCATCTTCTACTCCCCGATGCACAACCCTGGGCAAACACCACTGTAGTTTTTGTCTCTTTATATTTATTCATCCTGGCCTTTCATACAAACAGAGTCATGGAAATCATGGACTTCTGTGACAGACGCACTTTGCTTCACATAATGCTTCTGAGACTCACCCGGGCTGCAGCATGGCTAACTCCTACTGGGCAGACCAATCACATTTGTTTATTCAGTCATCAGCCAATGGAAATTTGATCTGTTTCCACTGGGGGGCTATTATTGATCATGCATCTCTGAACATTTCTGTGCAAATGTTTGCATGGATGTACTTTTTCAGTTCTTTTGAATGCATACCTAGAAGTGGAGTGTCTGGGTCATAGGATAACTCTACATTTGACATTTGAGGAACTGCCAGCTGTTTAATGAAATATCTGCACTATATTATATGCCACATACTGTAAGGGTTCTAATTTCTCTCTGTCCTCACCAACACTTGTTATGATGTGTCTTTTTGATTGTCATCCCCCTGCTGAGTGTGAAATGATATTTCATTGTGATTTTGCTTTTTACTTCTCTGACCACTAATGATGTGAAATGTCTTTTTCTGTTGGTTTGTTTTTTTGTTTGTTGTTTTTTTGGCTATTTGTGTATCTTCCTCAGAGAACTAGATATTCAGATCTTTGGCCCATTTGATAATTGGGTTACTTGTCCTTATATTGTCGAGTTGTAAATGCTCTCTGTAGATTCTGCATACAAGTCCCCAGCTCAGGTTCAAGCACCTCACTGAACCCAACTCTGTGATCCAGGGGAAGCCTTGGGTTCAAATCCTTCAGACACTCAGTGCTGGGAAATTTGTTACAGAGCTTACGCGCAGACGAGAGGTAATCACAGGAGAAACAGCAAGCTGTGAGACTTTTTGTGTTTTCCTGGTGCTAGGCCCAGGGCTGGGGGGTTCTCTAGTCTTCCACTAGAAGACTAGTGGTCTTCTAGAGGTAGGTGAGGAACAGTAATTATTTCTGCTTTTAAAGTGAGGAAACTGAGGCACTGAGAGATTGCTCAGGATCATGCAGTAGTAAGTGGAAGAGCCGGGACTTGAACCTACATCTATGGGACTCCAGAGCTGTACCATGTGGCCTTCCCAGGCAGTCAGTGCACAAACGCCTTCCCTGAGGGGAAGTCACTGCTTCCCAAAGCAGCCTGCTCTACTGTTGGATTTTTTTTTCAAGACATGGTTTCACTGTTCAAGGCTGGCCTTGAACTCATTTTGTAGCCCAGGCTGACCTCAAATTCCCAGTGATCCTCCTGCCTCAACCTCCCGAGTGTTGGGATTACAGATTTGACCACCACACCCAGCCTTCTACTTCTGTATTCTTCTAGTCACTACAAAATTCTTCCTGTCGTTGAACAGAAAATGCCCATCCATCCTCAGTCAGAATTCTCTCACTGACCTGGCCCTGCTTTCAGGAAGACTTCGGCTACCCCGGGACCTGGGTCTCCATGGGGCCTCCCTCCCCTGCTCAAGTGCAGGAGCACTTAGCTCCTCTAGATCCAGAGTCTGGGGGGTGCGCACCCCTACCCAAGCCTACCCAGGCTCTCCCTGGATATAGAGGAGTCCGATCCCCCTACACAAGGACCAGGGACTAAGGCATCAGTCTCTCTCCCTGTAGACACTGGCTTCATGACCCCATCCCAGCCACTCTATCAGGCTGTAGCAGGAGCAGGACCCAGATGGGAGTTGGATTAGCCAGAGGCTGGCTGCAAGGTGGGGGTGGGCCGCTCACTCTAGCAGTCGGAGCAATCCTACGCTTGGTTAGCTCTGTGAGTGACATTGCTTCAGAGCTGACCTGCTGTGGCCTGGACACTCACCTGAGCAGAGGGCCTGAGACCCCAGTCCCTGACTGTGAGGTCTGGCTCACCCCAGGTGTGAGGCAGGGGGAGGACAACACCTGAGCCCAAGGCAAGCCCCCTCCCCCAGCTCAGCTGCAGATTAGCCTCCCTCTAGGAGACGCATTGTTCTAAGCTAGGCCTCTGCCACCCACCTTTGGGAAGTCAGGCTCCCTGGACAAGCTGGCACTGCCCCTCCAGCCTCCAGGATGAGACTGCGGTAATTGACGACAGGGCCATTAACAGTGTCCGGCAGGCAGCAGGGATGCCCCCTGATGGGGGAAAACTGAGGGCTATCCATTCAAGCAATACCTAAAAGTGTCGGTTGAGAATCCAGTGGGGTCAGGGTGACCCGAGCTTGAGTCCTGCCCCTGCATTGTACCTTGCTACAGGCTTTCACTTGCACTTCTGTAAAATGGGTTGCTGGTCCTCACCTGGCTCGCCATGCCGTTTTAAGGAGTCAGTGAGTTACCCAAGCCAATAGCCAAAGATGACACACAGCGTAATTCTATGTATGGAAGGGCAACATTACAGAAATGGAGAGCGGGTTATGGGCTGGAGGACAGAAGGCTGGGAAGAAGGTGGCGGGAGAAGGTACTGTAAAAGGCAACAGCGGGATCCTGTTGTGGCAAAACGGCCTTAGACTTTGACCCTGTCAAGGTCACACCTATGACTTGTGGCAGGCTGCAGTTCTGCGCGACGTGACGGCGTTACTGTCACAGGAAACGGAAGGGTACTCTGGCTCTGCTGTTTCTGTAGCGTGCGTATCCGTGCGCATCTTAACCTAAAATGCTTTCGTTTTTCTAGAGAGTTATTTAAATAATGCAGGGTGGACAGACGTCTTAGCATTCCCTATTCCTGCCCCCCAGCTCCCTGGGGCTCCTGGGAATCACCACCATACGGAGCCATCCTGGCAAATGCGGGGAAGGGCCAGGTGAAAAGAATTTGCAAACACCGTAGTGTCACTCACGTCTGTGTCTGTCACAGGCCCGTGATACAGGAGGGAAGGACGGAATAACGAGTGAGTGAATGAACAAACGAATGAAATTACAGCAAGTGCCCTGTGGATCTCGCTGGAAATGAGGGGGGCTTAAAGAAAGATGCTTGGGACAAGAGTCAGGAACAAGCATCAGCCCGGCCGGTGCCCGCCTGCACACATGGCATCGGGAGTGGGGGCGGCAGGCTCCATGCCTGCGAGGGGAGCAGAGTAAAGCGCTTTAATTAGTGCGAAGAGTAAATTACAATGGACGGAGAGAGCCCCGGCCTCTCCCCACGGCTCGGGGAAAATGGAAGCCTAGCATTTTCAATTTAAGGTTTAGTTAGATAATGCCTATTGGTGCCAGTAGATTACAGAGTGGATATTAAATCCGGCAGGATTTGGAATCCGAGCACACAAGTGGAATCCGTAAGTAGGGGGAAGCAGCCGGAAGGAGCTGAACCACTCTCCTCAGCTAATGAGAGAGTCTCTGTGAAGGAGCAGCCAGCACAAAAGTGGGTCCCACGGCCCCTGCACCCCAACTGATCCACTGGGTCGGCGATTGCTGAAATTCTAAGGGCTACAACAGCTTTTCCTATGGCTTCCTGGGCATGAGATGGACAGGAGAATAAAGGCCCAAAGGCTCAGGTCACAGCAAGAACCCACACTTATGGCACCCTTCCACGCAGCCTTTCCCTCTTTTCTCCATCCAGTCAACTGTTAATATCGTTTTAAAATACCTCAACACCCCTCCTCCAGGAAGCCCTCCTGGGCTACCCATTGGATTCCTCTTTGACTCAGGACCCGAGTTTCTTTGGCATTGCATACTTCCCTTGACAGTTACCATAATCAAGGACTTTCCTTTCTTCTCGCCTCTCACTCCTGGTATGACCAGGATTCACTCTCCAAAACCCTCGCTCCCAGGCGCAGAGGGCACCAGGTATTTGTCTACCATACAAAGTGAGTTTATATTAAATTTGTATTTATTTTTCAATAGCTGATGCATTTTTGAATATATAGTAGGTGCATAATATTTAAGATTCAAGAGATACAATAGGAATGACAGGGAAATCTCCCTTCTCCTGGGCCTGGTAGCATACCTCTCCCCCCTGGGGACAGCCGGTCTCTTGTGGCCCCATCCACGAAGCTTCAGCCTCATCCAAGCAAAATAGGTGCTCGTCTCCCCTTTCCTGACAGTCTAGGATGCACATTGTCCACTGTTCACGGACTTGATTCCTTATCGGTACACACAGGATTCCCCAGGGGGTGCAAAGGACCCAGCAAACCGGAGGGGCAGGCACTGGGAAAGCCGGGCTCCCCAGTTACCCTATTCCTCCAGATGGGGGTGCAGCCATCCCTGGGTATCCATGGGGACTGTTTCTCAGACACCCTTGAGTATCCCAGTCTGTGACTCCTCAAGTCCCACTTATGACAAGGCACAGTGTTTGCGTAGAGCACGCAATCCTCCCAGGTGCTTTAAATCCTCTCTAGGAGACTTGCGACACCTAATACAACATAAATGCCATGTAAATCGCGGTTATATGTGTTACTTAGGGAATGACAGAAAAAGTCTGTGCAGAGGCAATTTTTAAAATTTTTTTAAATTTACATTTGGTTGAACGCACGGATGCAAAACCAGAAGCAGAGGGTTGACTGTTCTGTGTTGACTGGCACCTTAGATGGCCTCTGTGACCTTTGACAACCAGTGGGCTTGGAGGAGCCAAAACAAGCAGCCTCAGGAGCCGGGACTTGAAACCTTTGGCTGGGACACGAACACCAATAGGGAGCATCGACCTGCCCTGGCTACCAGATGACGTCTCCAGCAGGCCCAGCAGGAAGGCTCAGCCCAGGGAGGACGGAGGATAAAGAAGCTTATTAGTTTAAGCAGGATGAAATGTGTAAATTAATTACCCCGGCCACCCGCGCATGTAGCGGCTGGCCCTGTATGCTCAAAGGAGGGGGACTGCGCTGTCCCTCCTGCGGTCTGGCTCCCCTGCCAGGCACAGCCCTGAGGGCGTGTGGCCGCATGCCCACTGGGAAGAAAGGCTCGGGCCCAGCCAGTCCGCAGACATAGCCAGGTGGCCTGGAGGAGATAGCAGGCTGGGTTCCCATGCCCCTACTGCCACCAGTGAAGGCAGGGGTCAGAAAAGAGCAGGTGAGGGCAGAGAAAAGGCCAACTCGCTGCCCGATTCTCCACCTGTTTATTAAACAGCTGTTCGTGGGGCAATGACAGCGTGTCAGCCACTGTGGTGCTCTTTACTTCCTTTCATTTATTTAATCCTCCCGAAAACTCTATGGGTCACTACTATTAGCCCCATTTCACAGATAAGAAAACTGAGGAGTGGGGAGAATAAGCACTTTGTTCTACTGACCCAGAGGTTGCCAGGCAGCATCAAGATTCAGCTCAGAACAGCTTGCTGCGTCCCACATGGGCACAGGTAGGGGGTGAACTGTGATTGTGTCACTGTTCCACACCCACCCCCGTGGCACAGGTTCCTCTGCCCCAGCCCACAGCAGTGAGTTGCACCCTGCTCCCGGTGTTGGGTCCCCGGCAGCAGCTAGGACCTGTTCCCCCTGGGTTCCCCCTCTGTCCCAGTCCTCTGCCCTAAGCCATTCCCCAGCCACTGCATCCTACTCTGTGCCCTGCGTGGGTCCCAGCCGTCCCCTGCCACAGTCAGTCGTGTGGACAATGTCTTGCGTCATCACCCGGTTCACCTCGACCTCCACTCTCGGTCCTCCTGAGCCGTTTTCTCAGAGTACTGACCTGGACCCGCCCTGTCCCACACGCAGCCCTTGAGCTTACAGGGGCTGATGATCGGGTCCTCCTGCCTGGCTGCCCGCCAGGCCAGCCGTTGCCTTCCTCCCATAAGGGAAGTCCTCTCCCGGTCAAGACTCTCCGGTCCTCCCAGATCTTCCCATCTCAAGTCTCACCCAGCTGTCTCATCCGCAGAGAGCAGACCGCCCACCGCCCCACACTATGCCTGCTGCCCACGGGTCCATCCCCCATGCCATCCTCACCACCCTGACTAGATGCCAGCTCCCTGCAGCAGCCCCTGTGTCTCCTGCCACCCAGGCCTAAATCTTGCCACATCTTGGATGCAGCCGATCAGTCCCTGCAAGAGATTAGTTTCATAACCCCCACCCGATGCGTGCCGAGTTCCTCGGGTGCTCGAGTCTCTTATATGAAGCAGTGTAGCATACACACAGGACCTATCTGTGCACATTCTCCTGGATACATTAAATCATCTCTCAATCATGGGTGTCTGATACAATGTAAATGGCATGTAAATAGTGGTTATGCTGTATTGTTTAGGGAATAATGACACGGGAAAGTTTACCTGTTTGGTACAGATGCAATTCTTTTGCTCACGTTTTCCATCATGGTTGGTTGAATCCATGGAAGCAGAGCCTCTGACACAGAGACCCAGCTGTGTCTGCCACAGAATGAAGGTTTTTTTCCTTTGCACCCCTCCTGTGGTAACCCTCCATGGGACCCCTATACTTCTCCCTCATTTGGGCAAGTGCAGTTGGCCCAACTAGGGGTGAGGTCATCTGGCCCAGCCCAGAGCCCCAGTCCATCAGATACGTAACACTTCCTCCTGGAAAGAACACGGAGTCCTTCTCCACAAGGCTCCCACAGCCAGATCAGCTCTTGCAAGTTGACAGTGATGGAGTTTGCAGCCCACCGGTTCTGCCCCACCGAGGACAGGACCAGCCTTGGAGAAATGCTGTTTGGTACCAAGGCCTGAGCACAGGCCAGCAAGGAAACCAATCACTTGTCTGTTTGAGATTAACTGACTGAGAGTCATGAGCCAAAGACCTCCAGGCCCTCCCTCCTTCTCCCGGCTTCCTGTTCTCAGGAACCCCAGGGTCCATTCTCATCCCCTGGGAAGGGGGTCCCGGCTCACCGGCTCACCGACTCACTACCACGTCTTCCTGAAATACAGGTCTGTTGGCCCCAAAGGTCCCAGTCCCCACTCTCCTCCTCTCCGCCTCCCGCCTTGGCAAGGGGATGAATTAGGAACCAGAAGTTGGCACATCCACCAAGCAATTAGCGTTTATCTCCCTTGTTTATGTGGCTGAACAACAGCTCATTGTGAAACGTAATAGTCAATACTCAGAGAGATAAAGCTGCCTCGGCCACTCGGGAGACGGATATGAGGTTTGATGGGACAAGGACGGAGCTGCAGCACGAAGCTGGCTCGCGCGCCCAGCCTCTCCTCCGGTCGGGCCCCTGAAGACAGAGCCCGGGATGGTGCCCACGCAGAAGGGACCCTGCCCCACCCCGTCCAAACCGCGGCCTCCACGCCCACTTGGGCAAGGACCAGGGGCGTGTGTAACAAGCTCTCACTCCGGCTCAGGTTGCAGGTCTGCCAGGCCAGAAACGTCCGGTTAGCTAACGCAGAATAAAGACAGGGCCTGGCCGCCCAGCGCAGGGCTGTGGCACCTTTCCAGACCGCCTGGACTGGTTGGGAGGCTTAGTGCCCCTTGAGGTGGTGAACTGCTGCCACCTGCTGGTCTTATCTCGAAACTGCAGGGACCTCGGAGCTGGTCCTGCAGCCGGCTGAGAGATGGGAAACCAGGCCGGCTGCTTCCACACGGTTTCCACCAAATGCAGGCGGTTAAAAGGGACGGGAAACTCGGGCTTTCGCGGGTTGGGATGTTGTCATTACGCTTTGTTTTATTTATAATAATAGTTCAACAATGATAATAATAATCTCTCTATACTGAGCACTCACTCTCTGTCACATTGCTTTTTGTTGCTCACAACAATCCTTTAAACTGTCATTCCCTCCAGCATGCTGGGCAGATTGCCCAAGGTCGTGCAGCTGATGGGTGGCACCGCCAGGATCCCAGTGTGTGGTCGGGCTCCCGACTGCGCACCCAGTCTTGGCTCCCCACACCATGAAGCACCCCAGTCACCCTTCAAAGGGGTCTCCCCAACTCCTTTCACCCTCACCCCCCTCTTCTGCAATAGCTGTGTACCAGCACCCTGCCCCTCCCCCAAGCCTGTCTAGGTCCTGGGCACTGTTTTAAAGCAAAACGGAATTGTCACTGGTGTCACCAGGGGTCCTGGAGGTCCAAGCAGGGCCCAGAAGCTGCTGGGGGCTCCACCTTCTTTCCCACTGAACAGGAAGGCATCTCAGGGCTCCCTGATGGTCAGGTCTAAAGGAGAAGAGGTGTTGGCAATGCATGATGGGAGCTTTGGGGACTTTGAGTCCAACCTCCTGCTCTCAGTGCAGCCAAGCACACAGAGCTGGAGGTTTCTACCGAGCTCGAAGTTCCAGTCGCATCCAGCCCTCCTTGCTGTGGTCTTCATCTCACAGACTGTGGAGCTAGGAAAGGACCCCCAAATGATCAAGTCAAAGCTGGAAGTGACAGAGCCAAGATGAGGAGCCAGGTCTCCCAAGTACCCCACCAAGGGCCCTCGATGAACCAGCCAACACTCACGTGACGCCCAGAAAAGCCTCCAGCCCATAGCCTGGGGAAGAAAGGGGACCACAGCACAGGCCACGACAGCCCAGAGAGGCCACGGAGCTCTGCTAATCTCCTTCCTCGCCCCTTCCGGGGAAAGATACCTCCCACCCCGAGCCCTGGGACCTGCTGGAGGCCTCCTGTTCCCATTCATTCTGGTGGGGGAAGCATTCTCAGAACTGGGAAGAAAGGATTTCCCAACTGCAGTACAATCACAGCTCTGAGCATACGGGAACTGGTGGGGACAGATGGGGCAGGGGTTGTGCTCAGAGATGACCTCGTCCAGTTCCTAGCACAGGCCCAGGGCCTCGGGTCAGGTGACTTCACACGATGCACACCTCCACATGGCAGGGGGCGGCCCTGAGGACACCCCAGCCCAGGTCAGGCTGCAGCCCGGCTATTCCTGCTGAAGGGGCAGACCTGGGTTTCCAGCTGCTCCCCCTTCTAGAGCAGAGACCTTGGACAGGGCCCAGGGGGACTCAGTCTGGAAAGCCTTGGATCCCAGGAGCATGATCTCTTTGTCCTTTCGTGCCCAGGGATGGGTCCTAAAGAAGGCCAGGGAAGCTGTAGGGCACTGGAGGCCTGTGACCGCTGGCATTCAGGAGGGTGCTCCTCGAGGGTCGGTGGCTGGGGAAAGCAGCACCGGGGCAGGGAGCTGCAGGGAACAGCAGCAAACCCCAGGCCACCAAGCCCCGAGGCAGCCCACTGAGGTGGCCAGCACGTACCAGTCCACCCTGGCAGCGCAGGTGTCCTCATCAGGCCACACAGCCCTTCTTTTCTGCTCTTTTCCTTCTGTCTTCTCCTCTCCATTCTCTTCTTGCTCACTCCTCCCTACCTTAGCTGGCTCCAAGTAGCCACTTCACAGGAAACCTGGCCATTGGCAGGGACCCTGGTCTCCTGTTGTCCAGTGCGTTGAAAGAAGAGAGAGGAGTGTTGTCCCTCCAGGACGGATTTTTGCCAGCCTGCTTAAGGCTTTTACTAGGATGGAGCTATCCTGTGCCATCTGGCCTGTGGTAGGGCAGAGTTAGGGCAGTGAGAACAGAGGGCTGCGTGTTCCAGCCACGCTGGGTATTTGTACCCTCTTCACTCTGAAACCCAAGGCAGCCCTCTGGGGGCAGGTTCACCAGGATGCCCGCCCACTCGCAGCAATTACCCCCCCACCCTGATGAACCAAGGCCTGCCTTGGTTCCAGTCTTCCGCTCCCCAGAGTGTCAATGTAAGTAGGGGAGGGTGAAGGGGAGACCCAAAGATGTCCCATCTTCAAGGAGAAAGAGAAGATGACAAGCCCTCCAATCCCTACAAGGACCCAGGGAGCCACATATTCCACATCAGAGAAGTGAGTGATGAGTAGTTTATTGAGGAGGGGAAAGCCCGAGCTAAAAGTCCCCTCCCGCCCCTGCACGCTGGCCACCTCCACAGCCCCCATCGGTCCTTGGAGTTAGAGAGGACACTGCCAGGTTGCTGTTGGTTTGTTCTCCTCTCCAGGCTCCGAGACATGTGACAGACATGGAAGGTAGGCAGAGGGATGAGGCAGAGTCCCTGATGGGGCAGGGTGTAAGGCAGCCTTGCAAGTAGTGGTGGCGAGCACCAGCCTGCTCCATTGTCACTGCTAAGGTAAGTGCTAGATTCTAAATGGTAAATGGTACTTCCTCAGGAAGGCTGGGCCAGTAACTATTTTCAGGGGTGACTTATATGGTTTCCAGGGAATTGCTTGCAGGTAGAAGAGAGGGATATCTTGGCTAAGACCATCCTGCCAGACAGGACAGCTTGTCCTCCAGGACTGCAAACTCAAAGTGAGTATGGCAGAGACTATAGACAGGGTGAGGCCAGGACACGGAAAGGTCCCCCTCTGAGGTGGCCAAAGGCTGAGGTTCTGCCTGGCTAGGCTTTGGTGAGTAGGATCTGTCAGGGCACTTGGGACCAGTCTTCTTCTGGCATGGCAAGAAGAATGTGGGTTTACAGGAATGGGAGCTAGCAGTGGCCTAGTACCACCTGCCCACACTGGAGAGATGAGGCCTCAGAGAGGAATGGTCATTAGGTCTGGATACCAAAGGCCATGGGCCGGAGGGCAGGCTGATAACATGGAGGCCCTAGTGATCCAGCCCCAGAAGAGGAGGATGAGGGGCTAGGAGAGAAGCCCACCTGCCTCCTAGCCCTGCCCTAGGTTAGCCCCTGAGTGCAGGAACCAGGGTGACCATCAAAAGTCACCAAGCAGGAAAATAGGCTGGATGGAGCATGGCTGGCAGTGGAGGGCAGGACAGGTGGGCCCGCTCCCACCCAGAGGAGAGCAGCAGAGAGAGTGTGAGGTGGGCAGTGTGGGGGGTGGCTGTGCCTTGGTCCCTTCTGCCAGAGCTCAGGGGGCCTCGTTGGACCCAATCCCGTTGCCTTTGTTGACGTAGAAAGGCCGGTAGTGAGACTGTGGAGGAGACAAGCATGGTCAGGGTGGCCAGATGCAGTGTGTCCACCGCCATACCCCCTGCCCCAGCCTCCTATCCCCCAGAAGCAGCAGTGGCCCAAATGCTGGCCATCCCAGAGGCTGTGGCCTGACCGGCAAGATCTCCCTGCCCTGCGATCCGGGGCTGATCCCTCGTGTTAGCAGAATCGCTGGCCTCAAAACCCCGGTAAGGCTCATGTCCGCCAGCTGGTTGATGAATCTGAGCCTCAGCCCCTGCCTGCTCTGACAGCATCCCAACCTCACCATGACGACCGTTTTTATAGCACTTTCTGCTCTACAGAACTCTACGGCCCTGTGCTGTGTGCTTTAGATGGATGAACTCATTTAATTTTTACAACCGCACAATTAAACAGGTTACTGTTATCATATCCACATTACGACTGAGCAAACCAAGGCCCAGAGAGGCTAGGCAACTTGCCCAAGGTCACTCAGCTAGTGAGCGGAGAAGCCGGGACTTCAGTCCCAGCAGGCCAGCCCCATCCCGGCGTGGCGTCTGGTGTCTCAAGGGCTCAAGTGCCTGCTTCTGCTCTTTCTGCATAATTCCCTCTGACACAACTGCCCCAGCCTAATCCCCACCGAGCTCACCTCTACCCCACCTCCTTAGCCTGCCCCCTCATCAGAATTCAGGGAACAAATCTGAGGACAGGCCAGTGATGACACTCCCTGCCTCTCTTCATAGTCATCTCATAGTAAAATCAGCACCCTTCTCCATCTTCCCACATACTTCATCAGGGCCCTGAGCCATGGGCCCTCCAGGCTGAAATGAGAGCACACAGTTTAGCTGTCACCTGCCGAAGAGGACAGGTATTCAGGGAGTGGATTTGTCCCTGAGCTGAGTCAGAAAATGAGCCTGGCCCCTGCCCACTGAGCTGTACAGGAGACACCATCTCCCCACACCCGGGGAGGTCCCAACGCCTCCCGGCCCTGTCTGCCTGGGCCCTTTGCTCTAAACCAGGTCCTTGCCTGCTTCTGTCCATAGCAGACCCTGGGGCCAAGGGTCATTGGCTCAGACCCTGGCTAAACCACCAAGTAAACAGAGGAAGAAACTGAGGCCCAGAAAGAACTGAGACAAAGTCAGGTGGCCACTCAGTGGCAGGGCAGGGCCCACAGCCAGGTCTCTGACCCCCTAGTGCCAGTTTGGAGCCCAAAAATGTCCATAAGGCAAAGGGCCAGGGAGGGCAGAGCTTTTCCTGTGGAAAAGTTGGATCAGTGGTGTGGGTCTCAGGTCAGTGAGGAGCACTGTCTTGCTAAGAGCTGGGAGTGGTGGGTGGGTGAACGGGAGCATAGCCCGGTGACAGCCAGGCAGGGTCTCCCCGCCACCTCGTCTCCTCTCTGACTCAGGCATGTGAGAGTCAAAAAGGTCATAAAGTCAGCTGGGCCGTGTGAGTAATGGTTCATGTTACAGGTGGGGAAACTGAGACACAGGGGAAGAAAGACACTGGACACACAGCAAGTCCAGGAGAGGGCTGGCCCAGCCAGGTCAGATCCTGCACACTCATACCACCTCTGCTCTCCTAGCACTGGGTGCTGACTGGACACCAGGACCTCCAGGAGTCCCCAGGGGCCTTGAGCCTTCTCTGTGGGGACCCAGGCCCTGGGAAGGTGACGTATGCAGCAGCGAGGGAGGACTGTGTCCAGAGAGGGGAACCTCGCTGCTCTCCCGTATCGGCTGCCTCCAGTCCTGCTGTTGCAGTGCCCCTGGGCCCAGCTCCAAATTACACACACGATCACTTAGCTCCCGTTGCTGGCAAATTAAAGATTCTCTTCAATTAAACAGCCCTGGCCATTCTCTGAGGTCCAGAGCAAATCACTTCCCCACACTCTGACCTCTAAATGCAAAGACAGCAGGTGCCCAGGGCTGGGCCCCAGTCCCGAGAAAACCCATACATCAAGGCCACCGGCTGACTCCTGGTGTAGCCTCAGGAGAGAAGCCTTGGAGGAAATAAGGTATCCTGTGTGAGCCAGTCTGACCCCCGAGGAGATCACCTTATCTTAGCACCCCATTGCAAAAGCAAGAGAATAGAGACCCACAGAGATACCTGACTTGTCCTGGATGCCACAGCCAGCAGGTGGCCTGGGTTCCTTGGCCACATTTCCCCATCACACTGCTCTTATGTAGCCTTGGCCTGGGGTCATTAGGTACTGAGCCCTAAGCACACCTCTTCTTAATATTCCAGCCTCTCCTGTCCCCGCACTAATGGTTTCTGCATTGGCCGAACCAGAAAACTGCCCCTGGGAAGTAGGACCAAGTGCCCATGCCCTGGACTGAGCATTTTACAGTCCCACAGTTGGTGACAATCAAGCCACCAAGCACAGGCACCAAACAATCACTTGCCAAATAGAAAAGCAGGGTGTCCATTTTAGAGATTTGAAAATTGAGACCCAAATAGTATGTGCTTACACAAGCCCCCATCTGCAAGCCCTGAGCCTCTGCTACCTTTGCTTATGTAGATGTTGCTCCTCCCCCCACTGCTGCCTCCTCCCTCCATGCATGGCCAGAGGAGGATGGCGCTCTGCCGGTAGATCCTAAGCATTGAAAGTGGGCTGTCTGGGAGGCCCCTCCAGGGCCCAGGACTCTGGCCACCCTGCACCCTGGCAGTTCTCCGGGCAGCCCTTTACTCACCAACAGAGTCTGCTTCCCAGATTTCCAAGTCTGGGGCTGGGCCTTGGGGGCCTGGCTCCGGATGAGGGAGGGATAGCCTGGGAGACAAGAGGCTGTGGTTAGAGGGAGCACAGACTGGCTGTCGGGGCCCCAGGGCTGGAGCAACACTGCTGCTTTATCCACAGTGACCACCCAGTGTATCCCAGGGAGATACGCAGCAGCCGGGTGCCAAAGAGTCCGGGAGGATGACCAGAGGGAGGAAGCAGCCAGGCAGACAGAGGAGGAGCTGACCAGATGGCTGAGCCAGGAGTGGGGAGTGTCGCCCACAGATCCGGGTCAGGGTCATACTCTGGCACAGAGATTTCCACTACCCACCCAAGGTTTATACCCGTCCTCTTACCTTCCTGGAGCCCAAAAGAGCCTCGAAATAAGCATTCCCTGCCAGCACTTCCCTGCAGGGGGAGCTCCCAACTCCACCTTACCCGGTGGGAGATGCTGCCCCTTTGCCAACTCCCACCTGCCCGAAGCACTGTGCCAGAGACTGGGTCACAGAGGGGCGCATTTGTCAGTGTGGTGTCCACCCAGGGTCAGGACCACAAACCGAAAGGGCAGCAGGTGACACTCGCCGGGTCTGATCTGAGGGTACCAGCTGAGGGGCAAGCCACCCTGCCACCTCCCTGGTCCGCTGCATTCTCCCAGCGTGTGTTGTAAGACACTCTGGCCCACAGAACAGAGACAAGCATCCCACCGTTGACCATCAGCCGTCAGGGACGGGCAGCAGTGGCTGGGAAGAAATAGGCCGTGACTTGGATGCTGAGAAGCACGAGAAAGACATTGGGTCTGTTCTTGACAGCACCCTGACTGTGTGACGTGGAGGCTGCCGGCTGCCAGCTCTCCACAGGATGACAAGGTCAGGCCCGTGGCACTGAACAAGGAGGCAGGGGGTGGGGACAGGGTCAGGACCCTGGGTGCCTGCTGGGATGAGAGCAGGCTGGGAAATGGAGATTCCATGAACCCTGAGTGGCAGTGGAGAGAAGGGGAACCCAGACTTGGTTTCCAGAAAGAAAACTCCCATGCCAGCCATGAGAGAGGCAAGGAGAGGACAGGGTGGGGATGGGGTGTCCCAGGAGACCAGCCTTATGCGACAGGCAAAAGTCCAGACCGAGTATGCTGAGATGTAGGTGGGGCCAGGCACCTTTCTCCAGGGAGCTCTGGGGAGGTGGGACCGGGACACCCTAGAGGTGGCAGAGAGCCCCACAGGATGTGCCACCTGCCCTCTGTGGGAGAGGTAAAGGGAAGGATGGGGAAAGGGCAGGTAAACAGCCCACTGTGTTTCAGTAGCTTGGAAAAGTCTGCAGTGGCCTGTCCCAAGGTGGTGAACTGATAGGGGGCTTTCCCAGCGCCTGCCGGGAGAGACAGAGGCATTAGCAGCCTGCGTCACATGCAGGAGGCCCAAGGTGTGCGTTCCCCACGGGCTCTGCGCTTGCTCTGCAGCCCTTGTCCAGCTCTGCAGCTGGCGGGCAGCCCTGGCCACTCCCTGCCTGCAGGGCTGCTGGGGGTGGGGCACTCGGTCCTTGGACTAGGCACATCCTCTGCCCAGAACCCTGTCCAGGGCCATCTCAGCCAGCACCGTGAGGTGATCCACGTGATGGTCACCAGTCTCTTGCTCCAAGGTGTAGTGTACTCCAAGAGGGTCCCTCGTAAGGTCAGGCCTTAGACAGGGGTCTGTGCAGGCCAGTGAGGGTGGGCGTCCTTCCTGCCAGGAGCCCAGGAGGCATCTACTGGAGCCCACACTAGCCAAGGCACATCCCAGAGCTTCCCAGACCTGGCCAGGGTCAGGAACACCTGGCGCCCTGCAGGCGGGACCCCTCCCTTCGTCTTCTCTTCTTTTTCAACTTGCTGGTTGCTCCAGGAAGCCTGTGCTGGATGTAGCCCAGAAGGACCACTGGGTGACAAGGCCACTTCAGAAGCCACTGCTCAGGGAAAGAGAGGCCCCTACATCCCATTAGGAGAGGCCTGATCCACTGGAAACTAAACTCTGGTTCGTGTTTATTCCCTTAAGATGGCCCCAACCCTGGGACACAGGAGACGTTAACCATTCCGCCATCTTTAAGAGTTCTAGGGAATTCAGGAGTGGCCATCAGATACAGGAAAAGAAAGACTGGATTTGGGAGCCCTTCAAGGTCATCTGGCTCCATCTTCCCCAAAGTGTCTTGGCAGGATTGGCCCTGTGGGACCACGAGGGTGCAACATGAGCCTAGGACACAGGATCAAACAATACTGGAAGTCACTCCATAAACAAAGTTAAATGCAATAGGAAGATGGAATGTAAACCTAAGGGAGACCCCTTGGGCCTGCAGAGGTGGAGATGTGGGGGGACCTAGCAGACTCCCCTCATTAGTCTCTGAGCCCAGGAGTCACGACCCTGAGAAACAGTAGTATGTTCCGGCCCAGCCCCAGACTCCCCTAAGCAAAGACCTTGCCGTGACCTCCGCCTCTCAGACCAAGGCTCTCTTCTCCAGGAATTTAGGGGGACCGGTGAGGGAAAAGCAGGGGCAAAGTGGGCAACTGCAGAGGACAAGCAGGAGCATGGAAGGGAGGGCTCACCTTTCAGGGAGAAGGAGGAGCTGCCCTGGACTGCGGGCAGGTCCTCCGAGCTCTGGATGGAGGAGGAATACTCCCAGACTCGGGAGGTGTAGTTACCTGCAGAGCAAGGAGAGTGTCAGACCTTGGTGGTGGAGTGTAGAGAAGGGAGGGCACGATAGGGGTACAGCCAGTTCTGTGAGTCTTGCTCTCTAGCCCCCTGCTACTCTGCAAGCTAGACTGTGTCCCCAGTCGTGCCTTCCCCCAGCCCTTCCTACAGCAAAGCTATCTTTCTATGACAAAACATAGGCCCTGCCCTATGCAAAGGCCGCCATCCTCAGGATAAGAAGGCAGGTCTTAACATGGCTCACAGGTCCTTCATGAGGGGTCCCGAGCCCCGTCATCTCCATCCACTTTCTGGATTTACCTCTCCCTACGCTGTCACTCAGTGCCCCAACCAGGTTGAACACTCAGCTCCTCTCTTGCCCCAAGCTTTGGCCCAGAGCAGGTTTTCTGCAGGACACTGAAGCTGCTTCCCACAGCTCAGCAAATTTACATAGTGGATCTTATGTGTCATATTACATGTGATCTTCCCCGTGTCCATGAGTGTCCACACCACACTGCAACTTCTGCCCTCTGCGCTGCAACTGCACGTTTCATTGTCTACTCGCAGCTGGACTGGAAAAATGCCCCATCTGGCCAGCATCATCCTGCCTGGAGCCTGGCACAGAGCCTGGTTCTTAGAAGGTGCTCATTGTATGGTTGATGGATGAATGCATGAGCAAAAGAACAAATAAACACAAACATGTCCTATAACTTGGGGACAGAGGCAGCTGAGAGAACACCTGAAATCTTGTTTGGCAGGTCACATAGTCTAACAGATGTCCATGTACAAATATGTCCCTGTCACCTAGAGGAGAAAGCAGTGGGAAATGGGTGGAGGGGACACTAGGGCATCAAGTGGACGCTTTGAGTTGGGAGCTCAGAACCCCAGAGCTCACGGCAGCCCCAGAACCTCCAGCACCTCCAAAATCCTGCTGACCAAGAAGAAATTCCCACCAAGCCTTGCGGTTGTCTCCATGGTGGCTTGGGGAGGGCTGGGGCTAATGTTCGAACTTAGGGGTCAGAGATGGATGGGGTGGCCACACTTCCACTCACAAACTCTCCACTAGAGATCTAGGGAAGCTTCTGCACTAGGCCCTCAAAGAGCACATCCTCCACGGCTTTAAGAGGCTGGAGGCCTTGACTTCCCTTCTTCTCCTTCCTCCTTCTCTTTCAACAACTGTTCCCCCAAGTCGCCCCACTTCTGGGACGAGCAGGTGCACCCCTAAGCAGGACAGGCCCCATTTCCCCACAACCATCCTCCTACAGCTGACAGGCTGTTGTTTATGTGGATAAGAAGCTCATGGTGGGTCCCAGCTGTGAACCTGACGCTGACAGAGGCCTAAGCATTGCCCTGCTCTTCAGGTGCCCTGACCCTCTAGTCCAAGTGGGCCTGACCCTCGCTCACAAGTCTTCCTGGTGCTATGTCTGGGGTGGGGCCTCTGGTGGAGCTGGCCCAGTCACCTCCCACCCCGAACACAGTAGACCACACCAGGGGAGAATGAGGGCCTTGCAAAAATAGGGCTTCTGAGTTCCGCTCTGCCCTGAGGCACAGTGGTCCCTTGGTGCACTGGCAGAGGGAGACCTGGCACTGAGGAAGGACCGTCCCACCCTCTTGCCACTTCTCCTGATCTGATGGTGTCACCTGTTCCCCTCACCCGGCAAATACCACCTAGATTTCCAGGAACAGCCCCTGTCCTACTGCTTCCTGCCCCAGCTCCCCATATTCATCTAACGCTGGGAATCCAGCCCCAGCCACGGCCCAGCTCTGGCTCCCACCTCTACCCTCCCCTACAGTTTGCCTGCCTTCCCTGGAGCCTCACACCCTCCTACCTTTGGTGCCATAGAGATTGTTGAAGTTCTTCTGACTGGTCTCCTTGGAGAGACGGCCAGGAGACGATGGCTGATAGGAAGTGCGAGCCCCACCTGAGAGGTAAACAAGAGGGGTCCATCATTGTAGAAAGGAGACAGGGCTCAACTCCACAGCCTCTGACTTGGGGAATCTTGGGCAGAAAGCCAAAGAAGCCTCCATGTGCCCACCAAGGACCTGGGTCCCACTGGGTGCAGTCCACGGGTCTGGCATCAGGTGACCATTTATCATCCAAATGGGGTCCCTTTGGGAGAATGGAAACTGCTTGACTGATCATCATTCCCGGAGCACTGGGGCTCACGAGGACAATCCCAGGTACACCACACTGTACAGTCCCCCTCTGTGGGTCACCAGGAGGCTGGCAAGGAGAAGCCTTCTCCTGAAGAAGTCCCCATGTGACTGAGACTCCAGGGGCCAGGAAATGCAGTAACTGGGAGAAGGGAGAGACCATGGCCACACAGGTCTTGGGCCCTATATACGTGATGAGTGAGCTGGTGACAGCAAAATGCTGTGAGTTCCCTGAGCCATCAGAATCTCACTCCCCACAAGGGCCTCCCTTTGTCTCCAGCTGGGTACTCACAGTAGCCTAGAAGGCAGAGCAGGTTGGTGCTCACTTCACAGAGAAGTGTGTCACATCCCCCGTTAACTCTGCTCCTCCCAGCCTAAACTTCGGATTGCCTCCAAGTGTAGCCCCCATCTGTCCCTCTGCACACTTTCACCTGTGGTTTCTTCTACCCATTTCCCCCTGCCCATCACAGTCACCTCTTATTACCAGGCACACAGTTCCTCTTCAGGGAGACCTGAAACTAACCTCTCCTGGGAAAGAGTCACGACCACTGCTTAATCCCACCGGCCCCCAAACTCCTAGGCTTGGGCCTGGGGGCCATTAGTGGCATTGCTTCCTGATCTTTTTGCCCAGTTTCTTCAATGTCTCTCTTGCCTCTCCTCTCCCCCAAACCTGGGAGCCCAGATTGCTGACGTCCTGTCCCTCCTTATTGCCACCTAAGGCGCTGCCCACAGGGCTAGGGCAGGGACACTGGGGAAACCTGTTTCTTCCTCCTACAGATGTCACAGACTGACTCACAATGGTTGAGCTGGGAGGGCTCTGAGTCCTGGGCCATCTGCTGCTCTTCTCAGGTAGAAACAACAAACCCAGAGAGGACAGTGACCAGCCCCAGTATCTCCCAGACTCTGGACTGTCAGGGTGACAGCTTGGTGGGCTGTGTGCCTTTCTCCTTGCAGTGGGGTCACCTTGGCTCTTGGTCCCCCACAGAGCAGAATCGAGCAAGGGCCGGTGGGGGGCTTGCTGCTCTCACTGGGGCTGGACTTAAGCAAACAGGGGACCCAGGGTGGCTTGTTAGTAAAGCTGATCACTCACAGAACTGGGCAGCACCCCGGGCAGGGGAGGGTGCAGGGTTGGTGTCTGGGCCTGGCCCATACCAGGAATGTCAGAGCCGGGAAGCTGGGCACCAGGCTGCCGCCCAAGTCCTGCCCGAGAAGCCCAGGTGTTGTTTTCAAATCGGGATGGGCAGCAGAGCTTCCTCTCCAGTGAGCTCATCCCTCCAAACCCCACTCTCACCAGGGCGCGTCTGTGCGCATGCGTGCGTGCATTGTGTGAGACTATTTTAAGCCTCACGTTCCCCTCCTTGGCCCAATGCCTTCATTTCTGTTTTACTTTTCTCACATCTCCACCCCTTTCCCAGACCCTGGCCCCTTCATGCACATATACAACCCTCCAGCTGGCATTGCTGGGACTGGCACACCCCTTTTACATAATGGACATTGCTATGGTTTATTGCTGAGACCCAAAAATGTGCCAGGCTCTCCTAGGGCAAGGACAGGCAGGCCTTGGTCTAGACCCTATCGGGTTGTCACCCTGCAGCTGGGGCTCTGCCAGGCCTGGGAAAGGAGAGCTTCAGGACCAGGCTGCAGGTAAGGAAATGCAGAGGAGGAACAAGTGGTCCTGCAGGAAGCAACTCTTCCTCCCACAGGGCCCTGACCCACAGAAACCTAAGTGTAAATGTCACACAGCTCCGGCCTACAAGGGGATCCCAGGAGACTCCTGGAAGTATAGAGTAGCCGCAGGAGGGTCCTGGAGGGGCTGACTGTCTCAGGGGAGGAAAGTCTCTGAAAAGCAGAGTGCTGGGTGATTTATCATCTACTTGTCACTTCTGAGAATGAAAGGAAGCATTGCTCACAATCCCATGGGGACAGCAGGCAGATGCTCAGACTGTCCCAGACACTGGAGATACAGTCGCTCCACCCAGGAGGAAATTGCCTGGGAGTCATCCAGGATTCTGGGGTCCTTGGGCAGCAGAAAGGACAAGATGCAACTCCTAGGCCAAGAAAGGTCGCCCTTACCTTTGGGGGTGAGGTACATAGAGTATCTCTTCATGGTGTCAGGTGTACCCCACTCATTGCTGAAGCTGTTCGTGTAGCTGTTCGTGTAGCGATGGTCACCACCACCTATGAAGAGACATTGGGTCAGCAGAGGACGCAGGGAGAGAGGAGGAGCAGGCCACTTGGGCATCTCCTCTGTCCAGAAGAGCCACGCTTCCACAGTCTCGGAGAAAGAGGATGCCTCCCTGGCATCTGCCCTGCTGCTGAGTTCTTCGTGGAGAGGGGCTGTGTACAGTGAGCCACCCACCCTGTCGGACTGGCACTGTCACATGCAGGGGCCCGGATCCCGAAAGCACCTTGTAAGCAAGGTCATGTATAAAGCACTTGGGAGCTCGCAAGGGGCCACTGGTGTCCATTTCTTATTTGATCTGTATGCTAACTCTTGGGCAGGTATGAAAATTTCTGTGCGACAGATGAGAAAGTTGAGGCTCAGTAGGATACCGAAGCAACTTGCCCCACACCACAAGCCAATAAGAGCAAAATGGGGGTCTGAGACCTGGCTTCCAATTTTGCAGCTCAGTGCCAGCCCCGGGTGGCAGCCTCAAGAGGTAGAGTAAGTTCCCAGCTTTGGCCTCAAAGACAAGCTGAATGACTCAGCTGTCCCCACTGGCAGACCCCCAAACCCAAACAATGCCACTCACCACTCAGCTTCCCCAAGCTGCCCTCCACCTCATTCTTCCTCCTCCTGCTTCCCTATCTTTCTCTCCTTCTATCTCCTCCTCCTCCTCTTATTCTTCCTTCTCCTCACTCCCTTTTCTTTCCCTCTTCCTCCTCCCTTCTTCCTTCTTTCCTTCCTTCCTTCTGCTCTGTCTCCCTCTCTCCATCAGGAAGAAGAATGAGCAGCTCAATTCATCCTTCATCTCTATCACCTGCATCTAGGCATCTAGCAGGGCCTGCCACACAGTGGGTGCCAGCCTAGGTGTTAGCCCAGGATAATGGTGACCTGGTGTCTTGCAGTGCCTAGACCGTTGAGAGTGGGAGTGGACTGGGGGACACACTCAGGGAGCAGTAGGTGGTCAGTCTAAGGTCTGACTCACCGGCCACCTGCCCCTATCCCTGACAGCAGATACACTCCCAACCACTGCACAGCAGCTATGACACAGAAAAACAACACAGAGGCGAAGGAGGCTCCTCCAGTAGCCCCAGGCCCAGGGCCAGGGCTCCTGAGTCAGCAGGGCCCGTTCCTGCCCCTAGCTGCCGCCTCGCTGCACACCTTGCAGAGGACTCAGGGCCAAACCTGCACAGAGGCCACGACCAGTGCCATCGTGACCTAGAAATGGGACAGGAGCATCTGGGAGACTGGACAGTCCCTACAAGGCTCACAGGTCACCTACCCCGTTCAGGCCGAGTCTCCCAGGTGTACTCACCCTTCACCCACAGAGCGGCTCCCCCACAAGGCAGCCACCACCACACTGCTCAAGTCCTCCGCTGCCACTCACTGGGGCTGCTGTTAGCCGTAGCTGCTTCGTGGATGAGAAAGCACCGGAGCCTGGACAGCAGTGCGTGAAACCTGACAGCACCCTCCCCAGTGTGTGTGCTTTAAAAAGATGCTTCCAGAGCCTCAGCTGTCTTATCTGTACAATGGTAAGCACCCCACAGAGAAAATAAGGTAACCTGAGTGAAGAGCCCAGCACAATGCCCAGCACCCAGAGAGCACTCAATCACCTTCAGCTGTTGTTATCACCATTAGACTCCTGGCTATTGTCATTAGGAAGAGACTGTCAGGATCTGAGTGTCATTTAAAGCCAAATGATTGTCTTGCTAAAATGGCTTATCTGTTCTCAGGTGTGACCGAATGTCCCTCATATTTCACAGGGACACTGTGTGATATCACTATCACCAAGATACACAGGCAGCCGCCTGACCAACCTTCTTGCATACTCTTAGCCCTCTCTCCTCCCCCGAAGAATTGCATTTCCACATGCAGGGGCCATCTCTTGTAGGAGTCCAGGGCTGGAAGATCTTCCTTAGGCTGCATTTTAAAGATTTTAGGCTGGGCCTAGGTGGCCCAAGGCTGGGTGGGGCCTTGTGGAAAGTACCCAGGCTTCAGGCCCTAAAGGGACAGGGTGGAAGGGACTTAACAGAGTGGTTTCTCAGGTTTGGAGGCTTTCTGTGAGGTGATTCAGTTGACCTTGGCAGAGACAGTGTGAGTTAGAGGAGGAGCTGATTTCAGCGGGTGAGTCATAGAGACCCGTAGCATCCCATCATCCCCAGGCCAGCCCAGCAGGCCAGGTCCAGCCTCTGGGCTCAACACTCCCAATGCAGCCATGGTGACAGGCAAGTCCTTCTTCCATGTACACATGCAGTGCTGGGTCACTTGAACTGAAGCCCACAGAGTCTCCAGTAGGGTGTCTGGTGCATGCCGACCTTGGCATTTACTTAGCTGCTGGGTTGGGCCCAGTGATCAGATATGTCTGAATGAAACCAGCCCCTGAATATGACAGGTGACCTGCTGGGAGGAGACACTTCTGAAAGCAAGGCCCAGGTACTCTCATCCTCTTCTAGAAGTGCTCTTACAAGTTCAATAGGGAGTTAGAATCCCTGAATCTTATTCCAAATCCCTTGAAGGGAGTAGAAGGGTGGGAAGAGAAAGGGGCCTGCCTGATAGATGCCGGCCTCCACCTAAGCAGCAGAAAGTGACATGATCACGGCCTTGGGCCTGCTCACAAGAAGGGTCTTACCGTTCTCCATGTGGTTCCTCTCGATGAAGTTGCGGCTTAGATCAGCCTTGCACATCTTCTCAACGTGGCGCATGCACACATTGAGCAGGTCATCCTTGAAGTTACCGAGTGACTGTCCCAGGCCCTCACCTTCCAGCAGGACATGGTAGGTGGGCAGGGGTGGGGGAAGAGAGTAGTTGCTCATCAATGCCCCAAATTCCTACCAAGAAAGGAAAGAAGTCATTCACTTCCTGGATTGTGATGAGCTAAGGGGACCTTTTGCTTATCAGAAGGATTCCAGTTACACACTAGGTGCTGGGAGCCAGAGGAGCTGCATTCTGGAATCAGCTCAATGAACCAACCTCACTGGGCAGAAAGTTCATCTAAAATCCATCAGATGCTGACATTCCTGAAGGCTTAGCATTCAGACAGGAGACCTTTGGCCTGGGTGCAGCATCGCTACCTCATAGGGGGTTGTGTGAACACATTGGGGTGAAAGCATCAGGAAATGCCAGAAAATTCTGGAGTGTACTGAGCCTGTTGCAATATTTCCACCTTCACAGGCCTCACCCTATCCTGCCTCTACACCTTTGTGCTTCTCACTTCCCTGCTCCTCACTGGAGAACCCCTCCTCCTTCCCAAATCCTGAGTGCCTACAAGATCCTACTCACTCTCCTCCTCCACAGAGCTTCCATAGATTGCTGCAGCCTGCTTGCCCTTCTCTGCATTTCCACAGCAGTTATCTCCTGAGCCACATGCTTTATCATTTAATTATATCCTTTCCTATACTGTTCTCTAATTGTATATATCTTATCTTCCCAGCTGGATTGCAGCTATCTGGGGGCAGAAACAATGTCTTATACTTCTCTATAGTACCTACCAGAGTGCTGGGCAGCCAGGAGCACCCAAAACCTTCTAGCAGACAGAAAGATGGATACATAAATAGACAGACTAGATCAAAAATAAAAACTATGCAGCATTCATATGTCATTGTTCCTTTACCCAAAACAGGCATTGCTATTCAATCATAAAACTCTTTCCTACTTAATCCTGGAACACCACTAGTACATAACAACCAAAGTTGGTACAAGGTACTATTTGTTTGCCATCTTTAGAGTAGGTAGGGCAGTGGGTTGATTGGTTGGAAGAATTAAATGGTTAGATGGAACGGAGCGTGGATAGATGATGGATGGATGGAAGGATGGATGGATGGATAGATGTGATGTGATGGGATGGGATGGGATGGGATGGGATGGGATGGGATGGGATGAGGACTCGGGACTTTAATGGTGGAGAACTCTCCTATTACCTGCAGAAACAGCACTGAGTCGCTGATGCTATGTAGCTGCTCCCGGGTCTGCTTGTCCTCATGCAGCACCTTGGCCCTCTCATCCAGAGCATCCACAATAATCTTTATTTGGTCCACAGCATCCTGCTCCCGCTGCTCCAGGGCAGCCCTTACTTCCTCCTTCTGCTTCTCCAGGTCCCGCACTAGGTCCTGGAAGTTCTGTTCCAGGATGGCCTTCTCATTGGTTGTAAAGCTCTAGGTCCAGAATCAGGAGAGGGGTGAAGGAGGGTTCCATTAAGAAAACCACAGCAAAGCACATCTTTGGGTTCCAGTCATAGGACCAGGGCATTCCCAGTGCCCTAACTAGGCAATGCTGTTCACCGTGAATCTCATTCAAAGGCATCACCTAGAAATACCACCTGCTGCTAGGGTTTTTCACAGCTCATCCCTTCCTTATCTGCCTGCATCCCCTTTCCCTCGGTGAGTCATCATGAGCCACCATTCCATAGCTGAGTGACTCACTGTGGACCAAACTGGATCCATAATCAGGGTGTATTCAGCCAAAGCTAAACACCATTCAGAAAGTGGACTGATGGGCTATTCTCATGGCCAACATCAAGAGTCAATGATTTCAAGATGTGTTTTGCCATTACCCAGACTATGGCAAACACACATCTGGCCATAGTGGCATAAGCAGAGGAGAAATGGCATGTACTTTGTGGCTGGGTCACCCAATGATCAGACACCTGAGGACATTGGAAGATGCGCTGGAGGACAGGTCTAGGATATATATTTGCAGAGATGATGATTGTTAGTGACAGATACCACCCAGATACCCAAACTGAGAAGGGGAAGTCGTAGGAACACCAAAGGGGCAGGAGACTCCAAAACAAACAAGTATGGGATGTCATTGTGGCTGAAACTTGGGACAGGAGCCATGACCCAGCTTTCCCAGGCAGCACAGGTGGGTGAGGGTACACTGAGGGAAGGCCCGGGCTCACCTTGATGCGGTCCTTCTCCTTCTGCCACTTCTCAGCTTCATCCTCAATCTCAATGATCTTGAGCTGCAGCTGTTCCTTTTGTAGCGACAGCTCCGTCTGAAGACAAAGGGTTGGCAAGGTCAGGTGGAGGAGTAGGAACAGAGCCAGGCTCTGGGCAGAAAACAAACTCTCAGGCAAGGCTCTGCACTCATCCAATCAGTCCTTCATTCAGCACACATTCACCGGGACCTCAGATATGCCAGGCTCTGTGCCAGCCACCGAGGACCCAACAGTGAGTCAAACGCCATCTGCTGTCCTCTCAGGTCACTAAGTTAGACATCCCAGACATGTCTTTGTATGGGCTGAACCTCCTTAGCTCCTCTATCCAACAGGAGCAACAAGCTTTGTGCTGTCCTTGCTGCTTTCAGTGGACCTGAGGCCATTGGGAAGAGACACGTCCCAGGCCAGGGAGTGTCTCACAGCAGTAACAATGTGCAGTGTTTCTCTAGCATGACGTGGGGCTTGTGCTGCAAGCAGCAGCTGGTGTTGCCGCTGGCATGGACTCTGTCTGGGCAGGCACAGCTATAAATCTGTTTATGGGAAAGGGAACACGTTTGCAATTTAGGCGAGAGAGGGACTTTTACCCAGGGTCTCTGGGGAAGGAGACGGCTAGACGATGAACCTAGGAAGGGTGAAGAAGGCTGCCAGGAGAGGCCCTGGGATTCCTGCACAGGGGCACGCAGATTGTTGGGGTCCAGGGAGTGCTGGGAAGAGGGTTATCAGGAGTGCACTAGTATGTCGGCCCCACATGTCTACACTTGCCAAGTCAAGAAAGACGACTTCCCGAAGGTAAAAGGCGAGTCACAATGCCAAGACCGCTCCTATTAAGCCAATCCAAGAAGCACCTCTTTTGTCCTGTGGGGCTCCTCTCTAAGGGCTCCCGACATACCTCCCAGTTCGTTCCACCTAATAAATAGGAATTCCAAGGCAACCAAGAAGGCCTGGGCTCACTCAGGGTCTCCCCACAACCACTGAGTTTCGATTGAAGAGTCCCACCCCTTTCTCAAGTCATCGCCTTGAAGAACCCACAAAAGCAGTCAAGGTAAAGAAACCATGAATCATGAGAATGGTGAACTCTGGTAGCAATGAGCAGCTGGGCCTGGAGTGTTACCACTCCCGCACCTGTGACTACCAAGCTGCGGGGCACCCATGGAGAATCAGCTGCAGACACCGAAGGAAGTGGATCCGATGGGGCTAGCATGCAAAGATATGGGGCAGGAGCCACAGAGCTCCTCAGAAAGGGAGCCCCTGCTCCGTGGCTGGCCCCTCAATGACCACACACTCCTGGGCTCTCGCAGCACTGAAGCTCTAGAATGTTCTCAGTGAGCATCTACCCCACATGCAAGGGCTGGAACTCCATAGTATGGAGGATGACACCACCAGAGAGGACAGGTTGTCAACAATAGAGGAACACAAGGCATGAGGGTATGATTTGGCCTGGTCTCTGGGACAAGGCTGGAGAGAAGACACTAAGAGGGAGAACAGAGACAGTAAGTCCTTGCCACGATGGCAGAAATTCAGCTTTCACCCTCCCTGAGGACGCAGAGCAAGACAGCTCTGAAAACAGAGCTGGGCAGGTCCAGTGACTCCAAAGCCCCCAAGAAAGCCAGTCTGGTTAGTGAACCTAAGCCCTGAAGAAAAGGCCAAAAAATTGGACAAAAGTTGGATAAGTTCCAGGCAACTTTCCCACGTCTAAGAATAAGACACAAATGGAGGGACAGCTAAAAAGCTGCCATACTCTGTAACTGACACTTTCTAACCCAGTTTGAAGGTGCAACAGTGGGCACTGGGTTTCCCACCCCGCTGCACCACAAGGCCTAGCAGAAAACAAAGACGCACCCCTCACACCCTCAGGCCACATCCAACCCCAGTAAAGACCTGCCACAGATGAGGGAATAGGTCACCCTTCCACGATGTGAGCCACAATGGGGGTCCACCAAGAAGCTCTTCCAGAGCACAAGACAGGGAATCCAATAGCTGGAATCCTGTGATAACCACCTACAGGCAGGAGACCTTTGCTAGGTACTTAATATCTCTGTGCCTCAGCAGTCCCATCTGTTCCATGGAGTCAGTAAGAGGATCTCCCTCCAAGGGAATGAAGACACTGGGAACTACCTGCTACAGTGCAGGTTCTGACTAAATAATATCACTGCCACTGCTGTTCAGACACCTGCCAGGTGCCAGTCTCTATCCTTGGGAGAGACAGGCAGGTTAGAGAGCATAGGCAGGCAAGGGGAGCAGGGAGGTGTGCTCAGGTGAGGTCTTGGTGGTATTGAGTGGTGGGAGTGGTATATGTCATCAGACTGGGGTCTGCATGTAGTGTGGACATAGTCCAGACATAGAAAGCAGAGTTAAGAACATTGCAGAGACTGGAAGGTTAGACATTAGACTGAGGGTGCAAAATAAAAGCCTAGGACATGAATAATGGAAGGAGGAAGGGTTTTGAGGGGACAGAGGTAGGAAAAAGAGCTGAAGGAGGCTTAAGAACCTGTGAGCATAAAAGGATTTGACCAGAGAAGGTGAAGACCAAGGAGTCAAGTGCCAGAGTGACCAGTGGTGGACACACATGCGGACCTGTGTGGCCAGCTTGTAGGTGAGGAAAGGTCTTGCCTAGGTGAGCATGGACTTGCGGGTCCAGAGGAGGGGAGGAGGGAATGGTGGGGTGTAAAACACAAAGCATCAAGCCAAGAGTAAAGAGGGGCCAGTGCCCTGGGAGTCCACCCTGTATAGGAGAACACAGGAAGAAGGCAGCAGGCCAGGTGGGGTCTGGGTAGAAGAGAGGCTGGTCTGGACACGCAGGAGGGCAGAGTCAGAAGTGGAGACGAGCTGTCTGCAGCAGTGGGCGAAAGAATTGGTCAGTGCACAACAGAGTTTGGTCCTCCTTTTCTGAGGGCACTCGGGAAGTCAGACACAGGCTGGGAGGGGCCTGGTGCCCACAGTGCAGCTAGCAAGACAGGACTTGCAAGGCACAGCAAGCTCCTGAGAGGGACCTGGGACTAGGAGTGGGTTCAGCCGAACTCTCACATCCCTGTTGGGTAGGAGGGTTTGAGTGAGCCCGCGAGGGATGTACTGTGTATCTGTTTAGCTCTGGGCAATTTTTCCTGTACAAGAAGTAATAGAACATGAGACGCTTCTAAAAGCTGTACCAGGAGAAGGAAGGACAAGAACTTTAATCACTGCGCATCTAGCACGTGCCAGGAATTTCCTTTACTCTGCAAGTGCCCCCTGGGGAAGTCAGGGGTGGTATCCCCACTTCACAGATGCAGAATCAAGGCCTAGAGAGGTTATGTGGCACATGTGAGTCCTCACTGTTAGAAAGAAAGAAGTAACACCAACACATAAAGACAGTGCTCACATACTGTTATGAGGGTCCTGGCCTTCAAGGGGACCTCCGGGGCAGTGGCTCTGGGCTCTCCTGCAGGACAGACCTTCCCTTCACCTGCTAAGATGGGCCACACAAGCTCCCTCCACCTCACAGAGACCTCTTCTGCCTCCATTTCCCTGTTTCCTCTCCTGAGGCCCCAGCTCCCCACCCCCACCTCCTATTCTGTCTCCTCCCATGGAATGTAGCTGCAGTCCCTGGTGTCTGATGGGGCCCCAAATCCCCATAGCCCCACCCCTACCGACAGCTGCCTCCTGACTTCCTCAGCCTCCCCACTTTTTTACCTTCACCTTGCCCAGGCCTGTCTCTGAATGCTTCTTTTGTTCCCTTCTCCCACAGTCGTCTCATTCCCTAATGCCTGGGATGGGCTTTGCGTGGGCCATTCAACCTTGAGATCTTTCTGCCTGAGAGCACAGGGGTGGCACAGCCTGCTGGTGCCTAGACCTGGACGGGGCCCTTAGCTGTAGACAACAGCTGAGAGTTCACCTGGACAAGTGTATGTGCAGCTCCCCCAGGGAAGGGGAGAGCAGCCGTGATCTTCCCCGGGGCCTAAATTAACTACCTGGGCTGTGGGCTATGACATTTGCCAAATGAACTAGTTAATTGCCAAATTTGTACTCCTAGACACATGGTAATTATCTGGATAAGAATCTGAAATGCTGGAGAGATTTCCCCATTTCCACTAGGATGTCAAACAGCCAAGGGTCAGTCTGCCTTTTGATTGGAATCTTGCTCTTCCTCTGCTTTCACACAACTTCAGGGCAAGAAAGGTAAAATTTAGGGCAAAAAAACATCCTCTTGGCCTCTCCAGAGCAGTATGGGCCTTGGCAAAGTCCTTGCACCTCCCTGGGCCTTGGTTTCTTGGGGTAACACTGGGCCGGATTTCTGATTCCCACCCTGGTTACACATTACAATCCTTGAGGGAGACTTCTAGGCATACAGACCCTGTGTCCCGATCTTGTGAATCAAAATCAGCAGGGCAAGGTCCAGGAATCTGTTTTCCCAAGTCATCAAGTGATTTCAGCCTGAAGGTTGGTGTTTAGAAGCCATTGGGTTTAGGACTCCCAATTAGAACCTTCCAATCCCAAGGAGGAAAAGGTCCCACATAATCCCGGCAGCAATCTCCCCAGTGCTGTAACCTGTATGACTCTCTTGGCATCTTGGAGCCTTCTTCTCTATCTATAGGAGAGGCATGATGCTCCTCCTACACTACCCCTATGAGACTGCCACATTTGTAACCCTGCAAATGTCACAGAGCGATACCTGACACACAGATGGCTTCATACAGACTGGATTGTCACCTGCCCACCTGCTCCTGTCTCTAAACTTTTATTGATTGTCTTGCTCGGCACCAGAGGGCTTATCCCACCTCCTGCCTCACTCCTTGTTCCAGAGCAGATGTCCTCCCTGCTAATCCCCAGGACAAGAGTTCCCTGATCGTTAGCCTGGCTCCTCCTCCCCAGTCCCAATCCCACTGCTTCAAAGGGCCTCAATGCCCAGAGTAGAACCCCTGGAAACTTCAGGTCCGGGATTGCACACGCCAATCAGTCTGAAAGAAATGGGCAGCAAGAAATGAAGCCGTGCAACATGGTAAAGGAAACAACCTGAGACAAATGATAGAGGAGTGTAGACAGGGTACTGAGGTTGAGTCTTTCCAGAGTGATGCTCACAGCTCAGTGTCATCATAACAGGGCTTATTACGCCAGGGGGCTGTGACCACGCATACATGCCAGATACAGAACAGAGCGGGGCTACCCAGAGCAGGCAGCCACCCACCCAGAGGGACCCCTGTATCCTGGTGTGCTATCGCAGGAGGGACTTGGGACAGACAGAAGAAAGGGCCGCTTGGCCTAATCAGGGGAATATCCAGTGGCAGAGGTTGACTAGTGGACATTCATAGGACTCCTTGTGACATTTGAAGTAGAAGGAGAAACACAATCTAGGGTCCACTAGAGGAAGGAATTATAGTGTTGTCACACCAAGGGACCTTTTTCAAGCATGGTTTCTGCTCAGAGTCTGCAGGTATAGCCAAGGCTAGGACATGAGCACTCATAGCCAGGAGTGTCACCTGCAACTTCTCACAACTCACCCAGACAAGGCTGGGCCACTCCACCTGCCCTTCACGGACGGGCCTGCAAAACAGGTTCTGCCCAGACTCTGCACACTGCATGTGGGACGATGTTTGGGTCTGCAGGAAATGCTTCATAGGATGCCGGGATTGATACATGCACTTACTGCGGTCCATCAGCCCACTGCCTTGGCTCTGCGCCACTGTCACCTGTCCAACATTCCAGCAGAAGTGGGCCTGGACAAAGTGCATCAGCTCAGACTCCTGGCTTCTCAGCCCTGGTCTTCCTCGCCTATCTCTGTGCTGCAGGCACACATTCACGTACACACACGTACACACACAGGCTGCCCAGGGCTACCACAGTGACAGTCATTAAGGGATGAGACATCTTTCCCAAGGCACAGGCATTCCAAATCCTGCCCTTTGCTGCCTTTTCCCTGAGGCACTCTCAAATGTTACAAGAGGGAGTTGTACCTGAGGGAGCTGTACCTGAGGGAGCTCTACCTTCTTCAACCAAGATCTTGAGCTGCTTTCTCTCTCTGGGTCTGTGTCTCCATTTGCAAGGTGAAGGGGGAGACCAGTGGGGCTGGCTAACACTGCATCAGGCCCGCCATTCTATCCTCTGTGAGTCCTTGTTTACCCACATCTGCTTCTACATAAGTGGGAAGGTGCTCTCCAGTGTTGTTTGCTGAGTTCTGCCTGCTGATCTATATTATGAGTCCTCAAGGATTATCTGATCCCTACAGCACCCTTGAGTCAGAACATGAAGTCAGAGCTCCTGGTGCCTCCAGATGGGGCTGCCCAAACCCTCCTGCACACCTGCACCAGATTTTTAATGAGTACATGTTTCAGATGACAGGGTCCAAACCCTGGGTACGAAACAGGTCAATGAGTGCGTCTTGCCACAGTAGAAGTGGGAACCTGGACCTATGCCTCCTGGCCACCTCTTTGCTCCTCCCTCTTTACACTGAGGCTTAGAAGACTTTTATAAGAATCCTACAGCTCCTCGAGATAATTTGAAAACCAACATCTAGCCCAACTCCTCGGGAAAGCTGAGACTGAGAACGGAACATACTTATCCACTGCTACTTAGAGGCAAAAAAAAAAAACCAGCCTAAAACCCGGCCTGAGGCTCTGTATGGTCTTAGCCACTGTGCCCAAAGATGACCAGTCCCTTTTCTGTTTCAATTTCCCAAGTAAGTTCCCTAAGCATGGGTTCCATGGCCCCTACACCATCTGTATCTTCTAATATGAACCTGGATTTAGAGACAGGAGAAGCTAGAGATAACTTTTGGGGCCCAGCGAAGCTTTGGAAAGGATCGTTGAGTCTGTTTGCATCTCTAACTCATCCCTCCCTGTGCAGAGGAGTTGGAAAGAGGCATGAAATGAGCAACAAGTCTGGGTCAGAAAGACCCCGCAGGAGGAATTCTGTGCTGCCCCATTCTGTGGGGTGCAGAAGCTCTTGAGACAGTCAAGTCTCCTATATTGGCCACTAGGAAAGTTGGCTTTGGAGAAGCCTTCTGCAGCCAGGAGCTATGACGCTGTGGAAAGAGTGGGCCCAGCATCTGTAGGGTGCAAGGCAGTGGCCACAGCTGGCCCTCAGCTCAGAGCACCTTTCCCAGGTGTGCTGTCCCCACAAGCCTCCACTTGTCTCCACTCCTCCCCCACAGAAACAGCACATAACCACACGCACAGAATTCATGCAGACCTGCGCATCCCACACACAAACAGGCAGCAACCACATAGATGCCCACATGCAGAGGAAGCACACACACTGTGTACACCCACACGTACGCTCCCTCCCTCAACATTGGTATCCCCCACAGGCACAGGCAAGCCCTGTCTACCTGGAGGCTTACACAAAGGGCCCCCCAAGAGGACAAAGGAGGTGAGGAGAGTGGGGGACTGGCTGTGGATCAGAGAGAACAAGCAGCAAACCAACATGCCTGCAAAAAGGACGTTCCAGTGACCCCCAGTTCCCTCCTTCCAGTATCTCCCTCAGGCACAGCCCATTCCCCAGGGCTCAGTCCTGCTCACTGTGGAAAGAATTTTCTCTTAAAACAAACAAAAACAACAAAAAGAAGGAGGAGGAGGAGGAGGAAGGAGGGAGGGAGGTTGGGAAAGAGACCTTGCAAGCAGGCAGAGCCTAGGACTGAATTTTGTGCCCTTGTGTCTTACTCTCTCTCCCTCTCGACTTGAATTTATCCTATGGCTTTGGTCAGTGCCTCAGCCCTTTCTGAACCTCTATCTGCTTGCTCATTTAGAAAAAGCCTTAGTGGGTTGGGGAGTCACCTCTGACTCCAAGGCTCTGCAAAGGACAAAGAAATATTTTCTAAAGGAGCCAAGCACAGTGGAGATTTCAACCCAAACCCTAGAAAGTCAGCAGAGACCAAGGTGTGTGTGTGGGGGGGGGTAGGATGGCCCCAGAGGAGAAGTGGGGCTCAGAAGTCACCTCCTTCTCAGCCTTGGCCTCCTCCACCGTCACAGTGCTGTGGTTCTTGTGCTCCTGGAACATGCAGAGGTAGCAGATGCAGGTCTGATCCGTCTGGCAGAAGAGCTCCATGGTTTTGCCGTGTACGGGGCATTTGCGGGCCTCAAAGTCTCGGATGGGCTCAAGCAGCTGGTGGTCGCGGAAGGCGGCGCCCTCCAGGTGGGGCTTGAGGTGCAGCTCGCAGAAGGAGGCCTGGCACACCAGGCAGGACTTGACGGCTTTCTGCTTGTTGCCAATGCAGGAGTCGCACAGCACCTCCTCGGAGCCGGCCTTGGACCGCAGGAGGCTGGAGTCGGCCCGTGGGTAGCTGTTCCGCCGGGCCTCGCTGGGCTCCATGATGGACACTGAGGGCTTGCGAGGCTCTGAGAAGATGGACTTGCGCAGCTCCCCCTTCTCGGCAAAGGTGACGGGTGGCTTCTTGGCCCCTAGCTGGAGCCCAGCATAGGGCGACCTCCTGCCTTCCGCAGAGTCCATGCTGAAGTAGTTGGAACCCTTGTCGTCCACGGACTCCACAAACTGGATGATAGGGCGTCGCCACTCATTGCCTGAAAACAGGGCACTCTTCCCCTCCCCTGCCTTCAGGGCACTCCCCAGGCCCTTGCTTTCGGCCGCCTCCCCGACGTGGCCATTGGTGGTCTTGGGGTCCTTGCCTTCGACTTTGGTGCCATTCTCCAGGCCAATGTGGGGGCTCAAGGGGCTGCGGGAGTCCCTGGCTTCAGGGCTGGCCCCATTGCTCCTGCAGGCATCTGCGGCTTCCATTGCGGGACCCTTGTCTGGTCGGCTTCGGGCCGGCTGGGGCTGTGGGGTGGGTGAGCTCTTGGGTGTCTGCGCAGGGAGTGACACCGGCAGCCACTGGGCCGGGAGACACACCTGTGAGAAGGAGGAGCAGGGGAGGAGCAGGCACAGCCTGACACAACGGGCCAGGGAGAGACAGGCCCGTCAGCCTGCAGCTTGCTAATTATACTGGGGCCACGCCCTGCGCATTCATCCATAACCTGGTTTTTAAAAGAAGTGTTTTTTCCTCCCCTAGTTTAATTATTTTCCACAGCTCAGCAACCAGTCAGGCTGCTTCTCATCAGAGAAGCGGGAGCCTCTGTCCCCACAGTGGACAGACTTTGCCCTGACAAGTAGTGGCCCCAGGGCAGAGGGTGAGGTACCTGCAGAGGCCCATGGGACAGAGGGCCAGTAATTGGGTCGCATAAGCCAAATAACCTTTTAATTTGAGGGCCTGGATTTCAGAGGGTAGTCTCCACCCTGGAATGGTAGAGTTGCTTCTCACCCTAAGGGAAGCTCTGAGTTAAGTTTTATTTGGATTTTTATTACCAACTTCCAGGCATGGTCCTTTGCATATGAGTTTATATAAGTCTCACTGCAGTCTGTTTGATCCTGCCTTTCTAACAGATGAGAAAAAGGGGGCTCTAAGAAAACAGTTCCTCGGCTTCAGGCAAAAGGCAGAGCTAGGATTCAAATCCTAGCCCTTTGAGATTCCAAAGTGCCTTCTTCAGCTCAGATGTCGTGGAACTATCTAACTATCTCAGCAGGAAGTGGCTTCTAAAATCTTCCCTGTTCCAGTAACCCTAACAAGATGCCCTTGGACCTTAGATGTTTCATTGAACTGGTCAAAATCTGCTTGAATCCTAAGGCCCAAGCAAGGCAATGAGGGGCTCCAAGTACACCAACCAGATGACGGGGTCTGCAGGGGCTACATTTGACCTTCACCTTTCTCCATAGTATCTTTGCTGTGTTACTCAGAAAACTCTGCCTACCTTCTCTGGGCCAGAACACAAGTAACACGCTCCAAAAAGAGGCCAGTGCAGCGTGAGACTCAGATACATCTAGAGAGTCCTGTAGACAAGTGAGACGTGCTCCACATCTTCTCCCTAACCCTCTACAGGAACACCGGGACCCTCAGCTCTTGCAGGATGTACCACCTGGGCACCAGTGGGATGGGGACCACTGCCAGGGTATGAGAAGCCAGCACTTCCAACCATCACCACCCAGTATGGGCTGTGCCACTCCCGGCTGGGCGGGGCAGACGGTAGGTGCAGCTGGAGCGGCAGGTCCAAGGCTACACGGAGGGGAGCAGGGGAGCGGGCTCAAATCCAGGTCAGGCTTCACAGCCCCCGCCCTTGGCACAGCAGGCCAAACAGCTAATCCTTTACAATAACAGCACCTGGGAACAAGGGCAGAGACAAGCTAGCTGACTGGCCTTTTGGTCTGCATGTGCTGGGACATGAGTTCCCTCCTTTACGGAGCGCCTCCCTTCAAACAGCCAACAGAAGAGAGTTTTCTAAGATCCCTAAAACCCAAAGACTGAGAAGACCTTCCTGGAGGGAGAAATACAGGAAAATGTTTCAGGACTGGACCAAGCCTTCACGCCACCCACCATCTCCCCAGAGCTGGACCAACCAAAAGCCAAGCACATCCATGCCTGCAGTACTGGGCTCTGTGGGACCACCAAGAATGGGCTGAAGGAAAGTGACAGGCCCTTCACCCTGGCTCTGTCACTTATGCCTAAGGAGAGGCCTGGCTGCACACAGCCCCATCTACAGGACTCCCATCCGCTTCAGCCCCACTCCAGTTTCACAGGTCCTATGAAAAGGTATTTCTTAGTGGCCCTTGGAGCTTGTGTGTCACATGCAAACTTGCAAAAAGTTCCCAAAGGTCATCAGAGTCTCCACAATAGCTGAGGGAGGACCTTGAAGCAGAAGGGACTTTTGATTTTTAAGAACTTTGAAATAAAAGGGATGCTGCGAACCTCCTCAGTGGTTCTTTGCCATCTTACCCCACGCTTTCTGTGTCTAGATGAAAGCCTTCTTGCTGTGACAGTGGGCTTTGGCTACCAGCCCTCCCCTCATTCCTTTCAAGATGTAGGAGGAAAGAAGAGCTGGCAGGTGTATCTTTCAGAGCCAAATCCTCAAGGCAGAGGGACTTCAACCGCTTCCTCTTTGCTCTCTCAGACCAGCTGCAGCCAGCCCCACGCAGTCTGAGTCCTCTCTTCCCACACCCACCTACAGCAACCCCAGGCCTCTTCCCCAGCTTCTTTCAGGAGGCATCTTGAAGCCATCCCCTCCCGGTCCCTCCCTGGATTCCACAAGTGGGGTAGCACACCGCCCACCCACTGAAGCCTGACAATCTAATTCTGCCACCAATCAACTTCCCTTAAAAGGAATACACTGCTCCACCGGCCATGGAATCTCAGCTGATCCATCGCTCTGTCTCCAGACAAGAAAGGTGTGTGTGTGTGTGTGTGTGTGTGTGTGTGTGTGTGTGTGTGTGTGTAAAGAACTATGTACCTTCAAAAGACCTAGAAGGTAAATTATTTCACAACCGTTCTCATTCTAGCCATTCATTTCTAGCTTTAGGACTATTAATATAAGCAGTGTTTCTTTGAGTCTAACTTAAATAACACTGGAATTGACAGTTTACTTTGCAGTTGGAGTTGAGGGACAGGGCCTCTGGCCCACAAAGGACAAGGTAAGAGGAAGTCATTTCTGTAAGGTCCTAATACACTGTGCTTCCTTTGACTTCTTGGTGCCCATGTCCTCTTAGAGTGCCTCTGGCTATAGGCAGCCATGAGAAGGCTGTAGTGGTTCAAACTTTTATAGCAATAATAGAATGCCTGAAGTCTAGTTTTCTCATCTCTGCTGTCCTAATATGACTCAGTTTACCCTGAAATTGGAGGTTTTTTGATGACACAGTTTGGGCAAACTCTCTAGATTGAGAAGCAATGTCCCAGCTATCATAATTCCTTTCCTGGAAGTGCTTTAAAAACAGGATTGACTTCTACCTGTCTAGAATGTTCCATGTAGCAAAGGAAGAATGGGGAGGACACCTGGAAGAAAGAATGACCAACTTCCTTCCTGTCCTGGCAGCTGTGGAAAGTGAGGCTTCAAACCTCTGTTTCTTCCCATCATGTCCCAAATCACTTGCAGTTCTGAAATTCTGTGATTCCAGGATTGTACCCTAAAACCCAGAGGGAGGGGAAGGAGCAAATATTTGTAGCATATCACCAGTGGGCCAGGCATGGTCCCAATCCTGAGTAAAAAGAAAACATTGTCCCCACCCTTAACAGTCTTTAGTCTAAATGTCCCTCTGGACTTAAGCAATCATCCTCCACTCCACTCCAAGAGCAGCCCTGGGCTCTCTCTGCACCTTTTCCCCGAGAACACACTCGGTCCTAACTATGAGGTTTTCTCAAAGATGGTGATGACGGACTGGGGCTGGGGACCAAATGTGACCTAGAATGGCTTCCTAGTAGGGAGATGTACAAGTCACCTTCCCTGGCACCTTCCTGACACTGGCTGAGAAAATGCCACTGAAGCAGGCAGACATCTGTCTGGGGCTCCACATCAACAGCACAGAAGAGGCTGGGGTTTTGGTTCCTTGTGTCATTTGCCTAAACTGTAGGATCTGGTGACCTCATCAAGCATGAATCTAGGTGTTGCTTCAAGAGTATTTGGTGAATGTGGTCAGCACCTACCACCAGCTGACTTTAACTACAGGAGATTATCCTCGGTAATGTGGGTGTGCCTCATCTGATCAGTTCAAAGCCCCGAACAGTTCAAACCTAAGTGCTCCCAAAGAAGACATTCTGCCTTAAAATTGTAGCCACAGCTCCTGCCCAAGCTTCCGGCATGATGGCCTGCCTTCTGAATTTGACTTAGCAGCCCCTATAATCATCTGAGTCAATTCATGGAAATCAATCTCTTCATACAAATCATATCTTAATGGTCTTTGTTTCTCCAGGAAATCCTGTTTCCAGCATGGCCCACTTCTGGCTCTTTGGAGCCAGAATGGTTTCCGGGGAGAGAGAAGAGCTTTGCCAAAGACCCTGTGGGTAAAGCCAAAACCAGGGTGACAGTAGCAGGTAGGGTGAGCATGGGCCAGGACTTTCTTGCTGTATGAATTTGGGTAAGTTACTTAACTTCCCTGAGCCCGTTTCCTTGCCTACAAAACAAGGCTGATCCTAGCTCCTTGGCAGGAGTACAGAGGGATTAAGGAAAGTAGCAATCAAGCAAATGTGTACAAACTGCTCAGCAAGTTTTTGTTTAAAATATGGCTTTAGAGGAAATGAAAAAGGGCTTTCCTCTGCCAAAGGAAGAATGGGGAGGACACCTGGGAGAGACAGTGACCGGCTTCCTTCCTGTCTGGATGCTGTGGAAAGTGAGGCTTGAAACTTCTGTTTCTTCCCATCATGTCCCAAATCACTTGCGGTTCTGAAGTTTTGTGATTCTAGGGTTGAACCCTAGAACCCAGAGAAGCATAACTAAAGTCTTGGAAAAATAGAACCTGAGAGAAAGAGCTAAAGGTGCTGGGATTGTTTAGCCTGGAGAATGGGTGGCTTACTAAGCTAAGAGGGTTGTTTGGATGAGGGCTGGCCAGCTACCCTGATGCTTCTAGAGGGGAAAAGGAACAGCCTAGCAGCAGCTAGAGGAAGTTAAGATAGCAGGTATTGCCTTGCCAGAGATAGCATCACCCCTCCGGAGGACTCGTGGCTGCTAGAGGTGATCTGGGATGGGAAACAGGTTGGATGACCTCTGAGATTTCTCCCTGCTGTTTCAATTCTGGAAACTAATGTTTCCAGAATTGTACAGCAGAAGAGGAAATGGAAGAAAAATGATAGCAAACTAAACAGGTGTAGAGGGGCAGTGGTGCTGGCCCAGGGCAATGTCTAGTGACCACCAGGAAGAGCCAGGGGTCACAGGGAGCACCAGTCTATGCTCCAGGTTCCTTAGACCCCAGGAGATACGCCATTTCTTCCACGTGGATTCTGCCCAGTTGCAGGTGGTACTCCTCTCCCAGAGGGCCTCGGGGAAAACAAGCTGTGCTTCTCCTCCTGATACCACCGCTCAGCCACTCCCAGCCTGACCTCTGAGCTTCCTACCCTCTCTCATCACCATTGTTACCAGCAAAATCACAATAACAAAACCAGCTACTGTCCTGGGTCGAGGGCATACTCTCTGACAGATGCTTCCCATAAGATTACCACTAATTCCAGCTCTTAATGGGACAAAGTACATGATACAGGTGAAGAAATAGAGGCCCAGGGAAGTGAAGCAATTTTCTCAAGAGCAGAGATGGGACTCAGCCCATGCCATGTACCCATGCCATCTGAACTTCACTGTCAACCACCAGATAGCATTATCTCTTTATTGACAAGGAAATTAAAACTGAGAATTTGAGTGACTTGCCCTCAGTCACTCGGTGTTAACCAACAAAACCTGATGTCCCAGCTGTAAGCTGCAACATCTACCCTGTAAGTAAGGAAGGTTGGGACCACTCCCTTTCTGCAGTTTTGATGTTGTTGTTGTTGTTGTTTTTGTGTCGCTACTGGGAACTGAACACAACACTTTTGCACTGATCTACATCTCCAACCATATCTTTTAGTAGTGTCTTGATAAGTCACCAAGTTGCTGCAGGCTGGACTCAGGCTGTTGATTCATTAGCCTCAGTACTGGGATTATAGGGACTCAGCTTCTGCAGCTTCGTCACGTGCATGGGTTGAAAGAGAAATCTCTATGAGACACCCCCGCCATCCCTCGCCACAGTGGGCAGCAGGCCAGGGTTCACTCGCCCGTCCATCAGAGGGACGAGACAGAATTATAACAATAAATGTCATTATTATCATTATGCATGAAGCATTTACCAGGTACCAGGAGCTGCGCTGCACCCTTGACACAGTTATCTAAATCAGTCCTCCTGTTGTATGAGGTGGGAGCTTCTTTATTCTCCCCATTTTAAATGAGGCAGCTGAAACACAAGTTTAAGTAATTTGCCCAAGGTCACAAGGTTAATAACTAGCAAAACTGGGTTTTGAACTGTGCATAATCTGGCTCCAGAACTTCCACTGTAATCCCTTAAAGTATGCTGGTAATTTCTTCCTCCTGGCTGAGCACACTAACTGAATTTCACTAATGTCCTCCTTTGTGAGGTCTCTCGCAGTCAGGTCCCCAGTAGCTCATCTTGCCATTGTTCCTGCACCCATGTGGGCCTCACAAACTCAGGAATTGGGGAACGCCCCTTCCCCAGTAGGAGGATGGGCAGTCAGAATCAGCTGGTCTGTCCCTAGCAAGGCCCGGTTCCCTGCATCTGGCCTCACTTGGAGGCACAGCTGAGCCCAGGGCCAGAACCAGAGCTGGAGTCACAACCAAAGTACGACTCAGAGCCAGAGCTCCCTGAAAGACCAAAAGGACAGGGGCAGGCAGCCTGAGCCAAAGAGCAGAGGGCGTGAGTCACACGGAGGTGATGAAGCCACCTCTGCCTGAGTCACTGCCCAGCCTGGGGCCTCTGGTGAGGATTAGACAAGTGAGGGGCAGTCTGGCACCAGCTCAGCACCCTCCTCCCACAGCTGAGCCACTGCTTCTTCAGGAGAGGCGGATGATCTCCCTTGGAGTCTTCCTGATCCAGCAGGGAGGGTCCCCAGGGAGGCTGGCAGGGAGCCGCTGGCGGGGAGCTGGTAGGCCTCATCTCTTGCTGGAGCCTCCCCTTACACCCAAAGTCTAACTGATTCAACCCTCCGCAGTTTCCAGAAGACACTGCCTGGGAGTGCTTACGCTAGCGCCAGCTCCCACGCTGTCTCTGTTCCTCTCCACCCTCTTTTGGTGTTAGCTTAGTTAGCATTTCCTCCAGAATAGCTGCGTGACCACCTCACTCAATTCAGGTTACGTGACCTCTCCATGTCTCCCTCCCCTGCAAGTTCCCCCAACTACCCCAGGAGCTTCCTTGATCGGTCCCTTCATAACCATCTGTTTCCCATACTTTCCTGTCAGGTCATCAGTCCAGGTAGTTGCCACAGCACCAGTGCCCAGGAAACAATCAGTGCTCAATAAGTATCTGGTGAGTTCATGAACACTTATAAGAGGACACAAGTGAGCAAGATTGTAGGGATGTCAAGGGTACTACCCCAAGGCCCAGGGTTTCTGGAGCGAGGCCCGCACTCAGCCAGTTTCTGGCAAGAAAACAGAGTGCAAGGGCTGGGACACTGGTGGCGCAGTAGGGAACATGCCCAAGTCTGTTGAGAGTAAGAGGGAAGCCTGGGTGAGGCAGGGTGGCTCCTGCAGGGAGGAGAGCCAAGGTGCAGGGCAGGGAATCTGAATCAAATTCCTCTAATTTGAGAGTTTTCAGGGAAGCCAGGTAGAAGTGACAAGTCAGGGCCACACAGCCTGTCTGTCCTGTTACTAGTGTGCTGACTCTCAGACAAGATAATGCTGTAGCAGCAGCACTGCCTGCCTCCCTGTTGCCTCCTGGGGAGACCTGCAAGAGGCTGGGGTAGGGGGTACAAGTGACACATAAAAAGGGCAAGAACCAGAGCCTTGAGGTGTCCTGAGCCCCTCTGTCATCAACTCCCCCAAAGCTGGAGACAGTTGCCATTGAGCCATGTGGCAAATCTGGAGCTTTGTGGGCAAGGGGCAATGGAGGGAAGGAGGGAGCGAAGCAGGTGGGAACAAGTGAGAAGAGGCAGCTGGAGGGATGCACAGGAATGCAGCAGAGGGAGCAGGAAGGGGGGACACGAATCCCACGGAGAAAGCTGATGTGGCAATGTGATCCACGGCCCACAGAATCCTTTCCCCATGTGGCTTTGTATGAAAGCACAGCAGCCCCGTGAGGATAGTTATCCTTTTCTTCCCCTTTATTTTATTTCACTTTTTATTGGGGAAAACTCTGGAAATACTCAAAGTAAGCACAATAGCACAGTATAAATCCCAGTGGGCCCGTCACTGGCTTTGACAGTCATCATATCGTGCCATTCCCATTACATTATACTTTCACCCACTCAATTTTTATTATTTTTGGCATTGCTACTTTTTACATTAAAATGTACAAATATTAGCTGTACAATGTTGATAAATGTTTATACCCAAGTACCCCACCTCCCTATAACATGGTACATTACCATCTCTTCAGAAAACCCTTCTAGTTCCTTCCCACTCAGTTCTGCCACACACCTCCACTCCCAGCTAATTTCCAACTGTGGACTAGCTCGCTGAATCCAGAACTTCACCTCAGTGGGATCACACACTCTGCTTCTTAGGATCCTGTCTCTCAGCACTCTAATTTTGAGGTTTACCCTTCTCAATGTGTGTATCAGTAGTAAGTTTCTTTGCATTGCACTCTATGAATCCATCGAAATTTGTTTAGTCATTCTACTGGTGACTGAGTCAATTCTAGTGTGTGATTATTGTGAATAAAACTTTTATGCACATTTGTTTTCATGGACTTGTTTTCATGTCTCTTGGATAAATACCTATGAGTGGAATCGCCATATCAGATGGTAGGTACGTGTTTAACTTTGTAAGAAGCAAACATTTTTCCAAAGTGCCTGCTCTATTTGAATGTTCCTCCCAGCAACACTCATGCATTCCAGTTGCTCCACAGTTTCACTAGCGTTTGGTTGTTATTAGGACTTTTAAATTTATCCATTCTTGTAGGTGTGTAATTTTATCCCACTGTAGTTGCCTAATGACTAATGGTGTCAAGCTATGTATCACGTGTATATTAACAGTCATGGATTTTCTTTTACAAGCTATCTATTTAAATCTTAATTCACTTTTACAGGGTTGCTTCTCAGATTATTCATTCATTCATCCACTCTTTTGTTCATTCATTTTGGTGTTTAGAATTGAACCAAAGGCTTACACATGCCATGCTGTATCACTGAGCCAATCCTCAAGCCTCTATTATTAAATCATAGGATTTTTTACTATATGTGGTGGTAACAAGCCCTTTACAAATACAGGTTTTCTGAATACTTTCTTCAGATTTGTGACTGGCTTATTAAATCATCAGATTTATCAAAGCATACTTGATTAAACTATAACTTACCTAAAATAAAATTATATGAGGCATAATGTACATAAACAATTTTAAGTATCAATCAATGAGATTTTTCAGTATTTTTTCTGTGATGATAGTCCTTTACTGTTTTTTAATGAGCACAAGTTTATATTGCTTAATGACTCCTTTATCGTGGGGAGTTTTGTACACGTACATAACACATCTTAGTTCTTTTTGCGTTCCCTTCCCCTCCAACCCCTCTCCACTGCCTCCCACTCTTGTTTCCCTTCCCATTTGCAAAAGTTCTATTTCCATTTTTGTCTCCAGTTCTCTTGTCCCTTTCTTCTCTTCCCCTGCCTCATCTTTTGTTTCCCCTCCCATTTGAAAAAGAACTCCCTGCTTCCTATTATCTATCTTTTATCTTGCTTTTTATTTATACTTTGGGTTTCTCAAGTAAGAGAAGCCATGTGATGCATAAACTTGTGTGTCTGATTTATTCCACTTAGCATTATGGTCTCAAAGTGCATCCATTTTCCTGCAAATGACTCAAGTTTATCCTTCTTCATGGCACAGCAGTAGTCCATGGTGTTTAAATATCAGATTTTCACTATCCATTCATCTGATGAGCATATAGGCTGCTTCCAAGATTTAGCTATTATGAATTTTGCTGCTGTAAACATAGGTAAGGATGTATCACTGAAATCTGATGCCTTTAACTCACTTAGGGTTATAAGCAGAATAATTAAGTCAAATGGAAATGTCCACTTTTAGGGTTTTTTTTTTTTTAGGGAACTTCCATCCTTATTTCTATGGTAGTTTTACTAATTTATATTTTCAGAGACAATGTAGAAGGATTTCTTTTACTCTACAGCCTTACCAGCATTTGTTATCATTTGTTTTCTTGATGATAACCATTCTTTGTGGAATAAGATACAATCTCAGCATTTTAATTTGCTTTTCTCTAATAGTAATGATGTTGAACATCTTTTCACATATTTATTAGTCATCTGTACTTCTTCTGAAAAGTGTCTATTCATTCATTTACATATTTTTGGCTGGGTCTTTTATTTTGGAAAGTCTAGTTCTTTTGAGTTCTTTATATATTCTAAATATTAATCCTCTGTCTGAGGAATAGCCAGCAAATTTTTTTCCCATTCTATAGGTTGTTTCTTCTTTCTGTTGGTTGTTTCCTTTGTTGTGCAGAAACTTTTTAATTTGATATGATCTAATTTGTTGATTTTCAGTATTATTTCTTAACCCATTGGAGTTCTGTTCAGAATGTCCTTTCCTACACCTATGTCTTCAAGAGTTTTACCTATTTTATCCTTCAGAAGATTAAATATTTCTGTTTCAACATTTAAATCTTTTATTCTTTATGATTTTAGTTTAGTGCATGGTAAGAGATATGGCTCTAGATTCAGTCTTCTGTATGTAGATGGTCAGTTTTTCCAGCACTACGTATTAAAGAGGCTCTCTTTCCTCCAGTGTATGATTTTGGCCCCTTTTCAAAGATAGAATAGCTGAATGTACCTGGGGTTGTTTCTACTACCTCTATTTTGTTCCATTGGCTCACTTGTCTGTTTTTGTGCCAATACCATCTGATTTTATCACTTTAGCTTTGTGATATAATTTCAAATCCAGAATTGTCATGCGTCTGGATTTGTTCTTGTTATCTAGGATAGCTTTTCCTACTCTGGATCTCTTCCAGTTCCACATGAATTTTAGGATTATTATCTTTATTTCTATGAGGAATGCTGTCCATATTTTTATTGGGATTGGGATAAAACTGTATATCAGTTTAGTAAGTATGGTCATTCTGACTACAGTGGATCTGCTTAGGGATATAGCAGAGTAGGGGATATCTTACACGGGTATCTTTCCATTTTCCTAGTTCCTCTTAGATCTCCTTTTTCAGTACTGTAGTTTTTGTGGTAGAGATATTCACTTCTTTGGCTAGGTTGATTCCTAAGTATTTAATTTTTTTCATTGCTATTGTGAATGATATTGTTTTCCTAATTTCTTTCTCAGTGTGCTGGAACATTATTGTTCTTGTGTGTGTATTTTGTATCCTACTATATTACTGAACTTGGTTATTAATTCTAAGAGTCGTTTGGTGAAATTTGTTGAATCTTCTATACAGAGGATTATGTCATTTGAAAATAATGATAATTATACTTCTTTTCCTATACATATGCCTTCTATTTCTTTCTCTTGCCTAATTGCTGTGGCTAATGTTTCAAGGACTATGTTGAACAGGAGTGGTGATAGTGGACATCTTTATCTTGTTCCTAATTTTAGAGGAAAAGCTCTCAGTTTTTCCCCACTTAATATGATGTTGGCAGAAATTTTGTCATAAATGGCTTTTTATCAGATTGAGATAGACCCTTCTATACCTATTTTTTTCTGAGTTTCTATCATAAATGGATGTTGGATTTTGTCAAAAACTTTTTCTGCATCTTTTGAGGTGATTATGTGATTTATGTTCTTGCCTCTCTATATATATAATGGATTGCATTTATTGATTTGTATGTGTTTAACCATTTTTGTATTCCTGGATGAAGACTACGTGATCTTTACACATGCTCTTTCTGATGATTTGTTGCATTCTGTTTGCAGTATCTTGTTGAATATTTTTGTATCTGTGTTCATTAGAGAGATTGGCCTGCAACTCTCTCCCTCTCTCTCTCTCTCTCTCTCTCTCTCTCTCTCATTGGATCCTTGTCTGGTTTTGGAATCAGAGGTAATGCTGGCTTCCAGGAATGATCTTGAAAGTATTGCTTCCCTTTTGATTGTATTAAAGAGTTAATCAGTGAGGTTTGGCAGACATATTCAGTCATGAAAGCACCATGAGAAGCATAATACAGAATGTTTCCATCACTCCAAAGTTTCCCTGCGGTCTCTTGTAATAAAGCCTCTACTCATAGCTTCTGGAAATTGCAAACCTGATTTCTGACACTATGGTTTTACCTTTTTTGGAAACTTATGATATATAATCCTTTCTATCTGGCTTTTCACTTTGCATAATGTTTTTGGGATTCATTCATGTTGGCACTTATATATGTAAGTTTCTTTTTAGTGTTGAATAGTATTCCACTGTAAGAAATTTATTTATCTCTTCACCTCTTGATGAAAATTTGGTCTTTGTTTCAGTATGGTCTTTGCCATCAGTTTGCTATAGATAAAGCTGCTATGAATAATTCCATAAATGTCTTTGTGTGTTTATTTTCATTTCTCCTGGATAAATACCTAAAAGTAGCTTTGTTAGGTCATAAGCAGATGCTTATCTTTGTAAGTAACTGCCAAACTGTTTTCCAATGTGGATGTGCCATTTTGCATTCCCACCAACAAATTATAAGACTTTCTGCTGTGTCTCATTCTCCCTTCACATAGGATAATCAGTCTTTTTGAATTATAACTACCCTAGGGGTTGTGTAGTGGTATCTCAGTGTAAATGTAATTTGTGTTTATCTAGTGATTAATGATGTTGAGCTTCTTTCATGTGCTTTTTTGTTACTTATTTACTTTTATTGGTGAAATGTCTGTCCATATCTTTTGTCTACTTCTTTTTTTTTTTGGTACCGGGGATCGAACTCATGACCTCGAGTTTGCAAAGCAGGCGCTTATGCTGCTGAGCTAAATCCCAGGCCTCTTTTGTCTACTTCTTAAACAGGTTGTTTGTCTTATTACTGAATGAGAAAACTGTTTTCAAAACATTTTGGATCCAAATTATTTTTTAGATATATGTTTTGCAAATACTTTTACACCATTATGGCTTGACTGTTCATTTTCTTAACCATGCCTTTTTTAAAAAATATTTTTTAAAGACAGCCAATAAACTGAATTGTTGCTATTTTGGTGGTTGTTTTTGTTCTCGTGCTTGTTCTTGTTGGGTATGTCTTATTTAAGAAATTCTGGCTAACCTTAGGTATCAAAAACTTCAGAGTTATATATGGTCGCACGTGCCTGTAATTCCTTTAGAAAATTGAGGCAAGAGGATTATAAGTTTGAGTCTAGCCTGGCCCTCTTAACAAACAAACAAAACCCATCTCAACATTAAAAAAAAAAATTAAAGGTAAGGATGTATTTCTGCATGGATGCCTTTGGTTCGATCCTCAGGACCACATTAAAAAAATTAAATCTTTGACCTACCATTTCAAATTAATTCTTAATAATGGTATAATATGAAGGCCTTTTTTTCTCAGATATATATAGTCACTTGTTCTAACAGCAATTGTTGAAGACACTTTGAATTACCTTGTCATCTTTGTGAAACATCAAATGCATACAAATTTTTTGAGACTCTCCATTTTGTTCCAGTAATCTAAATATGTATTCTATACCACAACATACTACCTTAATTGCTGTCACTTTACTGTAAATCTTGAAATAAGGTAGTAAGTCTTCCAAGCTTGTGCTTCATTTTTTATATTTTTGTAGTTGTTATAGTTTGTGACATTTCCATATAATTTTTTAGAATCAGTTTGTCAAATTCACGAAAAGCAAACTTTCTGTGATTTTGAATTAGAGTACACTAAATCTAAAAATCAATTTGGGGGAGCAATTGATAGCTTAACAATATCAATTCTTCCTGCCCATGAACATGGTATATCTTCCTATTTATTTAAATCTTTTTTCATTTCTCCCAACAGTGTTTTATACTTTTCAGTCTACTTTATAAATTTTTCTAACATCCTCCTAAACATTTTTTTCTTTTTTTAATTTTAAAGAAAATAAAAACCAAACAAAATAAAACTGAATAAAGCCAATCACAACAAAATAGTGAAACTAATACAGGACTTCAAAGCAGGATAATAGGAAAGCAATAATTGCTACCATAATGCCTCTTGTTATCTTCAAAATTGCTACCCATACCATCAGACATAGTAAAAATCAAACAAAACAGAACAGAATAAAACCAATAAAAACAGAACACTGAAGAAAATAAAACAATAAAACAGAACAAAACAAAACAGTGAGAACAATATTGGATTTCAAAAACAAGACAAAAACAGACATCTAAGTAGATGCTCAGACCACTGGCTTTAGGCCTGCAAACTCAATCAAATAATACAAGAATTAAGTTGTTTTTATACCTCAGTTGCTATCAACTCAGCCTGTGATCCTCTGTATCAGTCTGTTGCTTGGGGCAGGGAGCAGGCTCTTCTTGTCTCCTAGCCTATCTGCCAGCTAGCTCATAGGAAGGGCAAATTGGCTTCCTGTTTCTCTTCCTGGCCCCACAAGGCCACTGCTGGATCACAGGAAGGGTGAATTGCTGTATTTTCATTCTTTTGATGGTATCCTTTGACACGAAAAGTTTTTAGTTTTGATTTTTTTGAGATTTTTTTTTTGAAGGCAGTAAAATGCAACAGAACAAGACAGAACAAAGCCAATCAAGACAATGCAGTGAAATTGGTATAGAACTTCAGAGCAGGATACCGGGATAACAGTAATAGGTGTCATAGTATATCTCATTATCTTTACAATAGTTGTCCATTCAATCAGGTACAGCAAAGGCAAACCAAAAACAGAATGTTAGAAAACCTATCAAAGCAGAATACTGAATAGAACAAAACAATCAGAGCAAAATAAAAGAGTGAAAACAACATTTGCCTTCAGACAGAAGATAGAAGGAAATCCCCCATATTTGCATACGGTCATCCTCCCAAGAGATGCTCAGACTTCTGGCCCCCAGTTGCTAACATGGGGGGTGGGTGGGATGTTTGACTCTCAGCCTGCACACTGGTAGGCTCATGGGAGATGCTGACTGGTACTCTTCCTGGCTCACCCGCCGCTTGCTCATGCCAGGGCCGCCCATCAGGAAGGGAGGCCTGTTGCTTTCTTGCTCAGCCCCCCAAGTTCCAACATGGCTGGATCTCAGCAGATGCTGACTAGTTATCTTTCTGGCTCGTGCACTGCTCACTCCCTCCACAGTCACTTACCAGGAAGGAAGGTGTGCTGCTTTCCTGCTCAGGCCCCTAAGTTCCAACATGGCTGAATCTCGGGAGACGCTAATTCTCCTAAGCATTTCATGGTTCATATTATCACAAATGCTATTTTGAATTTAAATTTCCAGTTGTTAATTTCTAATATATGGAAATACAATTAACTTTTGCATATTGAACTTGGGTCTTGGAACATTGCTAAACTCACATTATTTTAGGTCCCTTGTGTATTCCTTAAGATTTTCTACATACAAAATTGTGGTGCCTATAACTAAGAAAATTTTTAATCTTCCCATCAAAACAGCATGTCTTTCTTTTTCTTGAATTTTTCTACCTGCTAGGATATTCAGTACACTATTGACTAGAAATAATTATAATGGATTTCCTTGCCTTGTTCTTGATCTGAGAGGAAAAATATTCAGTCCTTCCCCACTAAGTAAAATGTTAGCTGTAGGCTTTTTGATTTTCTTTTTTCTTTTTTTCCTACTTTATTTTATTGTGTTTTCCAGGTTAGGTATGTTCCTTTCTATTTATAATGAGCTAAGACATTATCATGAGTTTGTTGAATTTTGTCAGAAACTTCTCTGCATCTACTGACATGATCTTTTTGTTGTTAGTGGTAGTTTTTTGTGTTTTGTGTTTTGTTTTGTTTGAAACGGTATCACCATGTATCCCAGGCTGAACTCAAACTTATGATGATCCTTTAAATGCCTTTGCCTTCCAAATGCTGGTATTGCAGGCATGTGCCATCATGACTAGCTACATTTACTTTTGAAGGTCTATTTATACGGTATATTAATGTTCTATTGTTTCATAACAAATTTTAAACAACACAAACTTACTGTCTTATAGCTCTGAATATCAGAAATAAGTTCAAATCAAATGAGTCTTACAAGACTAAAACCAAAGTGTCGGCAAGGCTGTACTCCTTCTGTAACAAAAAATCTATTTTCTTGTCTTCTATCTGCTAGAGGCTGCCTACATTTCTTAGCTCATGAATCCTCTCCACTTTCAAAGCCAGCAAATGCATCAGCGCAATCTCTGTTTCTGACATCATACATCTTATCTGATTCTCACTATCCTGGCTCTTTCTTTCATTTATAAGAACCTTGTGATTACATTGTGCTCACATAGATAATCCAGCATAATTGAACATCTCCATATCCTTAACCTCCTGGGCATGGCGGTGCTTGCCTGTAATCCCAGAACCCCAGGAGGCTGAGACAGAAGGATCACAGGTTCTGACCTAACCTAGGTAACTAAGCAACTCAACAAAACCATGTCTCTAAATAAATCAATCAACAAATAATAAGGCCCAGGAATGTAGTTAGTGCCAAAACCCTGGATTCAATTCCCAGTACCACCAAAAACAAAAACTAATGATAAATCACTTTAATGTCATCATAGTTGCAAAAATCTTCTTCACTATGTAAAGTAATATAGTCCAGATTTAGGGTGCTAGGGGATAGATTTTCTGCTTATCACATATGACAAATTATAAATCAATTTTTCTTTAAATGATTGTGAAAAGCAAACCCATATTCTAAAATTTACTGTTCTTACTATTGATTGTTCAGTAGTGTTAAGTGAAACGATACCTATTGAACAATTTGCTTATTTTCTCCCTTCTGCAGAACCTGGCAGCCACCATTCAACTTTGTTTCCATGCCCTTGATCCCTGTAGCTATGCCGTACAAGGAGGATCACAAAGTATTTGTCCTTTGCTACTGCTTATTTCACTCAGCATGATATTTTCAAGATTCATCCAAATTATATATAGAGCAACTTTTTAAAAATTAGGTTTATTGATAAGCCAACCTGGAATTCCTGGAATAAATGCCATTTGGTCACAATTTATTATACTTTTTATATATTGATGAATTTTATTTGGTAAATTTTGTTAAGACTCCCTATGTTCTTTTTTTTTTTTTTTTTTTTTGGTGGTGGGGATCTAACTCATGATGTCGCGTTTGCCAAGCAGGCACTTATACCACTGAGCTAAATCCCCAGCCCCAATCCCTATGTTCTTAAGGGATAATGGCTTGCAGTTTGTTTTTGTTTATTTTTTTTTATTTTCCACATAATGCCATTGTTTAGTTTTGGTGTCTAGATAATGCTGATTTCCTAAAAGAAATTTGAATGTGTTGTGTCTTCTATTTTCTGCAATAGTATTTTTAGAATAGTTACTAGTTTTTTAAAATATTTAGCATGCTAGAAAACATTGTACTTGCTCATGAGAACTTGTTAAATTTTTAGGAATTTTGTGAATCAAGTGTTAAATAGAGCCACTATTAAAAATTAAATAAAATCTCTTCTTGGCCTTTGGCTAAGATCAAGTGTAGTATCTGTTCTTATCAACTTAAAAATTAAATTAAATGATTTATTTAAAACAAAATATTTATGTATAATAGTCATACTATTGAGGATGTTGAAGACTATTCCAGCAATGTGGTATTTTACTGTATATAATTCCATGATTACTGACATCATATTGGTACTCCAAAATTGACCAGAGTTAATACAGGGTAGTAACTATAGAAACTGGCAAATGCTACAAAACAGGACACACGCACTCACACATATACACACGCACACCCCAAGAGCCACAGGTAATAAATGCATTCTTGAAGCCATCTCATCCTGGAGATTTCTTTATAGGAAGGCCTTTTTTCTTTCTTAATTATGAATTTAATTATGAATTTAATTCCTTTAATAGATATGGGATATTCAAATCATTTCTTCAGTGACCACTGCAGTTCATATTTCAAAAAACATGTCTGTTTAAACTGCTGAGTATATTGTCATATAGTTGCTCACAATTTTACCTTAGTTCTTTTGTTTGTTTTTGTTTCTGCTTTTCCAATGAATGTAATATCTATAGAGACATACTTTTTTTCACTCCTGATTCTGATCATTTGTGTCTTCTTCCTTTATTTTTATAAATCAGGCTAAACTATTATTAATTTCATTAGTCTTTTTGTGGCGTAAATCCTAAGGTTAGGATCCAGTATTTTGTGCTGCCTCGACACCTGGTGAAACTAACAAGGCCTCATCTAGCCTAACTACAAATACCCCTCCATCCTCTGCTCCTGTGGTAATGGCTCCTTGAACAAATCCTTTTCATCAAGAGGACAAGGTACAGTACACTTATCCAGAACTAGCAACATTTAGTTTCTTGCCAACCTATGAAATTATTCAAAAAATTCAATCATATCCTATTGTAGACACTACAGAAAACCCTTCTTCCCTTGGTATCACCTCCCACAGCCTCTACCCCCAAATGCAGCACTCTCGTGGTTGTTCATTTTGCACTTCTAAAAAAGAAAGTGCCAGCTCCAACAGGCAACAAAGTCAAATTAACTCCATGTTGTATTGTTGGAGAAAACATTTTTTGGAGAAAACATTTTTTAAATGATCAACATGTTTACAAGAAAAACTGAGGAGAATCTGACTCAGGGGTTAAGACTGCAAAAGAGACAGCAACAAGATGAAGACAGAGATTCCAAGCCTTCAAGTCCATCAGATATGTACAGACACATGCAGAGAGTCAGTGTTCTCAGCCAAAGCAGCCTTCAGGTCGCTGGGGAGCAATGCAGGCCGCCGTCATCACAGCCCCCACACTGGAGGTTTATCTGCAGCAAAGCTACTGGGAAACCGATACTGCAATGAATTGTCCAGTCATGTGGCCTCCAAAACTAGACAGTTAAAGTTCACTAAAAACAAGGGAAGCAAGAGGGCTTATTTAGATTTTTTTTCTTGGTAGCAATTTCTCATTGCACGTAGACATTCTGCTTCGGTGGTATTATCAGGGCCTTATAATGGGTCTGCTGATACGTGCCATGCTAACAAAGGGAACTCGGGTTTATTTTGTCGTCTGAGGATTCTGCCCCACCCCTGCCCACCATGGTGGTCCCTGATTGTCTCAACTATGTGTGACTAACAAACTGCTGTCAGGTGCTGTACAGTCAGCCATTCCCTCAACTGGAGCATGGGAATTCCTATCGTACCAAATGGATGACCAGAAAACAATGAGGATAATTTCCAAAGAATAGATCTAAGATTTCTTGGACTTTTCAAATTATCTCATTGTTTTCTGTTACACTGATTTCTACTTTCACCTTTTTATTTCATTTATGTTGTTTAATTAGGTTTTGTATTCTCATCTTCGTATTTCTTTTGGTAGATGTTCAGATAATACATTTGAGAACATTTTTTTCTCATATAACCTTTTAACGCACTTTATATCTAGAAACTCACTTAGCTGTATCCTAGAAATTTTTATATGCTATGTGTTTGTTTCTTAATTCAGCTAGAATGATTTTTTAATTATATTTTTATTTGGTTTGTTTAGAAATATGCTGTCTAATTTCCAAATATTTGGTAAACTTTCTAGATACATTTTGGCTATTGATTTCTATCTTTGTTTCATCACATTCACAGAATGTATTTTGCATAGTTTAAAATTTCTGAAATCGTGATAGTTGTTTTATAATTGTATATCTTATATATAATATAATATAAACAATATAAGGTAAAATATTGTATATCTTGGAAAAATCTTTCTTGTATGGTACTTTTTGTTTCATATCTTTTTTATTAGTATGCATTGGTTATGTGCATTCTGCTGTTGTTGGATATAGTTCTCTGTGAATATCAATTAAACTAAGTTGATTAATACTGCTCAAGTCTCTTACACTCAAAATGATATTCCTTCTACTTTTTCTATCAGTTACTAAGAAGAAAGTGTTGAAATTAAGAACTATAATTGTAAATTTGCTTCTTTTCTAATCTATCAAGTTTTGATGCATATGTTTGAAATAGTTATTAAATTTATGGTTTTATGTCATATTGGTTATTTGATCTCTTTTTCTCTCTGTTCCTTATTTCTCTCTGTTCCTTATAATATTCCTTGGGCTGAAGTCTACATTCACCAATATTAATATGGTCTCCCTGTTATATTTTATTTGGCACATATATTTCTATCATTTTACTTTCCAACTACTGGTGCAATTACATTTAGAGTACATTTTTGGATAACAGTATGCTGTTGAATCTTGGTTTTTATTCAATCTGATAATCTCTGAAATTTAGTTTGGGATGCTTAGATCATTTACATTTACTGTAATTATCATTTTTGATACATGTAACCTACCTTTTGCCTAATGTTTATTATAAGTGCAATGTGTTCTGTGGTCTTGTTTATCACTTTTCTGCTTTCTCTGAGAATAATTTAAGATTTTTGATGATTCCCTTTGATCTCCACAATTGGTGTGTCAATTGTCTATTTTAATATTAATGGTGGCACTACATTTTACACTATGCATCTATAGATTATCTATCTTAAAATAGCCTTTACTATTTTGCATATACTTTAAAACAGAAGTCAGCAATTGTTTTTGTAGAAAGGATCAGATAATAAGTATTTTAATATTTGAGTGCTCTATAGTCTCTGTTGCAATACTAAATCTGTTATTATAGCAAAAGCAGTCGTAGCCTATACAGAAATGAATTAGTATGTCTGTTTCAATACAATTTTATTTGCAGGCATGAAATGTTGAATTTCACATAATTTTCACATATCACAAAATATTATTCCTCTTTTGATTTTTTTTGTCAACTATTTAAAAATGTAAGAAAACCTGCAGCTTCTGGACCATAGACTAACATTTGGACAACCAGATTTGTCTCATGAGCCTTAATTTCACAATCTCTTTTATAAAATCTTTATAACAATATACATTTCCTTCCTCCCATTTTTTGTAATATTATTATCACATAATTTTACTTCTATATATTTTAGAAATCTAAACTATTTTGCTATCATTGTTACTTCAAATATTAAGCTTCTAAATGAGGAGGCTTCTGTCTTTTCCCCAAAGTCAAAATGACAATGAAAGGAAAGGTAAATAGTTTGAATCAATATGGGACAATGAAACAGCCATAACAGCAACTGAAGACACTCACAAAAGGGTACTTTCAGAACTTCTTCAGAACATGGCAAGAACAATGTGTGTTTTAAGTGGGGGAAGAAGGTTAAGGGGCATTTTTCAGGGAGATTAAAGGTGATACATTTTTCACTGTAATATATTTTTAAAATTTAAACATTCAGCATTATTTTTAGATTATATCTTATATTTTATATTGCTGATCTTCTAGTTCATTGATTCTCTCTTCTTCAGTGTTTAATCCATTAATATCATCTGTCTTCATTACTTTTCTTGCTGCTGGGACAAAATACTAGACACTCATAAGTTAAAGGCAGAAGGATTTATTTCAGCTCACAGGTTATAAATGTTTCATTCCATAGTCAGCTGACTCTAAGGCAGGGTGGCATGGCAAAGGGGCATCACAGAGGAGAGACAGTCCATGGCAGGGTAGGTAGAAAGTGGCAAGCAATAGAAGCAATTCTCTGTTTCCCTTTTATCCCATCTAGGCTACAAGCTTTTTTTTTTTTTTTTTTTTTGTACGAGGGATTGAACTCACAACCTCGCGTTTGTCAAGCAGGCACTTACACCGCTGAGCTAAACCCCCGGCCCGGCTACAAGCCTTTTTGGTGGTGCCACCCACACACCTCAGGGTGGGGCTTTCCTTTTCCACACTCAGAACTATGTTAAACCAGTTTAGTCAGACTCCACCCCAAAGTCCTCATCTATGAGCACATAAGTGTTTGGGGGGAACTCTAGATATAAACCATAACACTACCACTGTATTTTTTAATTTCAGAAATTACATTTTTCCTCTCTAGAAGTCATACTTGGCTAATTCGGCATTCTTGTTTGCTGGTTAGTTGGTTTTTGTTTGTTGTTGTTGTTGTTGTTATTTTTATTTTTATTTTCCAGTCTTGAGGTTTGAAGCCAGGACCTCATGCATGCTAGGCAAGCACTCTAGCACTGAACTACAGCCCCAGTCCTTTTTTATTTTTTATTTGAGGAAAGAAAACCTCACTAAGTTGTCCCAGTTGTGCTCAAATTTACAATCCTCCTGTCTCTGTCCCAAGTAGCCCAGCCTTATTAGTCTTTTATATTGCCATGGTATCTCAGTTCACAAATTTAATTCTTTCCATGATTCTGGTCACAAACCAAACTGGATAAGAACTGAATTAAATTCAATAGTTATATTCAATATTGATCTTATGGAGAAATTTGATTTGGTTCTCATCCAATTGAGTTTGCAACCAGAATCATGGAAAGAATTAAGGTTGTGAGCCAAAGTAACACCATATTTATTTGTCTCTCCTTTTGTTCATGGTTTCCTCTGTTCTTAAACCTATTGGCAAATTATAACTTTTAATTCTCTTATTAATTTTATTACATTCGCTTTTCTTTTGGTTGATATATTCAGTCACCTCCCAAAAGCCTCACTTATGAGTGCATGGGGCTTTGGGGGGACACCTACATATAAGCCATAGTAGACCAGCAGATGTGTTTACCTTCTCTTGTCCTACTCTGTAACCCAGAAATCTCCAGGCCATATGCTGAAGCAGTTGTAGGGCTCTCTTCACTCCTTCCCGTTTTCTCAAGGATTGTACCCCTGTACTGTTATATAATACCTAAAAACAGTTTCATTTGTTTTTTTCCAATTTCAGACTTGTTGAAGGTGGGGAAGCAAATATAGTCCCTGTTATTCCATTTTGCTAAAGGCAGAAATATTTATTCATGAGCAATTTTTTATTTTAGTGAAAGCTAATTTATCATTTTTTTCTTGTAGTTAGTGATCTGTGTTCCACTCAAAGCGACTTTGCCTCACTTTGAGTCAGAAAAGTTTTCTACTAGGCTTGCTCTTTAAAAAAAAAAAACACTATAGTCTCAGCCACTAAGTTTAGATTTATGTTTCAACTCTGTGTGTGTGTGTGTGTGTGTGTGTGTGTGTGTGTGTGTACGTGTGTTATTGGGGATTGAACCCAAGAGTGCTAACTTACATCCCCAGTTTATCTTTTTTTAAGACAGACTCTCACCAAGTTGCCCAGGCTGGCCTTGAACTTATAATCCTCTTGCCTCAGCTTCCTGTGTAGCTGATGTTATAGGTATATGCTATAGCGCCTGATTAATTTTTTGATATGTGGTACAAGGTTTAGGAGACAAGTCTCACTTTTTTTCCTGAGTAAACATGTCCAATTATTTCTGTACCATTTGTTTGAAAGATTTTCTTTTCTCTACAGAATTAGTTGGGGACCTCTGTCTACAATTATGAAACTGTTAATGTGGACCCGTGTCTAGAATTTCTGTTGTATTTCATTGATCTACTTTTTCTGTCCACACACCTGTGACAACACTCTAGTGCTGTAGCTTTATATGAAATGTTCAAGTAACCTGGAACAAACTATCAAGCTTTGTTTTTCTTTTGGGGGATAACTTGGGGGGTTTTGCACTTTCATATCTTTTCAGAATAAGCCTATAAAATGCTAGCAGCAAAGCCTTCTAGGATTATGACTGGAATCACATTAAATCCGTAGATTGATTTGACAAAAAAAAACCAATTACATCAGTGTTGAGTCTTCCTGCTCATAAATATTTCTCCACTTATGTAGGCATTTAATTTCACTCAGCAATATTTTATATTTTTCAGTGCACAATTCTTGCATAATTTTTATTAAAGACTTTCCTAATTTTTTCCTTATTTATAATTATATTGTAATTAAAAATTTTCCTTTTCCAATTGTTTTGTCAATTGTTAGCATATAGAAACACAATCTATTTGTTCTTTTTGGTGTTTTTTTTTATCGGTACTGGGGATCAAACTCAGGACCATGTGCTTGCAAAGCAGGCACTTATACCGCTGAGCTAAATCCCCAGCCGACACAATTTATTTGTATACATTGACCTTGTATCCTCTAATGTTCCTAAATTTGCTTATAAATTCTAGTAAGGTTTTTATACTCACACCCTATCATGTCATCAGTGACTACATACCATTTTACTTCTTCCTTTCCAAAATATATTTCTTTTATTTCCTTTTCTCCCTTTTCAATATCTATCTTTTATTTCCTTTTCTTGCTTTGTTGCCGTGGCTATGATCTCACGTGCAAACTTGAATAGAAGCAATGAAAGTAGACAACCTGATTTTTTTCTTCATCTATAGGTAAAATATTCTCTCTTTTACCAGTAACGATGATTTTAGTTGTAGCTTTTTCATAAAGGCTCCTTACGAGATTGAGAACATTTTGCACTTATTTTTCCAGTTTTCTGATAGTTTTTAACATAAGTTGAAAATTTTCAAATGTTTCTTGTGCATTTATTGATATAATAACGTAGGGATCTAACTTGATTTCACTGCGGCCAGCTTAGTTGTAACCAGCATTTCACACACAAGGTCCCCCTGCCACACAGTCCAAGCCTAATGGAAAAAACCAAGTTATTAGTATTTTTTGCCATGCTTGGACTGTTTCTTAAGTGATGTTTGACATTTCATAGGTTTTTATTTTGACTTTTAGGACAATCTTGCTACATCATACAGTCTGCCTTGAACTCATGGATCTTCCTGCCCCAGCCTCCCCTCTGATGAAGGTGATTGCAGGTATGTGCCACCACACTCCCCTTATAAATAGGTTTTAGAAAGCCTATGTACATGGCAGCTGACTGAAGGCCAGCTTTGTCTAGTTTACCATCAACCCCTTCTTCCTGCCTTAGGGTGTTGAGATGCTTCTGTCTTGCTGCCGCTGAAGACACATTCCATAAACGTGTCCACAAGTCCCTAATAAATGCTCTTTGTGCAATCCTGGATTTGTCTGCCTCTTTCTTCAGCCTCACAAGCACTTTCCATCTTTGGCAGCTGGTTCTTGCATACAGATTTCTCTGAAATATATAATACAAAGTTACTCTTTTATTCTTTTAGAGGGAGATTATAATAATTGATTTTAAAACATAAAATGCATAACCCTCATTTAGTCAGATACACATGTTCATTTTTATACCGATATCCCCAATTTACAGTGGCAAATTGTGATCTTTCAACTTTGTGTTGATGATAAAGTGTTATATGTCATTGGAAACTATACTTCAAATTTTGATTTTTGATCTTTTCTTGGGCTAAAAATATACTGTATAATACTCTTTTATGATGATGAGTAGCAGTAGGGAGCCACTACTTCCAGTCAACCCTGAGGTCACAAGAATAAGTAAAACTATGTCCTGTGCTGTCTATTTATGATGATTAACTTAAGTATGTTTTTGATTCTAACTTCATTGTGCTGTGGTCTGATGCTGTGTGTGATATAATTTCAATTCTTTTACATTTACTTAAAGCTGATTTATTGGTTAGTCTGTGGACTATTTTGAAGAAAGTTCCATGTGCTGCTAAAAAGATGTGTATTGGGCTGGGGATTTAGCTCAGTGGCATAAGCACCTGCCTGGCAAGTGTGAGGTCATGAGTTTGATCCCCAGTACCCCCCCAATAATAATAAATAAATAAATAAATAAAAATTTTAAAAAGATGTGTATTCTGTTGTTGTTGGGTGGAACACTGTAGATGTCTATTAAGTCCGTTTGCTCGAAGCTTTTCTTCAACTGTGATATTTCTTTATTGATTTTTTTTGTCTAGTTGATCTATTTGTGATAGTAAGATATTGAGGCTTGACATAAACACACTACAATTGTGTTTATGTCCAGCTGATATTTTATGCCCAGTAGTACTTGTTTTATGAAGTTGGGTGCATCACTGTGTGGTGCATATATGTTAATAATTGTTATGTCTCCTCATTAGATGGTTTCCTTAACAAATATGTAATGACCTCTGCTTCTTTTGATCAGTTTTGGCTTGAAGTTCATTTTGCATGAATGTAAGATAGCTACATGTACCTTTTTCTAGTTTCTATTGCATGGAATATTGTTTTCCATTCCTTGATTAAATTAACTTTTTATTCTATGAGTTTTTCGAGGGAGTTAAATGTGTTTCTTGTATATAGCATACTGTTGGCTTTTGTTTCTTGATCTACTCTGCCAATCTGTCTTTTGACTGGGGAATTGAGACTATTTACATTGAGAGTTATTATTGATATGTTTAGACTTATTCCTGTGGTTTTTTGGTCTTTTTTTATTTTAAAGAGGGTAAAACTAAACATAACAAAACAGAACAAAGTAGATCAGAAGAAAACAATGTAAGTGACACAGATTTCAAAGCAAGATAATAGGACATCTACTGTCTTTTGTTTTCTTCCAAATAGTTGTCCATATCTTCATATACAATGAATTCATACAAAACAAAGTAGTATTAAACTGATCAGAACAGAGTGATGAAGGCATTATAGGCCTTCAAAACCAGGCAATCGGAAAATCAACAATGGCTGCCATAATGTCTCTTGTTCTTGTTCAAATTAGTTGTCCATATCTTCATGTATGTTAAAATTAAACAGTACAAAACAGGCTAGAACCACTCTGAACAAAGAATAATAGCATTACTGGATTTATTCCTGTGATTATCTTATTTTCCTGTTGTTGATTCCCTGTCTTTTCCTTCTACTTAACTTTTCACTCTATTAGTTAAGCTCACCCTTTACTGCTCATTCCATTAGCAATTTTGCCACTGTTAGCTTTGTTGTCCTTTCTAGGGTATCCTTGAGAATTTTTTGGAGTGTTGGTTTGGTGGTCATAAATTTCTTTAGGTGATCATTATCATAAAAATGTCTTCTTTCTCATTCAAATGTGAAAGATAGTTTTGCAGACTGTCAGTCTCGGTTGGCAGTTGCTTTATTTTAAAGTTTGAAACACTTCGCCCCAAGCTTTCCTGTTCTTTAAGGATTGTGTTGAAAAGTGCACTGTAATTCTCATTGGTTTTCCCTTATAAGTGATCCATTGCTTTTCTAAATCACTTTTAAGATTGTTCTTGTTTTAGACTTCCAGAAATATGACTATAATGTGTCATGGAGAGATTCTTTTCTAATTGTGGCTATTTGGGGTTCTATATGCCTCATTTATCTATATGTTAAATTCTTTCATTTTATTTGGAAAGTTTTCAGCTATTATTCACTAAGCATCTTCTTTATGCCATTTGTGCTATCTTCTGATTTTTTCACTAATTCCAATTAATCATAGATTAGTCTCTTTTGCATCATCAAGGAGCTATTGGATCCATTTTCCATGTTCTCTTGTTTTTAAGGTGCTTCTCATTAATTTGTCATGTACAATAGCTCTGTCTTCTAGTCTGAGATTCTGTTCTCACATTGGTCACTTCTGCTGCCCATATTTTCAACAGAATTTTTAATTTCCTGGTTTTTTATTTGGAGCCCTTTATGGACTTATTTTTTTTCTACACTGGTCATGCATGTTTTATATGCATCATTTTATTTATCTCTTCTATCTTTTTATTAGTATCTTCTTTAAACTTGCTGATGATTTTAATTGGCCCAATATCTTCTTACTTACATATTTTTGATCTTGACAATTGCCTAATTGAACTGTTTGTTATCTCCCCTTACACCATTTTAAATAATTCATGTGTGAGGCTTTAGGTTTGTTCCTTTTCAATGCCCTGTCAATCAGCTTTCAAGAAGTGGAGAGTTTTGGAGGGCATTTTGTTGGTTTGTCTTTTCATGTTATTATGTTCACTTGTCTGTTCATTTGTTTTGTGCTGAGGCTTACAGATTTACTGAGGTGGAAAATTTCATTTATACTATGGAGACCTAGTTAATGTTAATGTCTACTTTTCAGGGCTGTCCTTTGGGCATGGCTAATGAGTGGTCTTTGCCTCTGTGCCAGGATCCAGCCATCTCCATTTATTTGAGATGGGAGGCTGGACATGTTCAATCTAGTACCCTGTTCTCCCAGAATGGATCACAGTATTGTTAATAACTCCTAAGCAATACAGAATTGGCATCTCAAGAAGATCAATCAATTGCAATACCTATGACACCCTTAGTAATAAGATCAGCATGAATTATAGCATTCGATACAAACTGAATATTGGCAATCCCTAAGGACCAATAAAATACCACACTTGTCCATAGAAAAGAGAGCTATAGTTATAGCATAAACACTAAAACAAACCAAATATTGATCTATGGAAAATATCTATTAAAAGGAACAACTGTATTCTACTAACAACAGCATGGTATTCAACAGCAACTGCACAAAGATAACTGTGGTATTTATCTAGAGATTCATAAAACTGAGTAGTTATCCTAGTAAATGTGGAGGAAGTGGAGAACTGGAAAATGAAAAAAATCAAACTTTGAAAAATTACTTGACAGAATATGAAAAGGGAAAGAGAAAGGTAAGATAGTGGGTCCTCTTAAGGAGTAAAGGGAAATTAATGGTGCTGAAGAACAGTCATTGGAGAGGATGAACAAGAAAAAAGATAAACAGCAAAATGGAATAAAAGAAAGAAGGAAGGAAGAAAAAGCCTGGAAGGGGAAAAGATAAAAGGCAAAAAAGAACTAAAAGAAAAGGAAAAAAGTAAGAGAAAAGCTGCGGACTCCCAAAAAAACCTGATGAAGCAAAGATAAAAATAATACAAAAAAAGGATGTGTCAAAGAAAAAAATTGATGAATTATTGAATGCATGGTTTCATTCTCCAACCTGTCTTCTTAGAATCCAGCCAGACATGATTTTCTATGCTTTCCTTAGGGTCTGGGACCTACGAGTGGTTAAGGTGTCCTCTGTCCATCCTCCCCTACAGACGGTGGTTACTGTTTTACACCAAAGTGTGTCCTTACTCCCCATGGTAGACAGGAAGGGCACCAGCCTTCTGTTCTCTGCTTGGATGTAGGTGGCCGGGAAGAGGTTCACCTGGGCTGTCGGACTTCATGCTGACAGTTGTGGGGTCTGGTTGCCCCCCTCTCTCCATGGCTGCTGTCTTCATCCAGGACTGGGTTGGTTGGTTCATCTTTGCCTCTGTGGTGCCATGCTGTGCTTCCCTGGGGCCCGGGCACAGCTCTGCCATACAGGTCTGCTCTCTTATGGGGGCAAGGCACTTCTTCCTTCGCCTCGTCTCCTCTTTCATGCAGAGGGGTGCTACTTGGAGGTTGCCCTCTCACGTTTTGAGGGTTCTGCTCCAGGTCTGCTCTTTCACACTGGGGTGGGGGCTAGCTGTTCCTCCAGCACTGGTCTGCTCACTCAGGTTTAGTGTGGCAAATGCGTATTTTACTTATGATATTTTCTACTTACGATGAATATTGGGACACAACCCCACGGTAAGTTGGGAATCATCTGTATATTGTTGGGTTCAGTCTGAAATTAAATAATGAAGTTTTAAAAACTCATGGGTCTAGGTCAAAGGGAAAAAAATGACAGAAATTAGAAAGTGCTTTAAATTAAACAGCAATAAAAATACACATATTAATATTTTATTTAATTTCCAAATATTTGGAAACTTTCTAAAGATCTTACTGATTTCTAGTTTAATACTAGTTTGGTCAGAAACATTTATAAAATTTAAATATTTTGAAATGTATTGAGACCTCTTATTTTACCCAATATGTGATTCATCATGGTGTTCCCCATGTACCTGAAGAAAAAGTTTTCAGTATTTGTTGTGTGTAGTATTCCATAACTGTCAAAGCAGCCAAGAAAATCAGTGGTATCGTTGAGATCGTCTTTCTTCTAATTGAGTTTTTGCCTAATTATGTCATCAGTTACTGAGAAAGTGTCATAAAATCTGCAAGTGCGATTGCGAATTTGTCTTTCTTTTGTTCTTTTTTCTTTTGTTCTCTCAGCTTTCGCTTCATGTATTTCAAAGCTCTCTTATTAAATTCTGTACAGTTTATAATAAGGATTACTAGCTTTTAGAACATATTTATAATTATTATGCTTCTCTGATATGCTTCACCTTTTGTCATGATGAAATATCGCTTTCATTTCTGCTAATCTTTTGTCTTAAAGTCTATTGTGTCTAATACTAATACTAATACTAATACTAATACTAATACAGTAACTCCAGCTTTTTAGTAAGCTGTGTTTGAATGATGTATCAGAGTTTATCCAGAGAAATTGAACTTACTGGAGATCTCTATTTCTATATTCATATAATTCTACACCTGTGGGCGGGGAGAGCAAGAAGGTTTGAGGAATCGGCTGTTGTGATATGCAGCTGGCGAGTCTGAATCCTTTGGAAAGGACAGGCTGGCAGTTTCTCTGGCAAAAACTGAAGCAATAGACCATGCCCACAGGTATTTATTTCTGCAAAACTTCAATTTTGCTTTTCAAATGTTTTAACCAATTGGATAAAATTCAGATTCTGGAAGATAATCTCCTTTACTAAGTCAACTGGGTGGTGATGTTAACCACTTCTACAATACAGTTTCACAGCAATACTGAGAGTACTGATTAAGCACAGTAACTGGGTACTACAGCCAAGCCAACCTGAAATATAAAACCAGCCACCACAAAAGGTATACCTTTTTTTCATCCTTTGACTTTACATTGTTTGTGTATTTAAAGTGAATCTCTTATATTCAGCACATACATACCTATTTTTTGTCCAATCAGATAATCTATAGCTTCTAATTAAAGTGGTTAGCCAGACACAGTGGCTCCTACCTATAAGCTCAGCTGCTTGGAAGGTTGAGGCAGGAACATTGCAAGTTTGAGCCCAGTTTGGATGACTTAGTGAAACCCTGTCTCAAAATAAAAAATTAAAAGGGCTGGATATATGGTTTGGTGGTAGAGCACCCTTGGGTTCCGTCCTTAGTACTAAAAAAACCCAAATGTATTCAGTTCATTCATTTAGGTCTGACACTTTCTATTTGTTTTCTACTTATTTATTTTCTTGTTCTTTCTTTCCTGACATCTTTGTAACTAATGAAATTTTTTTAATATTTTGTTTTTATTCTTAAAAGCTTTTTGACTATTTCTGTGCACCTTAGGAGCCCAGTTATAATAATATAAATCTTATCTTACCACAGTGCATATAGTTAATACAGTGATTCAGACAAAATGTGAGAATCTTGCAATACATGTATTTCTATTTAGATTTGCTTCCATACTTCACACTTTTTTATTATACATTTAACATATATAGGTAATAAACCCCTCACTACAGAACTGTAATTTTTGCCTTCAGTAGTTCTATTTTCTTCAGTGAATATGAAATGAGATAAGACAATGTATGCATCATCTTTTATATTAACCCTCATACTTATCGTGTCTGATCTTTGCTTTTCCTATATGTCTGAGTTGCCATCTGGAGCCGTTTCTTTAATATTTCGTATAGTGTAGTTGTGCTGCTAATGGATTTTCTTTATTTTTAGCATAAAATGTATTTTGTCTTCATTTTTGAAATCTGTTTTGTTGAGCATTAAACTCCATGTTAACAGGTTTTTTGGTTTGGTTGGTTTGGTTTTTTTTTTTTTTTACCAGGAATCAAACTCATGACTTCTAGTTTTCCAGGCAGGCACTGTGCCACTGAGTTATAACCCTGGCCACCAGCAGGGTTTTTCTTTTTTCTTTTTTCCTCATTTTAAGGATATTGCTCAGTAGTGTTGTGGCCGCCATGATTTCTAACAAGAAGTTGGCTGTCACAGTGGCATCTCTGCTCCTCACTGAATGTTTGCAGAGCATTCTCACTATCTTCGGATCTTTGGATGTTGGTCTTCAGGTGCTCTGGTGTGATTTTCTACGTACTCATCTTGCCTGGAGTTTACTGATCCTCTTACATCTCTGAAATTGATGCCTTTCAACCAAACACATTATGTTTTGGTCATTATTTCTTGAAATATTATTCAGTACATTCTCTTTCCTCTCGTTTAACAACAGTTACATTCATCTTAGACTATTTGATATTGTGCACTATCCTCCAAAGTGCTCATCTTGGTTGCTTTTCTCTCACTGCTGGGACAAAATACCTGACACCCAAAATCAAGGAAGGAAAGGTTTATTTAGCTCAATGTTTGTGGAGGTTTCAGTCCATAGTCAGTTGGCTCCAAGGTAAGGTGGCATGGCATCAGGGCAACCCTTCAAGGCAGCAGCCAGCAAAAGTAGTCAGAGCAAAAGGTGGGGGGAACCAAGCCTCTTTTCCTCCTTTATATTGTACATAGGCCATATACTGCCCAGGGCAGATGTAGCACGGGCACCACCTCCACACCCTCCTCTTGCACAGGCTCAGGATATTTACAGAGTAAGGATCCCAATTGAGTCTCTTCTTAGTTTAACTTCTAAACTGCTCAAGTGGACACAATGTATCAACCATAACAGTGCTCTTCATTTTTGAAAAATACACTTCTCTTTATCCTTCAGATAGAATAATTTCTGTTAGTCTGCCAACAACTTCACTAGATCTGTTTCCTGCCATCTCCCTGTTTTCTGCTGTTAGGCTCTTCCTATGAGCTTTTCACTTCATTTTTGGTAATTTTCAGCTCTATAATGTCAATTTGGTTATTTTATTATAGTGCCTTTCTGCCAAAATTATCCATCTGCTCATTTATAATCCATATATTTTCTTTCAAATTTTCATTCACAGTTTAACAGCTACTTTAAAATCTTTGGTAACTGTGGCCCTGAAGCAAGACCAGCAGACCGCTGTAGCTGCTGGTTTCAAACAGGAGCCTAAAGAGAATTCTTTCTGTGGTCTGTTGGCCATTTCAGAACTTTGGAAATGGAACGGTCAATTCATCAGAAAGGAATAGCAGGTGAGTATGGCGGACTTTAGGGGGCCTGCAGGGAAGAGACCTGGCGCCTCGGGACCTGCACCATGCGGTTGACTCGGGGTGCCGGGAAAAGAGAGAGCTCCTCACCTCTCTGGGGGGCGGCTGAGAGTGTGGCCGACTGTCAGCAGCCCAAAGGAGAGAGACCCTGGCGCATCGGGACGTGCACTGTGCGGTTGACTCGGGGTGCCAGGAAAACAAAGAACTCTTCCCGTCTCTGGGGGGTGACTGTGATCCTGCTTGCATGTTGGCTGAGAATCAGACATCTCATGTCGTCCTGTCCCCCATTCCGTGTCCCCCCTCCCCCTCCCCCCGCCTAGCAAGTGGGAGCCAGTGAACTACACATCTTGTGAAAAGATTGGCTATGTTATTTAGTATGAGCTCTCCATATGCAAGGATAAGGACAACCATTTGGAAGAAAACGAGAGACAATATGACAGATAGTGAAGATCTCTTGGTTGTCTAGCTTTGAAATTTATGCTTTCTTATGTCCCATTCTGTTATGTTTTGTTGTGTTTAATTTTATTACCTTTTAAAATAAAATTTAAAAAAATTTTTAAAAAATCTTTGGTAACTGCAACAGCTAGATCTCTCAGGTTTGGGTTCAAATGGCTGATTTTTAATTGAGTATGGGCTATGCTTTCCTATTTCTTTGCATGTTTAATTCCAAAGAAATACTGTACTAGATATTGAGTGATATGTTAATGAGGTTTTAGAGTCTGTTAAATTTCTTTAAAGGATCATCTTTATTCCAGCTCTCAATTAACATGACTACACTCAAACTCCAAATTCTATCTCCCTTGGGGTGAGCAACATCTGAAATCTTTGCTCAATTCTAGCTCTCTGGTGTCTTATGGTGCTTGATAGTTTAGCAATCAGCCGAGGATTTGAGCTAATACACAGATTTTACATAGATTTTGGATTTTACTTTTTCAGTACCTTGCCTTTTGGTATCTGCCTTCTTCCATTTTCTGGTCTCTCTTCTCTAACACTTCAAACCAGGAGGCGCCACCACAGTATCGTCGCCTGCAATGGGTTCTCAGAAACAGGCTGCCCATGCACAAATCTGAGTCCTTGTAGGTCATTGTTTTTCAAGGGCAGATATTCCTTCAGTTTCTGATCACTTTCAGTCATTCTCTTGTGTCTTCAAATAATTATTTTCAGTCGTTGGTCTAGTAAGATGTGGTGGCACATGCCTGCAATCCCAGCTCTCAAGAGGGTGACTCAAGTGGGTGAATGAAAAGGACTGGGAGTTTGAGTCAGCCTGGGCTGCATAAATACTTGGATACAAAGTAAGACTTTGTATCCAAAAAAAATTTTTTTTTATTTTAAGACTCAGTTTCCTCTAGATTTTATAGCTATTTTACAGCTGTCTGTTGCCGGTGTCTTCTTGGGGCTGAGGGTGGGGGGCCAACTGTGGTCCAAGAAAGCTACCTTTCCATAAACTAGAATTCTGTTATCTCTTTTTATACAATGTGACACTGAGACCCACCAGAGCAATGGTGTGACTGACCCAAAGTCTTAGGGCTAATAATCAATATCCAAGTCTTCCACAGTTGACTGATGGGAGGGCATTTTTTCCCTCTTTTGAGAGCATTTTCCCCCTCCCTTTTCTCACCCTTCAAAGTTTTGCTCTAAATCCTGTGTGAGGTGTGACCATCCACCGATTCTCCAGGCCAGTGGTGGTGAAGCTGTGGTATGGGCCCCAGTGGGATGTTTGTATCATTGAAAGCTCTAAAAGTTTTGCCATTACTGATCCAGGCACAAACTGATCTTGTCTTTTTCTTCAGCTGTCAGAGAAACTGATGGAGAATGGTGGCGACTTCTGTCACAGGGATGCTGGATAAGACAAGTGGTGGTGATGGAGTCACCATCAGCCATGACCTGGACGTACCTGGTGCTGTTATTTACCAGTTGCATAGGGAAAGCAGAGTGTGATGCTACAAGCAGGATTTTGACAGAGTGTTGAACGTGGTTCTGAATCTGCTATACAATGGGTGTGAGATCTTATGCAACAGTCATCCTTACTCTGAACTTCAGCTTCTTGTGTGAATAGATGAATGATATGCACCATACTGTGGAATGGTTCTGAAGATCAAAGAGAAAAATGTGAATGGTTCTCAAATTGTAAAGTTTATGAACAAGAGTCTTCCTCTTTGTCATCAGTGTCTGATGTTGATGGCAGATGGTGAACCTACCCACGTGGATGAGATGAATTTTACCACCAGTTGGGGGAGGGAAAGGCCTCCAGGTTAGTCTTCTGAGAGTTCGGCTGAGTAGTAGCCACGCAAGAAGGGTACGGAGGACCAAAAAGGCTTTCTATAAATAAGAAACTGAAAAGATGTGGAAACTTACAAGTCAGTCACAAGATCAAGGATGTATGCAGAGAAGCAGGATCAAATGCAGAACCAGAAACAAGAAGTCCAAGTGTTTGATGAGCAGCCTGATTGAAGAAAGTCTATAGGAGTCAAAAAGCTATGGGCGTCGTGAGTCCAGAAAACAAAGAGGCACGATGTTCCCATGCCACTCAGCAGTTCCTGGAGGACAGATTCATTCATTCCTGGTGCCAGAAAGGAATGCTCTGTTGGAAGATAGAGACAGTTCTTCAGGCCTTACTAAGATGCTTCCTGACACTTCACAAGAACGGATGAACCATCATTTGTTAGGAATGTGAACCCCCCAAGAAGACTTAACCTGCACTTCAGAGAAGGTCTAGATTTTGGCAGACCCAGACTCTGCACACACTTTACATCGCTTGCAGTAGTAGCTGACATGCCTGGCTGGGTGGTGTTCTAACCCCTGTGTGTGTCTGCCAGGTGTCACCATACTTGTGAGGCTGTCCCACAGCAACTCTGTGAAAACTTCACACACGCTACTTCGTCATTTTGCTTTTGCCATTGTTCAGTCTTCCGGAGGTTTATCAGGAGTCAGTTCCCTGAAGATAGATGCCTCAGGTTGTGCTCCTAAGCTGAAGCTCCAGGATTTGCAAGCAAGGGACCGACCACAAATTGTGGTGAGCCTACTTCCCATATCACAAGTAGGTGGTTGCAGCCTTCTGAGGCCTGCTTGTGGGTCCCATCAGGCACTTCGCTGTGGACATGGTCACAGCTTAGCAGTGGTGTGGCCAGTTTGGACAGTGTCTCAGGACAGGCACACCCTGGGGATCCAACAAATAAGGGCTTCAGGTAGCTGCGGGAGGGAGGAGAGGCTGCACAATGTGTAACTCATTGGGTTCTGCATGAATGTGATCTTTTCGCCATCAGTAGCCTTGTCTCGCACACCCACCCCATCTGGGGTCTCCACAGCGCCTGGCTCCGTCTGAATCATCCTCCACTCAGCAGCCCTAGGGATCTTTCAGAAGCATAAACCTTATCTCATGACTGCCTGGCTCCCTTACCAACCTGACTCTCCGTGGCCTCCTACCGCTCTCAGGATAAAGACCCAAGTCCTTAAGGAAGGCCAAAGCCCTGCGGTCTGAAACACACACACACACGCGCGCGCGCGCACACCATACTCAGAGCTGAGCGCGCTGCAGGGCCTTTGTGACTGAATGGCCACCCTAGCCAGGGACTGGGCTCCCAGTAGCATCCTAATTACTCCTTGGTTGCTGAAGCAGATTAGAAGAGCTCAAGTTAAAGTCCTTCCTAACGCTCCAAAGTGTTATCCAAGTGGTGGGTATCCCTCTTCCCCAAGTGGAAAGCCAGAAGGAAGGCGGTAAACAAAGGATCCACAAAGGGCGCGGCTGGGCCCGGAAGAGCGGGCGCCCCCATGAGGCGAGGCACAGCGGTGGCGGTGGTGGTGGCAGCCCTGCCGGCCGTGGGAGCGGTGGGAAGCCAGCTGTGCCTAGGATCTCAGCATGGCTGGGCTTGCCCCAGCTCGCTCCTGCTTTGATAGTTACTCATGCCCCAACCCCCACCCTCGCAAAGACCTGTTTCACGTAAGCCCCAGATTGGGCTTTATGACCTGCCTCGGGTTCCTGGCAGCAGGCAGAGAGCTGCTCTGAAATCCAGCTTCCCACCTGGTCACTGGTTGTTCTTGTCTTAGAGCGACGTTCGCCTTCTGCATGCTGGTGGTGGGGACTGGTAGTGTGCGTTGGTAGTGCCGACATGCTGAGTTATGCTATTTGTCAAGCAGGCCTTCTCCCGTCTTTGCAGATAGGCACTAGGCTGGTTTAATTCATTTCCATCTCCAATACCAACTGCCACCTGGCACAGAGCAATCAGCAAAGGCTTATTGAATGGGCACACGGGCTCACTGACGGCTCCCAAGTGGACATGGATTATCTGCACTGTCCTCATGAGGAGACTGAGGCCCAGGATGGTCACCTGCCCAGGACCACTCAGCCTGGAAGTGAGCAGGTGCAGAGACACTGGGTGGATAAGACGAGCTGTTCTCAGGAGCATCCCTAAGCTTGGTGGGCTCTAAATACCCAGCTGCAGGGTAGAGCACCCACCTCGACAGGCAGATCTAGCCCAGTGCAGGGCCATCAGGCAGGAACTGGCTGCCTGTGTGCCTGGTACCTGCGAGCAGTGGCAGCAGGGGAAGCTGTTGAAATGGCATATGCTTTACTGATGCCTGGTAGGATGTGGCCCCCTTTGGGAAAAGCCACCTGACCTTTTCCACCACAGGAAAATAACAGTACCCATGCCACACTGCGGAGAGGGAATGGGCCATTTTCAGCCAGAGGCTGAGAAGCCAGAGCCCTTGGACCTCCTGAAGGACCAGGCGTGGGAGGTTTCTGTGTTAACCACACCCTGCAACACTGTCTTGGCACATGGGCGTACCCTGCTGCAGGTAGGACTCTGCTCTCAGGGCGATGACACTGGACAACCTGTCGCCCCTCTGGGCGGGAATGCTCACTTCTCACAGGAAGCCGCAATGCCAGTGGTTTCCCTGCTTCCTTCATCTCCTTAGCCCCTACTCCCAACAGGACCTGGAGCCCCATTCCTGCCCCAAATCTCCCTCCACTGATCACATAGCCCCACTTGCTGCCCAGCTCAACTCCGTTATGCAGGATGTTGGGCACATAGTGCTGGTAAGACATGGGCTGTGGAGTTAGAGACCTGGGCTCAACTCCTGGCTCCAGCATCTTCTGGCTGTGTGACCCCAAGCCAGTTCCTTCATTTCTCTGGGCCTCTGTTTTGTCATCTATAAAATGAAAAGAGATGATCGTTTGTCTTACAGGGCTGTTGGGAGGCCAGTGGGCTCGCTGCTCCTGACACACGGAAGATGCGTGCTGAGTGTTAGCTAGAGCCCCGTGGCACACACAGCTCAGTGACTCTACCCTGGCCCAGTGCACAACTCCCTGCCTGACTCTCACAACCAGCTCTCAGCTTGCATCAGCAGACATGGTGTCTCATCTCCCTGGCAGAATAAACAAAAGCCAAAGAAAGACCCCCTGCCTACACAAGGATTGGCACTAAGTGCCACCAGGACTGGATCTGGGTAATCAAAAGTCAGAGATTCCACAATGCCTTCATTACCTGCTGTGTCCAGGATTCCAGAACAGTAGGGTCAGGTCACTGCCCAATGGGACAGCCTCCAAAGTGATTATCTGAGCCCTTTGAGAACCAGTCTATCCTCTTCCTTCATCTCCTGTCACTGAACTTGGCCTAGCAGACAGATTTTTGAGGCAGAATAGAGCTTCCACCCAGTCAGTCCTCTGTGATCCGATTATAATCTCTCATACTGCAGCACACTCATTCATTGCGCTCTGCCTGAGAGGTAATAGAACCCTCCTACCTGCCCTGGGCCAGGAAAAGGATGACAAAACTAGGAGGAGATCATCACAGTGAATAAAGAAGAGGGTGAAGGGACTCAAAGGACTCCCAGCTGACCCTTCCTTGGGGTATAGGAGCCTAGGATCCAGAGAGATGCCTGCAGTTCAGCCTGACCAGCAACTTGGGGTAAGTAGCCTGGCTTACTTTGGCACCCGGCATCCTAGTTCTCTTGTCCATAGCAGAGGTGCACAGATACATCTACACAGAAACCAACCCAGCCAGCATCAGCCAGGGCAGGCCCCAGGAGGGAGAGGCCAGGGAAATGAGTGGAGCTGGAGCTCTAAGACGTGGCCTGAGGGCCTGGGGCCCTGGGGCTGCCTCTGCAGTGTTCCACGGTGAGGCCTCATCCTGGTCTGCACAAGAATCCAGTGCAGGAAGCCCAACACCCAGAAGCCTGGTCAGTTGGACCAAAACAGTGGCTGCTTATTGTGTCCTGCTGACTCTTTACCCCTACTGTTCCACTGAGAGATGAAGGGAGAAAACAAGGATTGGTAGCAGAGGAAATTCTCCTCAACACAGCCAGGGCACAAAGCAGCGTTACTGACACACAAAGCTGTACTTGCTCCCCTACCTTCAATGTGTCCCTAGTGATTCCCCTTGGAATGCCAGGAATGGTGGGAGAGAACAACAGCCTGGTCTAGAACCCAGGGGGAAGCTGCAGTAGCCTGGACAGGTAGAAAGCAGAGGGCCTCAGAAGACTGAAGCATATCCCTGGTCTAAGGGCCTGGAAATGCTTTGGCCACTCAGTCCTGCCCCAGCCTCTGTGCTCACTGGAGCCTGCGATTTCTTTAAAATGAAAGGGAGCTGGTCCACCCCACTGTAAGTGCCCAGTGGTGTGGGCAGGGAAGGGAAGGGAAGGGACCATGAAGGAAGCAGAGGGGTGGCGCAACACATCTTCCCACCTCCCTGAGATCCTACTCTCTCATTGGCTGGGCTTTCCAGAAAGCCAGATGTGGCCAGTAAGTTCTTTCTTTCCCCACCTACAATGATACCTAACAGCCTTTCTCTATCTCAGAAACTCCCTGCTTTCTGTAAGGCAAAACAAGTCTATTAATCTGTGACACTTGGCAAGACGTAATCTTTCCATCAATGATCAGCTTTCACTTGGCTCTTAGTCTTCCTCAGACCTGGAGATGAACACTTGCCTGCACCCCTGCAGCATCCCTGTGAGGTGTTGCATTTCACAGGTGAGAAAACTAAGACTCCAAAAGTTTTGGTATGATTGAGTGGCTGGTGTATGGAGCTAGAAGAAGAGAAGGGACCAGGGCTGGGCCCCTGTTCCACACTGAAGAAAGCATTGGTATGTCAAACTCCGCGAGCAGCTTTAAAGAGTGAGGAGATCCCCGCCCAGCACATGAAGATTCAGCTAAGAATCCTTCCCTTTTGTTGCTTTTGTTTGTTCCATTGCTTTTCATAGGGGATCAACTGTGATTCCTCATCCTCACCACCGGGTGTCTCCAAGTCACTACTCCACCAGTCACCCAGTGCCAGGGTTTCCTCAGCTTCAGCCCTTACTTGAGCCTAAATCCTTACTACTACTCCTTGGCCTGTTTCCTCCTGTTTTGTCTTCAGGGGAGATCAGTCATGATTCCTATGGAGCCCAAGAGGTGGCATCACCCTCAGAAGGGTTAATCTGAAGGACCTGTAACAAAACAGTCACTTTCCAGATATCCATTCTGAGGATTCCTGGGTAACCTTTTCTCTGACTTCCACCAGGTTTTTCAACCCATTAATACCCTGCTGGGAGTCTCCAGTATAGCACTCCAGTCTCAGGAAAGTCATGGCAAAATAGCTATGGCAAATCCTTGGCCCTGCAATATGGGATGGGACTGGCCTAGAAAGAGACTAATACCATCTGCTCAGGGCCCCACCCCAGCCTGTAATAGCAACTGCTAACCTCTGCGTGCTTCCTATCTCCCACAACCCATTTTCTCCTGGATTTCTCCCCCAAGACAACAGTCAGAAAAGTCATAACCTTCTCCTTTTGGAAAAGCCATTGAGAGAGTGTAGATGGAAAGTATTTTGTAAGATCTCTACTGCAATATAAATATTGGTTGCCAAAGATAGGGAAACTGAGGTCCTGCAGGGCTAAATGTCTTTCCCGAAGCCACACAGCAAGTCAGTGGCAGCCCCAAGAGAGAAGACCAGATCTCCTGATCCCAACCCAGTGAGTCTCCCAAAAAATTATACCTGGCTTTTGGGATGGTCTCTCTGTGCACTCCTAATCCAGGATGCTGAAAGGTGGCAGATCAGAGATCCTAGGGAAAAAGAAGCCAGGAATGCAGAGCTCTCGAGGCCTGGAACCAGGATGAATGAAGGCTATTATTGGAATAGTAATTGGAGGCCATGGAGGTGTCTGGTTTTGATTAGGCCCCTAAGGTGATCTGGAGAATCAGGGTCCGGAGGTTGGTTGATTTTGTGGCAGGTGAATGGCATGAATTACAGTGCCTCAGCTTTAAAGGTGGGGCAGTGGGGGATCTCTTCCTTAGCAGTCTATTCCAGTCGCGTCTGCTCCAAACACCGTTATGCTTCCCTGCCTGCCACACAGGACCGGCTTCCTTCTGCCCCACTAAAGCCACTCCCTGAGGATCTGAGAGGATACGCCATCCCCAGAAGGAGAGGGAAGGACAGTGGTAGCAGCCTGGAGCCATGTATAATGGGTGAACCAACATCTGGTCAGCAAATCATGAGCAGCCAGCATTGGCCATGGCCATGTGGCATTGGTCCCCAACCTAACTGCAGGTCTTGGACAGTCAATAGACCACATCCTTCTTGAGACTGGTGAGCCTCCTGTCCAAATATCTCTGCAGAAGCCCAAGGCCACATGGGTAAGTGAACTCAGTGATAGATTTGAACCCTAGACTTCTGGCTTTCTCTATCTAGCTATCTGTTTCTCACTGGGGATTAAACTCACAATCTCACACATACTAGATAATGCCCCACCCATGAGCTACACCCGCTTTTTATTTCTTGAGTGATATATGGTCTGCTAAGTTGCCCAGGCTGGCCTCAGACTTGCACTCCTTCTGTCCCAGCCTCTAGACTCCTAACTCTTCATGCACTCTCTCTGAGTCTGTTTCCTCACATAACCAACAGTACCCCACAGCTAAAATGGAATGAAATGTTGGCTGCAAAAGGCTTTGTAAAATTAAAACCATAGAGACTTGCCTTTGCCTGCCAGGCACCACCACAGGAAGGTCCCTTCCTGCAGGCAGCCGGCGCAAGCAGAGAGAACCAGGTAGATCTGCCTCCACCTGCCTGGTACTGCCACAGAAGGCCGTTTCCTGCAGGTGGCCAACACAGGCAGAGACATCAGATCCACTTCCACCTGCAGGGAGCTGCCACTGAAAGTCTCCTTCGGGCAGACAGCCATCAGGAGCAGGGACACATAGCCAGGTAACCCCTGTGTACCTGTAGGCAACCATTGGAGGCCCTTGGTTCCTTTAGGCAACCATCACCCACTAGTGGAATCGGACAAACATACCCCTGTATGTCTGCCACCGTTGCAGAAGTCCCAGTGTAGACACACAGGCTGAAAGAAGTAGCCCCGCCTCCACACACCCCTGATCACTGGGGAAGCCCCAGTGTAGCTGCACAGGTCTGGAGAAGCCCGCCCCATGCCCTGCTATCTACCTGTAAATCTGGGGTCAGAGGAACCCAGGTAATGGTGTCCCATTACCCTACACCATGGAGGGGCAGCCAACATGGGAAGTGCCTGGGGCTCCATAATCAGCTTGTTGGTAGGAACCCAGGAGAATGTCAAGATGAAGGAGCAAAAGACAGTCTCAGACCTAAACAAGTCCGGGAGATACAGTCATGGAAGAAAACAGAAGTCACACACCTGAAATCTGTAAGAGGATAGCAACTGAAGTAAGAAAACAACTTCATGAGGTGGTAAAAGAAATCAAGTCAGAAATAATGTCTCAGATAAAAAAAAAAAAAGAAATCACAAAAATACTGAAAGAATTGCTCAGCATATCCGAAAAAGACATAGATAAAAAAGAGGAGCATAGGAAAATGATAGAAACCTTGAATGAATATAGAAAGGAATTACAGTTCATGAAACAGATTCAAAGAGAGATGCAGGAAATTAAAAAGCAAATCAAAAGCTGGCTGCTTGAAAGAGACTGAAGATAGACTTTCAAACCTTGAAGATAGGATTGCAGCTAGCGATCATGAAAGGAAAGATCTCTTAAAAATAACAAGGAATCAGGAAATAACAATTCAATGGCCGCAAGATGATGCAAAGAAGCATAATTTAAGAGTGATAGGTATTAGCAAAGAAGCAGGGGTCAACACAAATGAAACTAAAAGGCTGTTTTCAGACATAATAACAGAAAACATCCCAAACATAGGAAAAGGATCTGGCATGCAGATAAGTGAGAATATAGGACTCCATAACCAAAGTAAATCTGCACCCAGACATATAATAATCAAGATCCCAGAAATTCAGCACAAGAACAGAATATTAAAAGCTGTTAGAGAAAAGAAACACATCATCTATAAAGGAAAACCAATCAGAATTATGGTAGACTTGTCCACACAAACCATCAAGTCAAGAAGAGCTTGGAGTAAAGTGTTTCAAACCCTGAAAGAAAACAACTTCCAACCCAGATTGATGTACCCTGAAAAACTATCTTTCAAAATTGATGGAAAAATAAGATACTTCAATGATACATAACAACTGAAGGAATTCATGACTACCAACCCTTCAGAGAGTGCTAAAGGATATTCTAGAGAGAGATAAAAGTGACCATGGTTCCAGGAACAGCAGCAAAGGAGGATCACCAAACAAGACGAGCAATTGAAAGAAGGGGAAAGGTGGAGGGCCAACAACAGGAGGATAGCAGGGCAGAGACAAACCAGTGTATGCTGGTTGTAACCATTAATGTAGATGGCCTCAATTCAGCAATAAAAAGAAACACTGGGAGAGTGGATCAATAAACAAGATCCATTGATATACTGTATACAAGAAACACATTTAACTGGAAAGGAAATTCATAGACTGAAAATCAGAGACAAAACAATTGTTTCATGTGACAGGAGACCAGGAAAGAAGGAAGACTAACTTACCCATCAACCACACAATGGATAAGAAAGATATGGTATTTCCATGCAGTGAAAGGCTACCCAGCTACAAAGCAGAATGATCTTGAGGCTCTTGTTGTAGGTAAATGGATGCAACTGAAGACCATGTTCATGCGCGAAACAGTTTGAACTCATACATGTGAACCCTAGCATAAGAAACAGAAGAGTTAATGGGATCCAAAAGCAAAATAGGTATTGTAAGAGTGATAGGGGAAGAAACATTTAGGAGGGAAAAAACGGTAACTACTGTTAATTTCTTATTGTCTTGTCTTGAAGGCTTGTATTGTTTTCACAATTTTGTTAGGTTTGGCTTTTTCCTGTCTTGTTTTGTTAGATATTACTTTGTCTGCTGGTATGGGCAGCTATTTTGAACATAATGGGATGTATTATGGTAATCATAGTTTCCTATTATATTGTTTTGAAGTCTTGTAATGCTTTCATTCATTTGTTTAATTGGTTTTATTCTGTTTTGTTTTGTTTGATTTTATTAAGTATGGTGGTATGCACAGCTATTCTGAAGAAAATAAGACATTACGGTAGCAATAAGCTAGCAATAAGCAATAAGACATTGCTGATTTCCTATCATCTTGTTTTGAAGTCCTATCATGCTTTTGGTCTTCTGCTTTGATTGGTTCTATTCTGTTGTGTTTTATTTGATTTTATTATGTGTGATGCTATGGACAACTTGGATGCTATAGTAGCCATTGTTCATTTTCTGTTATCTGGTTTTTAAAGTCCTGTAATGCTTTCGTTTTTTGATTGGTTTTATACTATTTTGTTATGTTTGATATTATTGTGTGTTAAGGTACGGTCAACTATTTCAAAGAAACCATGAGACTAGTGACACATTAAAAAAATCAAAGCCATAACACAATGATCAGCATCCCTGGGGTTTCAGGAGTCAAGCTGGGGAGCCCAAGGGGTTCCTGGGACCAGACCAGGGGCTCTGCCCTGTAAGGACGCAGGTGAGGCTTCACCTGAAGCCTCACATATATATGTGTGTGTGTGTGTATATATATATATATATATATATATATATATATATATATATAAAGTAGATTTACATGAAAATTCCTAAATTGTTTTTTTTTTTGTACCGGGGATCGAACTCATGACCTCGCGCTTGCCAGGCAGGCGCTTAAACCACTGAGCTAACTCCCCAGCCCATCTTATTATAAAATTGTTTTTAAGAGCAAGTCAAATGGAATAGTATATACAATATATTCTTGTCTATGAGAAGGAAGGAAAGAGAGAGAGGGCACATAGAATTGTTTTTAAGTGCCAAGAGTCAAACCAAGATCCTTGCACTTGTTAAATGCTATACCAGTGAGCTCAACCCCTAGTCAGAAAACTTTTAAATAATACACAAATGCTATAATGGTGGTTGCCTACAGATTGAGAGGTACGTGGCCTGCAGTAAAGAGGGACTTATTTTTTGTCATAGTCCTATTTTAGCAATAGGTATATGTACTATTTGTTCACTCAGATGAAGGAAGAAGAAGAAAAAGGGGAAAGAAAAGAAAAGGCCCATTTAGAAACCAAAGTGCTTGGGTTTAACCACATTTCTCAGCTCCATCTACCTTGCAACTTCGCCTCTTTCCACTGTTCCCTTCCCCTAGGGGGGCAAAACCCACTCAAACCTCGGACTGCATTGTAGTCACAACCCCTGAGGACACCTCCCTTTCTCATGGTGAGGACCAAGGCCTCCCTTTCATGCCCAGCCACCGAAGCCTCAAGAGTCCCCACACAAGGACCTCAAATGCTTGGAGCAGGGGAGTTGCCCCAGGCAGAGCCCTGTGAGGAAGCCAAGGGGTTTGGTTTCTTGTTAAGTCCATTGAAGGAATGGCAGTTAAACACCAAGGTTCAAAGAGTTTAGGATTTTCAAAAATCCCGTTTGGGGAATATGCAGCTTTTTATTGGAGGTGTCAGACATTAACGAGAGTTCTGGATCTTTCCCAGCCTATGCAACCTTCTCTCCCTTCCTTCTCCACCCCCACTCATTCCAGTAACCAGCGAGGCCCCTCTGATGAATCAAAACAGGCCAAGTGTGCAAGGGGCATTCCTACCCTACTCTGCAGAAGCTGAGAGGATCCTCACAGAGGGTGCTGAAAGCCAAAGGCAGGGCTGAGGAGCAGGCTCAGACACAAGCCCACAGGCCTGTCCTGCTGACCTGTTCCTCTGGGAAAGAATGAGAGGTTCTGATGCCTGCTCTGCGCTGGTTAGGTTGAAACCCTCCACACACAATTGCTGCCTCTGTGAAATGATTACGCCCTTAGATGTACTGAGATCCTCAAACAGAAAGAGCTGTAGAAGCTCCATTTTTTCCAATTATGTCATTACAAATGAGCTTTTTTCATCACATTTCTAAGGCTTGTTTATTTTCCTGTCTTAGCATGCAGCCAGTGAGGGTGAAAGGTAAGCAACATGCCCACTACAGAAGGACATCTTTCCTAGCCCTGAAACAAGGCCAGAAGATTGCTGTAGCTGCTGATTTCAAACAGGAGCCTAAAGAGAATTCTTTCTGTGGTCTGTTGGCCATTTCAGAACTTTGGAAATGGAATGGTCAATTCATCAGAAAGAAATAGCAGGTGAGTATGGCGGACTTTAGGGGGCTTGCAGGGCAGAGGCCCTGGCACCTCAGGACCTGCACCATGTGGTTGACTCGGGGTGCCGGGAGAACAAGGAGCTCAGCTCCTTCCCCCTCTGGGAGGTGGCTGTGAGGGTGGCAGACTTTTGGCAGCCTGAAGGAGAGACCCTGGCGCATCGGGACCTACACTGTGTGGCTGACTCGGGGTGCTGGGAGAACAAGGAGCTCCCCCCTTCTCTGGGGCAGATGAGAGTGTGGCAGACTTTTGGCGGCCCTATGGAGAGAGACCCTGGTGCATCGGGACCTGCACTGTGTGGTTGACTCAGGGTGCCAGGCGAACAAGAAACTCCTCCCTTCTCTGGGGGTGGCTGAGAGTGTGGCAGACTTTTGGCAGCCCGAAGGAGAGAGACCCTGGTGCCTCAGGACCTGCACCATGCAGTTGACTTGGGGTGCCGGGAGAACAAGGAACTCTTCCCATCTCTGGGGGATGACTGTGATCCTCCTGGCATGTGGGCTGAGAATCAGACATCTCATGTGTCCTGTCCCCCATCCCATGTCCCCTCCTCCCCCTCCTCCCTGCCTAGCAAGTGGGAGCCAGTGAACTACACATCTTGTGAAAAGATTGGCTATGTTATTTAGTATGAGCTCTCCATATGCAAAGATAAGGACAACCATTTGGAAGAAAACAAGAGACAATATGACAGATAGTGAAGATCTCTGGTTGTCTAGCTTTGAAATTTATGCTTTCTTATGTCCCATCCTGTTCTGTTTTGTTGTGTTTTACTCCCTTTTAAAATAAAATAAAATTTAAAAAAGAAAAAAGAAGGGCATCTTCCAGCTCACCTGGAATAGACAAAACACTAAAAAAAAAAAATGTATGGAACAAATACATTCATGCAAGCATGAATGAATGACCTGTTTTTCCTTCATCTTTATTTATAAAAAAACGCATATTGGTTCATGTCTCCCAAGGGTCAAGTAGATCTCAACATCAGAGCAACACCGGAAGGAAGCTGATTTGTTAATTTCCAAATATCAACAAAGATGCCCCACGAGACATCAGCTTCCAAGCGGAGTTCTATTCATTCCCCATCTCTGATCACTTATCCTTTCGCTAGTCTCTTTTTTCTAATTGCTGAGACCAATGGCTCTGCACACCCCTCCCCAGAGAGAGCCCTTGTCTGTATCCTAGAGTTTGACCCTTGGCAGCTAGTTCAGGAGCACAGGGGTGACCCCTTGAAAGCCCTTCAGGCTCTCACTAGACAGCAATGTCCAATGTCCTTCTTAGCCTAGAAGCAAGTGTGTCAACATCCATGATGAGCACTAGCGGGGTTTTTTATTTCGCTTTTTTTTCTCAGCGCCCACAGTATGGTTCTCAGGAGAGGAAGGACTACTTTTCCTCTTAGATTGTCTTTGACTCTGCCCCCTATAAAACAATAACCCAGCATTAGCTTACTTAAGAAGCCTCACCCATTCCTGAGCACCCCACTTAGAGCAGAAGCATCATCACATTCATTGTTAAGTGCTGGGGTGACTAATTGGATGCATGCTGATTCCTAATATTCCTGTGATAGAAGGTAGGGAGGCTGCCAAGTAGTTCTGCCACAATAAGACATGTCCTTGAGAATGGTCCCTTCTGGGAGGAGGATGAAGGAGAGTACGATATTCTCAAGATATCCCATCAGAAAGCTGGGGGGGTATCCAAACAGTCATATGCGCATGTGCACACACACACACACACACACACTGACATTTATGAATGACTTGACCCTTTGTTAATCGAGTGTGTTCATGCACATTATGTCTCCTAATCCAACCCCCAGGAGGTTGACAGCATTGTTATCCCCATTGTCTAGTCAAGGAAAGTCAAGTCTGAAGACTTGCCCAGGTCATATAGTTGGTCAAAGGCCAAGTCCGGTCCACAACAGAGGTTCCCAAACTCTTCTGCTTTGGCCAATTTACTTTTTTAAGACATTTTTATATTTCCACACAGAAGACATGTTGGTGCCATGACTACTACTGTGCCAGGTAAAAGTTATAAAGCCCCTTTTCTCTTCACCAGACCGGACCAGAGATGCTGAAGCTGTAGAAAGCCAAATGCCAGCATTTCTAATCCTCTCAGGCTTGGAAAGAAAACATTGTGAGAAAAGAGGGCCCACTGCCTGACAAGAGAGATGGAGACAGAGATGAAGATGGAAATGGAGATGGAGATAGATGGAGATGGAGATGGAGATGGAGATGGAGATGGAGATGGAGATGGAGATGGAGATGGAGATAGATGGAGATGGAGATGGACATGAAGCCAGAAATAGAGTGAGATAGAGAGAGAGAAGAGAGAGAGAGAGAGGGAAGAAGAAGGAGAAGGAGAAGGAGAAGGAGAAGGAGAAGGAGAAGGAGAAGGAGAAGAAAGAGAGAAGGTAGGGAAGGGAAGGGAAGGGCAATATAATATCAACCAGCAAACAATCCTATAAGGGTTCCTGGAGATACCACACACACCTGGATATACAAATCATACACACACGTGCACATATCATGCACAATTATATGAGAATATAATGGGATGAGCATAGATGTGAAGTCAAGTGAACCTGATTTGCTTCCAATTCTAACATTACCAGCTTTGAAGCTATAAGGATCTTTCTAAGTCTCCATTTTCCCCCTGTAAAATGAGGGAATTAATGGTTATCCAAAGACCTCAAAAAGCTCAAAAAAATAAAAAGTCTGGAGACTGGAAGAGAGAAGGAATAAGGGTGTAGGCACAATGAGACAGAAGAAGCCCTAATGGAGAAATATTTGAGAAACTCAAGATAATCAGCTAAGAAATCATACTAAAGAAAGCAGAAGAATGTTCAAATTCTTTGCTGCTTATGATTTGGTTACACAGCCCAGTTCCCTCCCACTTAAGAAAGACCCTGCCCTTGGGCCACCATCCTGATGTGCCCTGCAAACTTGGCAAAAGGACTCTCCCAGCTTCCTCTGCCTGGCTAGGCCTCTGTATCTTCCTACCCAGCCTCCTGTGCAGAACCAAGCAATCTCCTAAAGACAAGCAGGCCAGAGACAGACCAGGGCCTGTGAGCCTCAGCTGGGCCTAGCTATGGTGCACCGCATAAAGTACAGCTGGGAGAGAGAAAGCCCCACTCAGGGAGCCCAATGGAGAGTCTAGAGCAGTGGTGGGGAGCCTATGGCACACGTTATTTTTCTTTTAAGAAAAAGGTGTTAATGCATGAGTTGCTTTTTCTAAACTAAAACCTCTGTATTCTGGTTCCGCTGCAGTATTGTCACTTCGTGATAAATCAGTGGGTTTTGCAGTGCAGTTTGAGCACTGGTTTCTAAAAGTTCACCAACACTGGTCTAGAGGAGGGATCAGTCTAGAACTAAGAGTTTAAAAGGCCCAAGTAGGGAGGGGCCAGGCCCACTACACCCACTTTGCCTATTTATGGGAAGGTCATTGGCAAACTTGAGAGTTAGATACTGACATCGTTGCACAAATAAGCTTAATGAAGTCTAGAGCCAAAGGGAGCTGGAGGCCGCGGTTGAAATTGGAAAGCCATCCGGGGCCAGAGAGAGAAGCTTAACACGGATGAGACGGTCCGTGTGCAGCCACAGGTGCCCCTGGACATCAATCTGGATGACTGAGTCAGCAGCCCAAGCCGGAGGCGTGAGGAGCACCACGGGGCTGGAACAGGCCTCTTCAGAAACAAGCGGGGGCGGTGAGCTGGGCATGAGGGAAACCGAGGCAGTGACGTCAAGCAGGCCTCTGTGAGAAACTCAAGGTGTTCGTGGGCCCAGGAGTTACCCTGTCTCAGGGAACGGTGCCCAGGGTGGCTTTGATCCCTGCAGCACTGAACATCACAGCGGCAGACAGCCCTCAGTGCAGCGACCGGTCCCTGCGCTCCTCCGCTGCCTCTTCAAAATGGACCTTCCCCCACCCCCGCTGTCCCTTGTGCAACACCCTGGATTTTCTTCAGCCCCCGACTTCCCCACGGCACCCCACCCTCACACTCCCTTTCTTATTCCAGCCCTGAGGCCAAGAGCTCTGCGCTCTCTGCTGTCTGCCCTGACTCAGCAGAGGGGGAAGCAGCTTCATCCAAGCCCAGAAAGGCAGGAAACACCCCTTTGAAGGTTTCTCCCGACAGCCTAGGTTCCATCCCCGCCAGTGTGGCCTGAGGTCGTCCATGTCACCCACCTCTCTGTGCACAGGGAAGCAAAGGAGGATTCTTGTTACCTTTGATGCAACTGAAATTCAGACAGGTTAAAAGAGTTATCCACGACTGCGCAGCCAGGTAGCACCTGGTCCTCTTAGAACGGTGCAAGTTGTCTTAGACTGAGCCCACACTGGGATAAGAGACTGCACATGACTATTCTAACGGGGAAACTGTTGGATCAGCTGATGAACACAGCTCAGAGTGCCCAGAGCCTCAGCTTTAGTAATGTTTTCCCCCCACGATGAAAAATCTCTCCAAGCCTGGCGGGGCCTAGGCCTGGAAACTATTTGCTCCCCTGCCTCCCACTTGGAAAAGCACAAGCTAGGCAACTTCCCCAAGAGCAACACAACTAAGAGGTTGGGGAGGGAACCCCCTGCACTGTCCTCTGGGGAATTCCAGCCCTGCAAACACACTTGCGTCTTGCCTCCTCCAGTAGAACCTTGATCCTTGCATGGAGTGACAGGCAAGAACAAACTGCCCTAGCTCTGGCTTCGGGCACTGCAGGACCCACAGCCAGCCCAGGGCTTGGGGCAAAACCCTGGGGCTGGGAAATCTTGGCCATACCCCCAGGCCTAATTCAGAAGAAATTTACCCCCACCATCTTGGGCCCAGGCTTTCTCCTGTTAATTGAGATAATGACCCAAATTGCTGGACTGCTTCCAACTTGAAAGGGGCTTTGTGATGCTGGGATGAAAGGAAACCTAGGCTGAGTACAAAGGCTGGCCTGGGGGTGGGAGCCTGGCCCCAGGCCTTCCTCAGCCCCAGCTGAGTCACTTCCTCTCTTCTGGCTGGATTTCACCTCAAATCCAGGCACCTCTAACTCTCTCTGGGGCTATTGTGTGTATGTGTACGTATGGAGGGATCCCAGAGAGTCTCAGGACACAAGTTCAAATCTCAGTTCGTCACTGAGGTGCCTAACCCAGTAGAGGCATGAAGTGTAGCTGGCGTTGCCTCACGCAGAGATGCTGTCCTGTATCCCTGGCTACAGGACACTCCCTTGACGCGGCTAAGTGTGAGACGACTCAGCCATGACCAACCTTTGTTACACTTTAAGAAGCCCAGGAACAAAGACATGCAGAGATTTTCTGAGGTCACAAAACACACCCGAGGACGGATCTCTAGCTCCTTCCCCGAGGGACAGCCAGACCTCAGTGGCTCTCTCATTTTTAAGTGGCACGCATCATAGTGCTGTGTTTTGGTTACCAGGAAGCTGAAGAAGCACAGACATAGTCTTGGCCTTCAAGAAATTTTCCCTACTGCTGGGCTAGTATCTCTTTTAGTACCTAGGAAGATCACTAGGTCTTTCAGATTAAAACAAAGACAAAAACAAAAACTTGAGGGTTGAGCAACAGATAAAGTCTGATGAAGGTCAGAGGTAGGAGCTGCTAAGGAAAAGGACTCATGAAATGGCCCCTGCCGATGACAGAACTATAATGGGCTCCAGGACATTCTCTAGCTGGCCTTCAGTGGGCACATGAGACTGAGTTCCCCAAACCGGGTTTTGTAGGGTCTCTTGATAGAGGCGTCTCAAGTCTTCTACTTCCCAAGGAACTAGGGTTCCTAGTCAACTTTCAGCTTTGAAGTTAATAGTGAGTCAGGGCTCCCTCCAGGACAGGTCCTGTGCTGGGGACAGGAAGTCATGGTCTCTGTCTGTTGAGTAGAGAAAAACCACATGCATCTGGCCAGCCAGAGTGATATATGCTAAGATGGACATCGCTACAGGCATTGTGTAGGGCCAGGGGAGGAAGGACTGGCTACTTCCAAGCACAGAAGGCAACTTACTGCTGCTTTGGGACCCAGGCCCTCTCCTTTTCAAGTTTGAGGCTTGGTTGCCAGTGTGAGGCCCAAAATGTCTTTCCGTAAACCAGCCAGAGCTAGCTGGGCTCTTAGTAAGCTGCATGTAGTCCTTCCTGTAAGAGTTTCCCCATTCCAGAAATCCACCTAATGGGAACAACCAATGAGACCTCCACACAGTGGGGACAACCAGCAGATTGGCTACACACATGTGAAGTCTTAGGATAGCATCTAGCTCAGATGAAGCACCGCCCCAGCACTTAATCCTCTACTCCTTCCTGGTCCTTCCAAATCTGTGCTTACTAGAAAGCAGTGGGACGCGATGGTGTGAACCGTAAAGAACTCTCCGGAGCAAGGGTGATTAAACCCCAGAACCGCAGCATGAGGGAGGTTGTGTAATGCCTTTAAAACGGAGATGATGCTGACTGCTCATCCGTTTGAGGTGGCTTGGGTGGGGTCTGGTCTGGAGGCAGGAGGATTGCGGCAGTGACCTCTCAGGTCTACTGTGGGCCTGGGCAGATCTGAAGGATGCAGGGAGAGTAGAGATGGGAATAGAAATGTGAGCAACTTTGCCAGTTGTTTTTCCTATTTTTCTGGGCACAAGGCTCAGCTCTTCCTGGCACTAGTCCTTGCTGGGGCCCTGACTCCAGCTTGTTAGTTTTAACAGGAGCAATTTCCTTTGAACTCAGTTTGAATTAGCATCACCATGGCGATGGATTGGGGTTTTCACAAGTCGACCTGGTCTTCACCTCTGAAGCAATTAGTTCGCTGGAGAAAAGGAGGAGAAGGAAAAGGAGGAGGGAAAATAAAGGGTTGCTGGCGAAAACCAGGAGAGAGAGAAGAGGAGAGGGGGAGGAGGGAAAAAGAAAGAAGAAAAGTAATAGAGTTGGGGCAAGTGGAAGGTGAGAAGACAGAGATGTGATTACAAGAAGGCTGGAGAGGAGGCGAGAGGAAGTGGATGATGAGGGAGAAGACTCAGAAATAAAGGAAGAAGATTCCATCCCATCAGGCTAAGCCCAGGGACCTAGCATACCTGCAAGGCCTTTCCTTTTCCACCTGCTTCCTGTACCACCACCTACCGGGAGAAGCAAGAGAAGCAGGAGAGAGCTGGGTTTTCCACCTGCGGCAGCGAGAAAAGTACTGCTTTATCTATCTCTAGAGGAAAAATGACACTGGAAATTCAACCAGAATTGCATCGAATCTGTAGGTTGCTTTCAGTAGCATAAGAATTGTAACAGTATTAATTCTTCCCATCCATGAGTACGAGATACCTGTCCATTTACTTGAGGCTTCTTTATTTCATCCATATTTCAATATACAGTTCTTTTACTTCCTTGGCTCAATGCATTCCAAAGTATTTTTGTAGCTATTACAAATGGAGTTGTTCTTTAATAGCTCTATATTTTTTTACCTAACTCATTACTAGCATATAGAAACACCACTGATTTTTGTGTGTTGATTTGGCATCCTGCAACTTTATCGTATTTATTAGCTCTCACAATTTTTTGTGGATTCTTTAAGGCTCCTGTATACAAAATTATATCATCGGAAGTAACAATTTCACTCTTCTTTTCCTATTAGGATGACTTCTCCTTTTTTGCCTTTTGCCTGCTGCTCAGCCCACACACAGTCCCCCTCTAGGCAGGATGCCTACCTTCAGTCCTGCTTCTGGGACCAAGTAAGAGACAAGAGCAGGATCTTGGCAAGTACGGAGATACATATCAGTGTGACTAGCTACTTAGAATGCTGAGGCAGAAAGATCACAAATTTGAGGTCAGCCCTAGCAATTTAGTGTGACTTTGTCTCAAAATAAAAAATAAAAAGGGCTTGGATGTAGCTCAGTGGTAGCATGCACCCGGGCTCAATATAAAAGAGAAGAAGGGAAAAGAAAACAAAAGAAAAGAAAGAAAAAGGGACTTGGAACCTGAGAACTGGGAAGTATCTCAGGTCCCCTGTACCTGCCTTACGACCTTTTCTGTAAAATGGCAGCGATGGCTTCTCCCTCAGTTTGAGGGAGGGAAGGCAGAGGGAAGGGGTGGCTACATACGAGGTGGCCTGTCCCCTCAGAGAGACATGGGACAGATTCCACATGGCTCCGTGGGGTCGCTGCTGGCCTGTCTGTCAGCTCTGTCACTTCCCTAGGAGCTTCGTGAAGACAGCGACTAGGGCTTCATCGTTGTTGAATTCCCAGACTGTAGCACAGTGTCTGGCACACGTTACACACGCGGGAGGAATTTTCGAGGTGAATCAATAAATGGATGAACAATGACTGCTTCCCAAAAGGAAAATAACAATGCTATCAGAGTGGAGGAAGGGGAACAGCCAATCAGAAGCCACGAGAATTTAACGGAGGGAGGATTTCTCTTGGAGACTCAGTCCATCCCTCCCCAGGAAACCCTCCTGAATGAGCCACTCCCCTCACATACCTGCCCAGCCCTCCATAGACCCTCCATAGTCTGCAGCTCTGGAAGTCACCCCTGTCACCATGACCTGTGATTGCTGATTTGCTTGCACACCTCCCCAGCTAAGTGGGCCCTCATGGGAGCAGGGACTGTGTCTGTCATTGCCAGTTCTTTGCAGTCTCTGTGCAATGTTCCTGAGTGAGTCCAGCGTAGGGCCAGGTCTCGGGCTCTCCCAGGCCAGTGTAGGCAGCTCCAGGGAAACAAATGTGTAAACCATGCAACACAGCATACCCAGTGGAAAACAGGCTGCTAGAGGGTGAGGCATGGGGAGCAGGGGCTGCAGAGAGCCAGCTTATGTCTGTTCTGTCCAGAGCAGAGGAGAGGTGTCCCCTGATCGCCACTCAATTGCTCTGGCTATTGAGAATGTGCAGCCTCCTCACAGGGAGCCAGCTGGTGGCAGGAAGGCTTGCAGGAAGAAAGGTGGAGCATCCTACCTTCTGCGCAGACTCTGAAAGAAGGACCCCTGGCTTGGAAAATGTCACTGTCATAATACCAACATGCTCTCTTTCAGTGTCTGTGTGATTTCCTCCTGTCTCTCTGAGTCACACCACACCCACCCAGCAAACTCCCAGCAATGTGAAAAGCTAAGAGAGACAGCTGAGGGTTCAACTCCAGCCCCCTACTACTCCTGGCCAGACTGGCATTGTGTCGGTTTTAGCAAGTTACACACTGTTTTGAGGTCTCTAGCTCCCCATCTGGGAAGTACACATAATGATAGCCCTGGCCTGCTTTTCTTTAAAAAGAGAATAAAACAAAACAGAATAAAGTTAATCAGAACAGGCTAATGAAAGTGATACAGGACTTCAAAACAAGATAATAAGGAATCGACAATGGCTACCATAATGTCTGTTGTTTTCTTCAAAATAGCTGTCCATACCATCAGACATAATAAAATCAAAACAGGGGCCGGGGATTTAGCTCAGCGGCATAAGCACCCTCCTTGCAAGCGCATGGTCATGAGTTTGATCCCCGGTACCAAAAAAATAAAATAAAATAAAATAAAAGCAAAACAAAACAAAAGAATGAAAAAAAACCCCAAAAGAATGAAAGAATATTTTAAAGAAAATAAAACCAAACAAATTAAAACAGAACTAAAGCAGTCAAAACAAAGCAGTGAAAGTGATACAGAATTTCAAAACAGGATAATAAGAAATCAACAGTGGCTACCATAATGCCTCTTGTCATCTTCAAAATGACTGCCCATACCATCAGACATAATAAAATCAAACAAAACAGAACAGAATCAAACCAATCAAAACAGAACATTGAATAAAACAAAACAATAAAATGGAGCAAAACAAAACAATGTTGGATTTCAAAAACAAGACAGAAGGAAATGTCTCATGTTTGCTATAATGTTATCCTCTTAGTAGCTGCTCAAACTACTGACCTTAGGCCTGCAAAGTCAATCAAACAATACAAGCATTAAGTTATTTGATACCTCAGTTGCTAGAATCAGCCAGTTGCTGGGGGGAGGTGAGGTTGGCTCACAGGAAGGGTGAATTGGCTTCTTGTTCTTCCTCCCAGGCCCACCATGGCTTCCCCCAACTCACAGGAATGTTGACTTGGCCTGTTTCTCCTCCTGGGCCCTGCATGGCTTAAGCCAGCTCATGCAAAGGGTAAACTGGCTTCTAGTTCTTCCTCCCAGGCCTAGCATGGCTTACACCTAGCCTGCTCTTTTTTTAATGTAAAAAAAAAAAAAAATTTAAATTTCAAAACAAAGTAGGAGAATAATAATAGTTAATATATTGCATATAATTATCTTCAAATTAGTTACTCAGAGTATGAGATATAGGCATGCCAAATGATATTAGCATAAATTTTCTTTTCAATGGACTGATACAAAGTAGTAGTAAAATTATCTTGTATTTTTTTCTTTTCTTTCTTCCTTTCCCCTTTCCCTACCCTAACTCCTCTTTTCTTTTGATAAATTTCTGCCCATTTTACAATATTCATTGTATATTTTGGACCCTATTAACGCCTTCAGTGTGTCACACCAGGGAGACACTAGGTGTTTACACACGTGGCCTGCTTTGGTTGTTGCAAAGGTTAATGGAGGTGATGCTTACACTGCATCCCAGCTTCAGAAAGAGCTGCTCAGTGATGGCTGTTACCACTTTCCATCCGCCTCTGAGGTTTCTTCTCCCTGCAGGTGAAATGAAGTAAATTCTTTGTTTTCTTTTTAGAGATAGAATCTTCTATGTAGTTCTGGCTAGCTTTGACCTCACTACGTAGCCCAGGCTGGCCTCAAACTCACGCTAATCCTCCTGCCTCAGCCTCCCGAGTGCCAGGTAACAGGCATGCCCTACCACACCCAGCTACAAATCCCTTCTTTACCTCCACATTTCATCCATCCCTCTACCTCCATGAGCTCCCTTTCTCTTCTGAGTATCTCTACATGAGTGATGTCACTGTCTCCATCTGGCATAAGAATTCCCTCTGCCTGTCACCGTGTTGCCCTGTTTCTCCCCTCTTCAGCTCTTTTTCCATTTCTCCCTTTGCTTTTCTAACAGCTCTCCCAAGCCCTCACCCTTTTTCCCCTGCCTCTTTCCCCTAGTCCTGCCTTCAGCCTTTCTGTGGCTCCTTCCCTCCCCTTTCCTCCTCTGCTGCTCATTATAAAAAAAAATCTTTCTAGAGACGTATGCCAAAAATGCACTCATCCTCCAAGGACCCCGTCCAGCACAAAGGCCTGGTTCTTTCGGGCTGCTCCGTGTGGCCCCTTCGTGCCCACTGCCTTTGATTCGTGGCCTCATTCACATAACTGGGAGGGCTCACAGGGCACTTTCCCATGTGGCTGGGCGGGGAGGAGGGCTGAGGGCCCGGAGCTGGATGAAGAGCCCAGCAGCCTAGAATCTTCCCGAAATCTGGCTCGCCCAGACAGAGAAAACAAACGGCTTGCTTATCTCATGAGTAACCCTTTGGAGCCTAAAAGATTCCAACAGATGTGTAGAGGAGATACAGGACAGGACAGGCATGTTGTGGTACTTCTGTAATCCTCACATCCAGGAGGCTGAGACAGGAGGGTCCAGAGTTCAAAGCCAGCCTGGACTACATAATGAGACCCCACCTCAAAACAGAAGGGGGAAAAAAAAAGATGCAGACTAGAGATCAGGAAGATTGTGAGATGGCCATGACACAGAAGGGTGGGTCTCGGGACAAAGAGATGTGGCCTTTCTCCTGGAATGGCCTGGCATCTCTCTAGCTCAGAGTCAGAGGAAGGGCTCTGTGATCCCAGAAAGACCATCTGCAGGGAACGGTCTCTGGGATTCCTGAGGGAGCCCAGTGCTGCCTGTCTGGGGCCTGCTCCAGTCCCCACAGCCCGCCTTGTGCTGTCCTCTGGCCAAGAACCTGGGCTGCGGGAGCACTGACCTGGATTACGTGCAGCTCCTCCCCTGGCCAGCCCAGATGACCTTGCTCCAGCCGAGTCCAGAGGAAAACAACCCTCAGGGCTGGGGGAAGGGAGCCAAGGCCACAGAGAGGAGCGGACAGGGCCTGCAGTCCCTGGCGCAGAGCAGCATTGCTGAGGGGCTGCGGCAGACACCCAGGCCAAAGGACAGCGCGGCCTTGGTGCTGCAGAGCTGCCCAGGTGCATCGAGGTGGCGGTGAAGGCCTCAGCCTCAGCTTTCCCCACCCTTGCTCCCTCATTTTCTGAGTTTCCTAGTACCTTCCATGAACGTTTCCTCATCAGCCTTGCTTCCCTGCCCCACCCTGCAGCAGCTGGGTTGCTGGAAGCCAGTGGTGTTTCTGAGTTAATAAAAAACTCCTGTACTTTGCTCTTGAAATGAGGCTATCATTCCTTTGTTCCAGGGCACTGGGGTCCGCTTACCTTTCCCTGGCTTACTGGTTTAAGCTGTGTTTAGAAGAGTATGAAAGATCTGGGCGTGGTGGCGCATGCCTGCAATCCCAGCATTTGGGAGGCTGAGGCAGAAGGATGACCATGAGTTCAAAGCCAACCTGGGCTCTCTAGTGAGTTCAAGGCCAGTTTGAACCACAGATCTAAAAAAAAATGTAAAAAGGGAAAATAGGAGAAGCGAAGGGAATTAACATCTATTAGTGGCCCCCTGCTAAATAGCAGGCCCAGGGCTGCTGTCCCACTGGGTGTCTCCATTTTGCATTTAGGAATCTGAGATACAAAAGCTCACATGCATCAAACAAGAGATGGAGAATGCTTGCAGGACTCCAGTGGAGTTTTAAAGGTGTTCATATGTGAGTTAGAAAATTGCACACTTGTCCATTGACAGAGAAAGCTAAAGAGAGAGAGGGGGTAAAGATTGGAAAGAAGGGGTGGGAAGAGCCGTGGGGAGACAGTGTGGGCAGCCAGCCTGGTGCTAGGCCAGAGGGACAGCCCCAGGAGGACTGGGAAGGCCAGGGAGATTGAAAATTCCTCGGGCTTGGAGGCCACTCGGGGGCAGCCTGTGTGAGGATGGAGTGTTTTGAAGAGCAGCCCCCAACTGCCCTGGAGCCTGGGAGAATCCTGGCCTGGACTGAGAAGTAGGGGTTTGGGATCCATTTCTGGAGAAGCCAGGGAGAAAGGACTCCCTGTGTGAGCCGGGAAGAGCCCAGCAAAGCAAGGGGGGCTTAGGTGCCCATCCCGGTCCGTTTCTTCCTCTAACACCTCCTCCTCTCCTCAGCCTCAGCCTTCCATCCCTGGGCATCCTACAGCAGCCCTAAAAGACACCCCCCCCCCCGCGCGCCCGCGCGCGCCCCTTTTGCTTCCTTTCACTTTCCACACCCCCCCTACTCCATCCCTCTCCTCTCCCCTAAGGAGCGAATCCAGATCCTGAACTGGAAGCTTCTTCACAGGAATCTGGGAGGCCTGGGGCTGGGGGAGGAAGAAGAGGCCTGAAGGAAAGTGGCACAGGAGGGGTCGTCAGTGCAGACTGATGTGGGGGACTCATGAGTTCCTGGTGGGAGAGGGGAAAGCTGAAGAGATGAGTGTCCCAGAAACTGCGAGGCTTTCAGATAAGATGTGGGGTGCAGGAACAGAAGAAGGAGAGTCGAATGAGGCTGGGGGACCTACGGAGAGGCACATGGCAGGGCTGAGGAGCAGCCTTTTCCTGGGGAAGGGCATGATGGGAAGATTGGGACGTTCCCAGACTGGGGAGTACCCAGGTCTCCCAGGGGAGGGCAGGCCTTGCCTGAGGTCCGGTGATGGGGCCCCCGACTGCTTGAGATGCGATTCTGTAGGTGGCTGGAAGTGAATCATGCCTTTTTGTGTGTCGCATGTCTCTACGTGGGTGTGCTGAGTCAGTGTGTGCTGTCTTGCAAGTCTGAGGCTGTGGGTGTTACTTGTGGGTGACAAATCCGAGAGTGCTGTCCCTGTGCGCCACAAGAGGCCCCCAGAACCAGAGGAGCCATGCTTGTGTGTGCCAGTGTGCCTGTGTGGTGTGGTGTCCTTCTCTGTGCCACATGGTCCCTGGCTGTGTCTCTGCAAGGCCTGCTGGAATCTGGGGAGTGACGGCTTGTGGGAGTGCGTGCACACAAGGACAGCCACCTATAGAGACAGGACCCAGCTCTGCTGTGGCAATCCTGCATAGATGTCCAGCACATCTGAGAAGGAGGAAGCACTGGTCAGGCAGCCTGCTCCCAGTTCCAGCGAAATCCAGGTCCTGGGTTTCCAGCCATCCCGGCTAAACTGTGCACAGATGTGTGCTGCTTTGCTGCAGCCATAAACAGACCTCCCAGGATTTTTCCAGAGGAAATGCAGAAATATTCTGGTGTCTGCTCTGGGCAGTAAGAAAGAGAGTGGGGATGGGACTGCAAACCGAGAGCCCCCCAAAGGCCAGCAGAGGGGGAAGGGCTTTGATGGCTTCCAGCTGTGGAGGCCTCAGGAGGCCCCAGCCTGCAGCTGTGAGAAGGAAGGCCCAGCTGCCAGGGACACTAGGCCCCCAGACCCCAGGCTGCCCCTGCTCCACTCTTCTCTGGGCCCCTGCATACTCAGACCACAGGGACACAGGCATCACAGTGACCTTGCCCTGTCTCCCCCCAACACACCCACACACAGTACACACTACACACACTGCCAGCCCCTCCGCCACATCACCGTCACGTCCACACACACTTGCTCCCTCACATCCTGTGCCCACAGCTCAAAACCACAATCACAGACACCGCACATACACCCTCATGAAAATCACTGGCCTTCCCACAAGCACCAGTATCCCACACAGCGGTTCCCACACCTCATCAAAGTACAGATCCCAGGACTCCCCCACCCTGCCTACACACTTCCAGGCCTTTCTAAGCCACAGAATAGGCATGACGTTGTTCTCCGCTGCATGTCAAAGCAAACTGTTTAAAAATCCAGAAGAATTGGACAAGTTCCTAGCTTAGATCACCTAGGCGACTTTGGCTGCCCATCACCACCTCACCTGGAGCAGGGAGACGGATTCTTCCGTTGAACTCCCCAGGGATCCAAGCAGCTCTCTCTTCAGCAAATGACCCTGGGGCTCGGCCCTGGGGGTGCTTTGCCTTTGGTGTAAGACGGGTCCGCATATGTTTCCTTGGTGTACTCACTGAGCAGCTGGTCTGTGCCAGCCAGGCTTGTGCCAGGCCAGAAGGTGGCTCGGGCTGAAAGAAATGCTTGCCACACCTTCAGAGCTCCCAGCCCAGGAGCAGGGATGGGGATCAACCTGCTCAGGGGCCACTCCATGCCCTTCAAGGAAAGGGGGCGACACACTCTGGGACCCAGCAGCAGTGGGAACACTCAGGCCAGGAAATGCGATGGGAGGGCTCCCCAGGGGAGGTGACTTGTGGCAGGCCCTGAGCAGTGGGCAGTATTTGCCCGTGCAGGTCATGGGTCATGGGGGACAGTGAAGAATTAGACCTCACTGCTGCCCTCCACAACACAAAAGCCCATCACCCCATCTTGCTGTATTCCAGCACATCTCACTTTATTTTGCTTATGTGAATATCTAGCTCCATCTCTAGAATGTAAACTAAATGACAGCAAAGACCTCAAATGTCTTGTCCATTGCTCTCGGCGACTGTCTCCAGCTCTTAGAACAGAGTCCAGGGCTCCCTTGGTGGAGGGAGGAAGGGAGAGGGAAAGACAGAAAGGAAGGAAGGAGAGAGGGGAAAAGGAAGAAAAAGGTGAGAGGCAAGGAAGCGAAGGAGAAGGCCTCCCATGCCAAGGCACGAGGACACGGCAAGACACGGACATCGTCCATGTCAGGAGTAAGGTAGTAGTGGCCTTGAAGCGCAGGCTGAGGGAGGCGGCCTTGACATTCAGCAATGGAGACCCATTGGTGTACAAGCTGAGCAGTGCTGGGTACAGGCCAGTGGGCCCTTGGCCTAGCCAGTGATCAGGGATACTCTCCTTGAGCAGGAGACGTTTGGGTCTCAGATATACCCAGCTTATGGGTAAGCCCATATAATAATTTGACTTATAGCACTGAAGATTCCTACGTGGAACTATTAGAGTTTACACTACAGGGGTAGGAACAGATAAAAACTTAGATAAGCAGGAAGAATTCAGATATGCCCTCTCTCTGTAGCTTCATCCTGAGCCCAGCCAGCAGGAACCAATCCCAGGTGGAAACAGGTATGATGCAAAATCTTGTCTTGGAGAAAACATGTATATACGAAGAAGCCACCTTGCCACCTTTTTCTAAATTACACATGAAGACCGAGGTCTAATCTTCTTAAAAGGGAAGCAGTTATTCACCCACCCCTTCCTGGGAGCCTCTTTTGCCCTTTCAGAATGTGAACCAAGGCAGTCCCCACGTGTCACCCTCACTAGAGAGTAGCTTGCTTGGCACCAGTGCCAAAGAGCTGGGTGGCATTAGCAGGTGGCAGGGAACAGGCAGGGGCTGGGTAAGAAGGTTTTTGTGAGCTACCTGCCCATTTCCCAAAGCCAGGCAGAGCAAATGCTATTGGGAGGTTTCACTGTAAACTGAGTTTCAGCAGGGCTGTCCTGGATGCCGTAAGGTCACTGATTAGGGTCCATCTCAGCTGGAGTCATATCACAACTCCGCAAGGAGCCTGCAGCTCGGACCTTCTGGGGTGAGGCTGCCCTGTCTGCTGGGCCCTTGCCCTGAGCTCTGCTCTTGACCCACAGAGACACATCCGGAGCAAGGCATCTGGCTGGAGATGGAGCATGGTGGTGTGGGCACAAGCTCTGGACTCGGATCTGCTGCCCAACCGTGGCCACTGGGCAGTTCTGTCCCATGGGCAGCTCATTTCCACTTTTTGCACCTCTGTTTCCTGATCTGCGAAATGGAGAAATTATGTCCACTCTGTCTACTCAGAGGGATACTGTGGAGACAGAAAGAGACGAGAAATGGCGGGAATGTGTGCTGCAAACTTGGGGGACAATAAGGCCATTCCCTCCTAGTGAAAGGCTCTGTTTTCAGAATTAATTAGGACACTCTTGCTTCTTATCAACTATCTGGAGCCTGCGCCCCAAGCTCACCACTCCCCGCCTAGGTGACTGTGAACCAGACGTCTCAGCTCTCTGGGCCTTCATGCCTTTGAACTGGGAGGAGAGGGGAGTCCGTCCTTACTGATTACCAAGGTGCTTTCAAGCACTGTATCTGTTCCTTAGAGGTTGAATCCTCCTATGTTCCCTCTCACAGCTGAGGGGAGACCGGGGAAGAGGCAGGTGGGCTCCCAGTGATGAATGTGCTGGCTGGGTAGGATAACTACAGGTGGGGACAGAGAATGGGACTCCCTAAGTGCCAGGGACAGCAAGGGTCCAAACTGCACTTTCAATCGCTCTTTACATGAATGGGAAGGAATGGAGGCTGCGGTGTCAATGGGAGGCTGCTGGGAATTCACGTTATACAGCTACTATTCATCCTTTCGCTTTCATTCATTCATCTGCCTGCACCACAAACAAGACAGGAGCCACGGCTGCGTGGCAGGTGGCAGACACCATCCTGAGCTTTGAGAATACAGCTATGAGTACATTCACAGCCTCCTGGGAGGTGACGAGAAGAAAACATGGTTTCGTGACAGCATGAGACGTGCCGGAGCAGCAGCTACGGTGGGTGCTGTGGGAGTGCGGGGTGCTGTCGGGGGCGGAGGGCCATGAAGGAGGACCAGAGCTGAGGGCAGCCCCCACCCGAGGCCTGGCAGCCAGCTCGCTGAGATGGTGGGAAAATGCCGAAGTCGCTTGGTGCCCAACAGCTTAGAGGGTGGTAAGAACAAAATACCCAAGAGAAAGGTTACCGGGTGGGATAATTAATGTTTTGCTAAGAAGGAAAATATTAGTGTGTGTTGCTCAGCATGCGAACACCTCAACTAACAAAACGGCTGGGAGAAAACACGTAGACCTGACTGGGATTTTTTGTCATACAGATTAAAAAGAAGAAGAGATGAGAAAAAGTAGTCACAAACGTACCTCCTCCAACGGCTGAAAGAACATTCTCCACCAGGCAGGAAGCAGAGGCCTAGCTTAGCAGAGACTTACTGCGGCTCCCTCCAGCATGGCCATTGTCCTGGCAGACAGACCTAACCAGCGCACCTGTCACTGGGGCCATCCTGGTCACAGGGCTCCCAGGGGGGTGTCTGAACACGCAAGCTCAGCATTTAAAGGAGACGAGATTTCTTTGTTTCCTTTTATGGTGCTGGGGTTAAACCTGGGCCTCAAGCATGCTAGGCAGGTACTCTACCCATGAGAACCCCTGCCAGCCCTGACAAGAGATTTCTGACTGGCTGGAGTACACTTAGCAGGTGTTACTTCTAGAAACCTGCCCCCTCCCCAGAGAGTCTCCACTTCTCAAGCAGAGCTTCTTCTCTCCAGCTTGAGTCCCCAGTGGAAGGGACAGCTTAATAATGAGGAAGTGAAAGAATTCTTCTTATGTGGGCTGTACATATGTTTTCAGAAACTCCAGGTGACAGGACAAACCCCAAATAGATACTTTTCACATTGATGTCAAAGCTTACTAAGAATTTCCAATCAGTGCTGAGTCCACCAGAACCATGATGGTGACTACTAGGCATCTTTCCAAACCTGCCCTCTACCCCAGGTGCCATTTCAGGGAGTCTAGCACGAGGTTCCCCTCTGGGCTTGAACACAACTAAGGAGAGAACTGGGCTGTGTCTCCAGAGACGAAGCTTCAGGAAGCGCCTTCTTCCCCTCACAATCTCCAGAGAGTTCTGGGGCCGGGGAGTGCGGGAGAAGCTCCAGGCAGGCTTGTGGAGAAGGCCGCAATCTGCTGACCTTAAACTTGTTCTTACCACTACCAGATCAGCCTCCGAGTCCAAGCAAGGCCAGTCTTCACCCACTGGGAGCCAGAGGTAGCACCAGATAGCCAGAGAAGTCCAGGACCCCCTTATCCTATGCCAGGACAAGATTGAGCCTGGGTCTTGCCAGCCAGTTTGGGTAGGGTGACTCCCTTGTTTGTGTCCAGGGGAGACCCAGAGCCAGCAGTCCCCACCACACGGGGCTGTCAGGGAGACGGTTTGGGTTTGCCACTGTGCTGTTGCTGGCGGGGACTGGTGCTGTCTGTGGCTCTGGCTTTGGGACCTGTGGTCATCCTGAGGTCTTCCTCTACCCAAGCTGACTACCACCTTCTTGGTCATCAAAGACCGTCGCGTATGACCACCATTCTCCCTCTTACTGATCCTTACTTACACACCAGTTGCAAGCTGCCTTCTTGTGGGTGCTGCCATATCTACTTGAACACAACCCCCGACTCTTGGTCCAGTCAGCGCTTTCCCAGTGTAGACCCCACAGGTCAGGTCAGTCCACAGAGTAGACACTGGCCAGGATATGCACTCTCAGGGTCAGAATGAACCTGCATTACAGTCCCAGTTTTGCCAGATATACTCTGTGTTGACATTTTCTGTATACTTTTCCCAATAAAATAGCAAATGTACTTACTGCAGAGATTTGTGAAATTAAATGAGACCATATTTAAAAATAAACAAGCAAAAAGCTTCCAGTTTAACCCCTTTCTCCTTCAGCCTTAGGTCAGAGATCTAGAAAACAGAATCTTGAGAGATTTGATGCGTCCCTTGGGGTGATCTTGGGAGGAACCCCTGTAGGGGAGTAGAGGGAGCCGGCTTGGGTTGAGGGAGGCATGGGATGGCTGCACTGCTACAACCACGGCTGCAGGGCACTGAGCGGCTCCGTCCTGAAGGAGGGTACCCAGACACCCGTGACAACCTCTCAACTCTCCCTCCATGCCAGTCCCAACTGCAGTTTCCAAGAAGCGAGCTAAAGCTACTCTAGCAGAGAGACTGACTGAGAATGAGGAGGCTAAACTGGTAACCATGTGGGTCGATTTGCACACATCTTTTCACTGCTTCTGCTTTCAGCTTTCCTGCTTTTGTTTGTTTGTGTTACTGGGGATTGAACCCAGGACCTCACTCACACATGCCAGATAAACCCTTCACTGAGCTGCATCCCCAACACTCTTTGAGACAGGCTGGCCTCAGACTTGCTACCTTCCTGCTTCCTACTTCAGCTGGGATGACAGGAGGGTGGTGCCACAGAACCTCACTTCATTTTAAAATATGATGACATCAGAGCATAATTGTCCCAGAAACACGCCTGTAATCCAAAACACTTGTATAGCAAACTGAATTTCCTCATAAGACATAATGGAAACTCAGATGATTTGTTCCACAGCTCCAAAATATTTATGTAAAAATGATTACAATACCATAGTAAAATGTAAAATAATGAGGAAAGGAAACTAAATGAATTAACCTTTGAAAACCATGGCTAGTGTGAGAGGCATGAGAGAGAGGAGAGATCAATGAAATCTTTTTCTTTTTGTGCAGATTTAACAAGGAACTATCCAATGGCTCTGGCTTCTGCCTCCTCTTGAGGATGTCACAGAAATGTGACAATCACACTGTCATTAAACAGATTCATTGCTTGCACTGCCACAGTCTTATTTGGGTAGTAAATTCTACAAAATTTTGCAGTTTCCCATATTTTACACATTTCCCTAATCTCATTTGAAGTGAGGGATTTCTCTACCTTTTTTTTCCTCCTCCTCTTGCAGATGAGATCCCCTCCATAACATCTTGCTTTTCAAGGACAATCACCCATAATCCTGCAGAGCAAAAGAAAAAGACAGACAGACAGACATCCAGACAGACAGACAGACAGACAGAGAAGAACCATTGGCTCAGTTGTGATCATGTGATGTTTGGCATCACATATTGTTAATATTGCACGACATTGCTCATTTATCAAGTTACAATTTATTAGAAATGTTTGCTCATTGTAGAACAAGTTACTCACAATCCCAAGTTTTACTGTAGGATCTAATAACTTCCCCCTACCTTCCCTGTGGGGCTGCAGGGAAGGTAACACGCCCTAATGCAAACTGTGAAGTGCTTGAAACCCTGTGGCATGATATCACAGGACATCCACATGCACTGTAACGTCCAGGTCTGCTTGAGTTTACATTATTCTTTCCCGTACCCCTTGAGTTCACGCCTTCCGCGAGGGTTGTGTCCTTTGTCAGCTGAGGAAAAGAGGTCACCCTGGCCAGGCCCCACCCTCAGGACACTGGACCACGCTGATCTGAGGTCTACTGAGAGCTGCTGCATACAGGAAGGGTGGGGTGTGTGCAGCAGGGTCTGGATCCCTGGGTCACCTCCCTTTGAGGGAGGTCTTGCCCCAGAGCTGGCTTTTACAAGAGGTGAAGGGTACAGGGTGCACGACAGGAGACAGCAGTAGAGTGCTCCCTTTGAGTACCTTGTTTGTTGGCTCTCCAAGTGGCCTTCCTGGCCTGCTCCCCACTCTACCCCTTCTGCTGCCCCTCATCTGCTATATTCATCCATCACCAGCTCCCTCCCTAGGAGTGAGCTGGCCCCTAGAAGCATCCATCAAGTCAGCAGGACCACCTCTACCCACTTGTGTGTCCATCTGGCCTTCCACATACATAAATCATGTTTTCCTCTCCATATACAGCTTTCAGGGCATCATTTTGGGGTGTTCAAAAGCCTGGTTTTATTGCCTTTCCATTCAACTGATTGTGCTAGACTCTTGTCACAAGCACTAAGGAACAAAGCCTATTGTTCCCTGATTGAATCCTAGACCATGTCACCCAATTAAATGTCTGTGTTTTCCCCTCCTTATTTCCTTTTTCTCTAAGTCTTTTCAGTGGGGAAGAAAGACAGTGGCCCCAGAAGGAGTCTAAATTTCTGACACAGGGCCCTTGATGGTGGAGTTCTCCAAACCTGGCTATGCTGGAGAATGCCTAGCGAGCCTGTTAAACACACAGATGGCCATGCCACCCCTAGAAACCCATATTTCATCCAACTTTGCCCACCAGCCTTTGCACCGCTGTGAATGATGGCTCCTGAGGGGGCCGGATGTCTTAGGGTGGGCTTGAACCAAAAGTCTACAGCAGTGGAGGAAGGAAAGGGTCTGGCACTGTCTAGGGTAATGATTTTCAAAGTGCAGCCTGGAGCTGCAGCATGAGCCTGACTGGGAATTTAGGAAATGCAGATTCTTGGTCCGTCTCAAACCTACTGGTGCAGGGCTCTCACATGTGGTTCAACACGCCTTCAGGTGACTCCTATGACAATAAAACTTGAGGTCTGGCAGTGGGGGAATCTCTCAGCCCCTTGGTCTACTTCATTCATACCTTCAGGACAGCACGGTCACCCTTGACCCTCTCAGAATAGGGTGGCCCCTCGTGCCCCGCCGTCAGGGCCCAAGAGTAAAGGTAGGTGTGGCCTCCTAGCCTGTGTCTAAGGCTCCTGGTAGAGGCTTGACCAAGGCCTCTTAGCAAATTGGTGGCTGACTACAGACTCAAGCAGAAAGGAGTTGATCTGAAAAGAACTCTCTGCTTCTGAGGCTGCCAGGATTTGTGGATTCATTCAGTCATTCAACGAACAGCACCCCCCAACTGTCAGACACTGCCTGTGTTTCTGCTTGGGTTTTCACACCAAGCTGCAGTGGTAGGGGTGAACTTTCCACTCTTCTGCTGAAAGAGAACTGAAGCTTCCTAAAGTAAAGCTACTCCCCCAAGGTCTGCAGCTGGGAAGCAATGCGGCAGAGCCAGATCCGAATCCAGAGAAGCAGCTATAAGCTCGGAGTTAGACCCTGCTGGCTGATTGCTCCCCCAGAAAACTGACAAAAACCCTAACGCCCAGAGCCAATAGCTCCTCTTGTTCCTGGGAAAGCTCATGAACAGTGAGTGATGCGAAGCATTCCCTAGGGACACAAGCCAACTCTTGTCCCAAATGCCAGCCTCCAACCAAGGGAGAGTACAGAAAGGGCAGAGGACAATCAGCTACAGAGAGGGCTCTGGCTGTGCCCCTAATGCATTAGGCCCTGGGGCCTGGCTCCAAACGCCTGCCCTCCCCCAGCCTTCAGCTCGCCCCCCCCTCAATTCAGCCTGGCCTTGGGCAGGGAGGGCCCCACCATTCGTTCCAGACACCACGTCTCCTCTATTTATGGGTTTTTTTCTTTGCTTCTGTGGCTTTCCCTGGATGAATGCCCCCTTCCCCTGGATTTATGGCATCCTCCCTCGGTGGGGTTGATGTCACTTTAATGAGAGTTACAGCTGCCTTCCACTGTGACTGCTGCATTCCAATTTACTGCTTGGCCTCGGGAGCCCAGCAGGGCTGCTCCCTGGCAGAGAGGGGAGCTGTGCTCCCTGGCCTGGGATCAGGAGAGGCCGGATCACTGTGGTCTCTCCTAGGCCTCCTCAGACACCCCGCCCCCTCGTCCGGTCTGGAGTACAGCGATAGGACACTGAGAATGCGGAGGACAGGGAGAGGGTGTCCTTGTGCAAATTTAACCCTCCAGGTTTGGGAAAAGAAAACACAAAGCCTTCCCAACTCCCCCCACCCTCACCCTACCCAACCACCTCCACCCACCCCTAGGAGAATCAAAGTTCGATGGTGGAATAAAGAGGGAAGAGGAAGGTGAGGCCTTCATAGAAAGCCTGTTGTTCCCTAGTTGAATCCAGATGTGGCAGTGGGAGGGCGGAGCTGGGAGGGTACTGGAGGGCTGAGAGGAGAAGAGGGGAATTAGAAGAAATGGTACTACTGCAGGAGCCGCAGGGACACCCCAAATCACTTCTACATTTCAGGGCCCTCTCCTTTGGACCTCAAAGTATTACCCCAAACTGACTTCTGTTGTCCCACTCATAAATCCAAGGCCATATTGCCAATAGATTGAACTCATGTGGAGACAACTGCAGCCATTGGTAGGATACTTATTAGGTGTCCCAGCTGTGCTGCTGACCCACGGCTATGTGGATTTTCTTCTGCCACAGGCCCAGTCACAGAAGCTGATGCTTGGCCTAGGCCGAGAGACAGAGATGTAGCGTGGGGATGCTGAGGAGTGGAACATAGTTCTTTGCTTGATTCTCATGACAACCCAGCAGGATGGGAATCACTACAGCATTAAGCATTACATCCTAGAGGTGAGTTAAGCAGCTGTCTAAGACCATACAACTGGTGAGCGCACCCACAGCTCCAGCCTGGCCTGTGTGACCCACAGCCTTAATCACGTCACCCATTTTGGGGCCACTACATTTTTCCACCCATAAACAAGCCCAGAGCTTGCTCAGTGACCTCACAGTCTTGCAAATCACAGACCCCTGGAAGCAAGCCCTTGGCCGTGTGTTTATGATGGCCCAGCCATCATGATTTTTAAAAAGTGACTGGGGATGTAGCTGACCCCACCCCATCCATAGAAGTAGGAGGGGCCCATGGTAAAGGAGACACTGTTGTCCAGGAGGTCACAGGGTGAAGGTTTGCCCAGACTGGGACATGGGAAAAGAAAGGGTCTGTGCCTGCCTGGTTCTGTGTCCACTGCCTCATCCTCTGGGGACAGGAGACCCATGGTCTGGGTCAAAGTCACAGCTGGGAGAGGGAGCAAAGGTTGCAGTGGCATGGACATCTGAGCTGCCGGCAGCTCTGCTGGATCCAACCTGGAGGGGAACACCTGGTCCTGGGCAGAAGATCAATGCCGGGAAGGGCTGTGTGGAGCAACAGACCCTGGAATTCAGGAACTCAGACTCTGGCATCAGATGAACTAGGGCCGGCCCAGTTCTGCCACATTCAGGGGTGACCTTGCCCAAAGCTGGGCCTCACTTCCTCCTCCCTAAGAGAAGGGAATTAATAGCCCCCACCAGCTGGAGTCAGGCAGGAATGAGGTATGATGTTGCATTTAAAACACTCTGGCCAGTACCTGCTGTGGAGGGAGCCTTGCTGCATGTCCACTTCCCACCAGATGACCTGAGGCCTCAGTCTCCTTGTGTTTACTCTGGGTAGAAAAATCCATTTGGATGAAACCACTTGGTTCCTTCAGGTCTCCACAGACCTCTCATTCTAGGGACCCACGGGACCATAGAGGTATTAATTAGCAAAGCCTCAAGACAGGCCCAGGCGGAGAGAGAGCCTTGTTAACGTTAATTGGTACCATCAGATCTTTGCCCACTCAGGATGGAGCGGTGCATGTTGGGACTGTCTCTCTGCCCTCAGGGTTCACAATCTTCCCAAGACTGTGCACCCTGAGCAGCTGCTGTGAAGTGGACAGCAGGCAGCTCCTCCTCTCCCTCGCTCCTCACAGCGCCCGCAATGTACAAAGGACAGGAGGAGCCAGGGAAGAGGCCTCTGGACCATCAGGACCATGCACTTAGGGCAAACAACACTGCGTGCATCCATGATGTGAGTCTTTGGCTGTGAACCAACGCCGAGCTGCACCTGGGAGCTGCCTGTCCGGCAATGGCTGTCACACTAATTTAATGAGCCAGGCAGCCTGTTTAAAATGCATAGTCACAGGCAGTGCCCTTGGCGGTTGAGATCCAGAATCTATTTATTTGTTTTTGTTTTTATTTTGCAGTAATGCTCACATAGGCTAAGCATGCACCTCGCCACTGAGCTACCCCCAGCTCCCAGGAACCTGCATTTTTAACAGATCTGCAGGACCACACTTTAAACAACATATAAATTGCCAGGGATAAATGTATGTGCCTCCTGAAATCCCAGCACTCTAGGAACCTGAGGCAGATAGGTGCTAAATTCAAACCTAGCCCAGGCAACTCAGTGACTTAGCAGGACTTCTACCTCAAAATTTTAAAAAAGTGGCTGGGGATGTAATTCATTGTGAAAGCCCTGGGTTCAATCGCCATTATCACACACAAGAAAGGGAATAACTTAGAACAGCTCCAAAGCTATGTAGTGCAAGGCCATGCAAATGGTAGGCACACAGTCAGTGCTGGTTGACGGAATGAGCGCGTGAGGCAGGAAGGAGAGTATAAAGAAACTCTGAATGGTTCTGTGGAATCTGAGCTCGGGACTTGCCTTCCTCCAGGAATTTCCCACTCAGGAACAAGGCGGCCCCTTCATCTCTTCCCTTTTGTGGTTGGGAGGAGATTTTTCCTACTGAACTTGTAAGTTGTCATCTAAATTCAAAGGTGAGTTCAAGCCAGTGGAGGGGCACTCACCCCACACACAGCTGTCCAGAGGGGTCAGCCAGCCCTGAGGATTCTGTTTGCAGGAAAATGCAATACACTCAAAGGTTTGCCTCTGATTTCTAGAGTTCCAGACCCCAAAGCTCTCCTTGGTTAAGGATCCCTGCTGGGACGTCCTTTGATCTGTGAGTCACTGTTAATAGCACCGGGCAAAGGTGAGGGGAAGCCAGCGAGGTGGGTCGGTGCACAGGGGAGGACGGCCAGGGCTCTGCATTGGGGCAGGAAGCCAAGATTGCCCCACCCAAAGTCTTGGATTTGAAAGCTTCTCTGGTTTCCTCTAGCTCGCTCAAGGGCACCTAGGGCAACTGCAAGTACAGAGGGGACTTTAAGAGGTCCCCAAATTCCACAAGGAAGCAAAATGATTTTAAAAAAAGAAAAACCAGTAGTGGGGCACACCTGTAATCCTAGCACGCTAGGAGGCTGAGTTGGGAGGATCACAAATTCAAGCCAAGCCTGGACAACTTGGTGCAACCCTATCTCAAAAAATGAAAGGGACTGGAAATTTAGCTCAGTGCAAAGACTCTAGGTCCAATACTCCACATCAAAATTTTTAAAAACTTATTTTTTGAGAATGAGTCTCTGTGTAGAGAGACAGCAGAACATTTGTCAGGGAAGGGGAGCAGAAAGAGCCTGCACCAAGAACTTGTGTTGGGCTTGAGTTCAAGTTCTGGCCCCACTGCCGTTTGGTGTCACCTTGGGCCAGCACAGAGATTTCTCTGAGCTTCAATTTCTCTACCTGTCAAATGAGCACCTACTTTTAAGAGTTGTTATAAGAACTAAGTACAAAGTGTAAAGTTTCCAGGCTCACAATGAGCAGCTGAAAATCAGTAACAATTTCTCATCACTCCATATTTCATTGAGATGTTTGGAGGATGTTATTTGAAATTCCAAGTAGGAAACATGGAGTACAATAAATAATTTTTAAATGCTGGAGTTGCCTTATTCATAACATAGAAATGGTAGAATTTGAAAGAAAAAATGAAATTAAAGTAATTCCAATAGTAGTCAATGATTATAATAATTTTCTGGGTGGTGTTGACAGAGTTGACCAACACCTAACAAGTGCTCCTGTGATGAAAAAGTGAGGAAAATGTCCAGGGATGTAGCTCAGCAGCACAGCACCTGTCTGGCAAACAAGAGGCCCTGAGTTCTATTCTTAGTTCCCCCTTCCCCCAAAAAAGTGAGGAAAAAATATTATCATAAAGTATTTATGCACCTTCTGGACCAAACAATATGGAACTCATGTTTTCTGTATTCAAAACAAGGAGGCTCAAAAAGCCATCTACAATTTAGATTAGGTCTAATAGACCAAATAGTTGCAAAATATAGGCTAGCAAAAGGCCAACCAGGATGTCCATCAATGACGTCTCTATCATTACATTTACTGGGGAGGCATTTTATTGAAACTATTCCATTTGCAGAAAAAAAAGAAAGGGTAACAGAACAGTGTGAAATGCATTATTCAAGGAAAGACAATAATGCAAATAGAATTCAGAGAGAGAGACTAGATACTACTGTCTAAATTGCAATGTCATGTGGTGTGTTGAATGTTTTAAGATATACTATTCACAGAAAAAGTATTTAATAAATTTGCCAAAACTGTCAAATAGACAAATAAATAAATAAATAAATGCTGGAGTTGGCCGAGTCACCTTTTCTTACATGCAAAATGGAAATCAGGGCAGTTCCTATCTCAAAGGGTTGTCCAGGATTTGCTAGAGAATTCACAGGAGACCCACCATAGTCTCCCGAAGATATCAACATGTATACAGGATGCCTGTTTTGGTCATCTCTTCTGGCTTGCATGGACTACACACAGATGACAGAAATCATTCCTACTGAGGACAGGGTGGCAAGTTTACATCCAAGCCAAGATTTGTGTTGTACATGAGAAAGAACTTTCTGGTTTAAAGCTAGCTAAGATTCTGAATTGGAATTGAGTTCCCTCAAGATAGATAGGGTCTTTTGCTTTCATAAACATTAAAAAAGACACTGGACACTATCTCAGGGGCTTGTAGATTTGGGCCTGGCTACTGGCATGAATTAAAATTTAGGTCCTAGGCAGATCTGGTGGCACAGGCTTGTAATCCCAACACTCTGGGGGACTGAGGCAGGAGAATCACAAAATTGAAGCCAGCCCAGGCAACTTAACAACATAGTTAGACTCAGTCTCAAAATAAAAATAACTAAAAAGGATAAGGTATAGCTCAGTGCAAAGGCCCTGGGCTCAATCCCCACTACTAAAAAAACAAAGCAAATAATAATAATAATAATACTTATGTCTCAGGATTCAACTGCCACAAAAAAGCATCCAAATTGTAATTTGTAGTCTCCTTTTAAATATTTTCTGCAAGATCATACAGGAGAAAATGATAAAAATGTTAGAGTATGCTATCAACTGCTTATACTATGGTGTGTTCTGTGACTATTAAAAGTATTGAATAGTGTCTCTTATATAAGAATCCCAAATTACAAATAAAGCGAATAGGAAACAGGGCGCTAGATCTTTCTAAAATGAGATGGAAATTGAGAAAGAAATGGAGGGGAAAAGGAGGGGAGGGAAAGGGATGAGAAAAGGGGTGCGGGTGTGTTATGTCTGTGGACCAGCTCCAGACAAGGAACACAAACGCTGTGTACTGAAAACAGGCACCAATAAAAAAATTTACATGATGCATGGACTACGTCAACACACGGGAACACATGTGTAAAATAATACCGAGCCAGGCTCCATGGCACACGCCTGGGAAACTGTAACAGCAGGATCATAAAGTCTGAAACCAGCCTGGGCAACTTAGTGACTTAGCAAAACCCTGGCTCAGATTTTTAAAAATTTGAAAAAGGACTGGGATATAGCTCAGTGTGGAGGACTTGTATTTAGTCTATGAGAGAGAGAAAGAGATTAAGAAAAGTAGAACAAGAAAAAGTAGAACAGAAAATACAGGGTTTACAGTGATAATTTCACAAAAAGCTACAAAGCTCAGAAGATAATTTGAAATAAATATTAATCAGGTTTATTTTCTCTAAAGTGACCTAAAACCATTATTTGCGTTTTTAAATGAGATGAACAGGTAGAATATAGGATTCTAAGACAGTGATGATATTCTATATACTGATGTTGAAATATAAACTGCGGAGTTGGGGTGACGATGATATATCAGTGTATTCATATACCATAATGGATGCATCACTATGGGGGGAGAAACAGGTGTTTGCAGAATCTGCATATGTAGGTGCAAAAAATAAATGGATGCACAGAAACATTATACTTTCCACTCAATATTTCTATGAGTTTAAAACTGCTCTTAGAAAATCTGTTTTAAAAAAACATTTTAAACACTTTTGAGATGTTAATTAGAAGTGCACTTTTAGAAGTACATTTTTATCATATTGTTTTGCCACCAATAACATGGCATATGGTCTTTCCATTTATTCAAAAATACAGACCTTTTTTAAAGTGAAGATAGTAGTTGGTTGTGTTGGTACAGACCTGTACTTCTGGTACTGTGGGAAGCTGAGACAGGACTGTTGCAAGTTTATGCTCAGCCTGGCCAATTTAGCAAGATTCATGTCTAAAAAAAAAAAAAAAACAGCGATGATGGCTCTGAGATGCCTGGGAGATGAGGATGTCCTTTTTCAATTAGAGGAGGAAGCGGCCCACGCCCTCCCTCTTCAGGGAAAGGCAAGCCCTTCTGAGACTCGTTGGCCTCTGCCTCGATGATTCCAGCAGTCAGGTAAGAGCCTGAGAGTCAAAGAGCCTCAGGGACACACAGCAGCTGTGACTGGAAAAGGGAGGAAAGCGCGTGGCCTTGGCTAGAAATGGCCCCTCCCCAGGCCCAGCGTGCTCGTACTCAGCCTTCTGATGAAAGGACAGGACATCTCGTCCCAAGCCATAACACGTTATATTCATTTTGTAACAACAACAAAAACGGGGCTAAAAATCCAACTGCTTTTTTTTTTTTTTAAGGGATATGTTTCCTCAGGACTGCATGGAGCATATCTGCATCTTACAAATGCCATTTAGGCTCAGTGGTACAGTGCTTGCCTACCTTAGGCCTGGGTTCAATCTCCAAGTTAAAAAAAAAAGTCAGTAAAATTGTTAGATGGCCCTGGTGCTACGCACCTATAATCCTAGCACTAGAAAGGCTGAGGCAAGAGGATTCACCCATTTCAGGCCAGTATGAGCAATGGAGCAAGGCCCTGTCTTTAAAAATCAAAACAAACCGAAAGCATTGACACAAGACAGGCAACCCTGGCAAGATCTGTCCCTGTGCTGCAGGCAGCCTGAAAGGGCTCTGCAGGGGGCGGGAAGCAGCTTGCAGATAGATCTATCTTCTCTGGGATCCCTGAGGGTCCACTGTGAGGGACCAGACACTGCCAGGGACAGACACCTCTGTCATCCATGCTCTACAGTGCAGCTGTGTTTCCTAGGCCCGAGGAGGAATATTAGAATGGGAAAACAGCCCAAGGCCTCTGTCACAGGGAGCTGGCCCAACCTGCTCCGGGAGGCCTCTTCTCTGAGGACCTCAGACCCACGAGATCCTGAGGGCAGACACTGGGCCTTTGACCCCTTTTCCCCTCGGCACTGAGGCCAGCAACAAGGCTATGGGAGACCTGATTCCCAGGGACCTTCTGTGTGCAGGGCACTGTGCTGGGCAAGAGACAGGCACAAAAAGGAGACAGGTCAGTGCACAAGGACTCCAAGGAGGGGCAGGAAACAGAACCCCTGTGTGGTGTCAAAGGAAGATGCCAGGAAGCGTGTGTTGACTTCAAGATATCAAGCTTCTGACTTGAGCAACACCACTTGCGCTGGCCTCAGTTCTTCTGTACGCTCTGGTTTTTTTTAAACACAAATGCCATCAAGTTACTATAACAAAAGGCAAAGGACAGAACACATCTGAAGTATTATCAACAAAAGAACCTTAGGGCTTCACCAGTTCAATTCTGTGTCATCCAACCACCTGTGCCAGAACCAGGAGTCCTCTTGGCTCCTTCCTTTTGTATATCTCCTACCTCAAAGAACCATCCAATGTTACTTCCAAATTCTGTTTCCAAAGCTGAAGCCTAACACTTCTCTACACTCTGCCCTCCTCCTGCACTGCAGTCCAGCCTTCCTGTACTTCCCTTCCTGATGGCTACAATCCATTTCCAAAGTGATCTTGGAAAGCATAGGTCTGAGCATGCAGCTGGCTTACATAACACCTTCCAATGATTGCCCTGCTCTTAAGAAAGCAAAATCAAACTCAAATGTTGGCATTGCCTACAAGGCCCTGATTTTCTTGGCCCCTTCCAAACTCTCCTGCATGATTTCAAGCAACCGTGCACACATATCATGCCTCAATTATTTGCTAAAGTTCTTGGCAACCCTAGCAAACTCAAGGCCTGTCCTCAAATTTTTCCAGACCAAGGGAACAACCTGCTGATCAATCCTGGGTTGATATTTTAAGTCTGGTCTGTACCCAGCAAAGCTTTCCAAGAAGGTCTCACAGCCTAAGCAGAGTCTCTTTTTACTCTCCATGGTAGCAATTGTGAAAATTATAGCTTAAATGTTTGTTTTTGTCACACTTTTTAAAATGTCCATCCCCCTGGAAACTCTAGGTTCCATGTCAGAGTGAGGAATCATTTTCCTGGCCTTGATCCACAGCTGTAACCACTGGTAGTACACTGGCTTTGTGTGCATAGTAGGCAACTGAATGAGGAAGTGAACGGGTATCCAGGAGGCCGGGCATGGAGGACCCAGCAGGGAGAAGGAGACGGCAGCCCTGGGACCTGCAGTCAGGGAGCTGAGACCTGCCTTCCCCTGTGGCTCCCATTGGTCAGATCTCCTTCTCCTTCCTGAAAGTCTCTGATTCAGCCCGGCTCTATCCGAACCACTGCACAATTTTGTGCGTGGAGAGCAGGGCATCCCCCTTGCCATCCCGTCTTCTCTTCTCCTTCCACATGCCATCCTGCTTCTCCAGCCCCTTTTCCACCACAACCTTGACTGGCATAACTAGGTGATGATTTGATGTCAGACGCCTAATACACACCTCTGCTCAGGCAGGGAAGTGACTGGAGCTTCGCAGGTAGCCTTGAGTGAAGGAGGGCCCCCCACTCCATCCTAGGGTAGGTTCTCAGGCTCAAGTCCTATATGCAAGGGCCAGACCAAACAGACACCCACAAAGAGCAGTGGAGAGAAAAAAATCTGCGTGGGAAAGATAAGCTCCCTTTTCTGCTCTTGCAGCCCATACTAGAGGTTCAATCCAGGGCCTTAGCTCTGAGCTACATCCCAGGCTCTCCGTCCCTATTTTTTTGAGACAATATCTAGCTAAGTTGCTAACTGTCCAGGCTGGGCTTGAACTCTAGGCCCTCCTGCCTCAGCCTTCTAGAGTGTTAGGCTTACAGGTGTGAGCCAGCCCTTCCTTATAGAGGTGGTTTCTTCTATACACACTGTCAGTACCTGTTCTCTTGATCCCAAAGGGTAAGATGACACAGTGTCTCTCTTCCTGCCTATGTGAGGCACACTCCGCGAAAGAGGGGGGGCTCCCGTGGTTTTGCAGCTCGCTTTGCGGTTTCAGAGGTCTTAGCATAAAACCGAAAGACCTGTCAGCTGGGGTGGCACACACCGGTTATCTCAGTATTTTGGGAGCTGCAACAAAGGATCACAAATTCAAGATCAGCCTGAGTTACATCATAATGAGACCCTGTCTCAACTCAACACACACACACACACACACACACACACACACACTCGCGCTGATAGGCCTAAAAAGAATAAAGTAAATTTTTGGAGAATGAGTGTATGTCTGTGCACGGATTGGGGTGCAGGAAGAAGTGCAGTCAAAAAGGAATTTAGTATTTGATACAATGGGGAAGAAGAAACAGTATCAAATAATAATAATAACAGCAACCACTTAGTGGTCCATATTATGACAAACACATTGTGAAATGTTTGATACAATGATTTATTTGTCTCAAAACAACCCGGCAATGTTTTAATATGCATTTCTGTAGTGACCAGAAAAATGCTGAACATTTCTGTGTATTTATTGGCCATCCGTACTTCCTCTTCTGAGCAGTGTCTATTCATTTCGGTTGCCCATTTTTTAATTGGGTCTTTTATTTGGGGAGGTCTAATTTTTCAGTTTTTTATATATTCTCGATGTTAGTCCTCTGAGGATGTGCTGGCAAATTTTTTTTTCTAGTTTTATAAGTTGTCTCTTCACTGTGTTGTTTCCTGTGCTGTGCAGAAGCTTCTGAATTTGAGACAATCCCATTTGTTGATTCTCAGGATTACTTCTTATCTCACCAAGGTGCTATTCAGGAAGTCCCTGCCCACCCCCAATCTCTGAGAGGCGGTCCTATTTTCCAGCAAGGTAAATGTTTTCATTTTAGTATTTAGAGTTTACTCCAGAAACAATGACCATCATCAAGAAATCAAATAAGCACAAATGCTGGCAAGGCTGAGAGGAAAGAAGAGCTCTTCTACATGGTTGGTGGGACTGTAAACTAGCACAACCACTGTGGAAATCAGGTAGAGATTCCTTAAGAAACCAAAAACTAAAAATTCCATTCGAACAAGCTATTCCCCTGTAGCTTCCTACAGGAGGCAATGACATCTTATTACAGAGGTATATGCTACTCGTGCATATAGCAGCACAATTCCTAACAGCTCTGTCTTGGAAGCAGACCACCAGCAGATGAATGGATAAAGAAAGTGGGGTATTTATACACGGTGGAGACCTACTGTGACATAAAGAAGGATAAACTTGAGAAATATTTAGGTAAATGGATACACCTTGAGTCCATAATCTTCAGTGAAATAAATCAGATACAATAGTTTAATATCACATGATTTCTCTTACGTGAGAAACTCAAAATATAAATAAAGAACAAAATACAGTATAGATAACAGGACGCGGTAGGATCTTTTTCAAAGGGGAAGGGGAAAAAGAAATGGAAGGGAAGGGAAGAAAGGAAGGAAGGAAAAGAAAGAGAATTTTAAAAGAAACAGAAAAATGGATATGGAGCTTTTCAAATGACAAGGGGAGCAAGAGTTGGAGGGAGCAGGGAGGGGTGGAAGGGGACAGGGACAGAAGCAATTAAGATGTGTTGTGTACATGAACACACTCTCCATGGGAGTCATTATGTACTGCAGACATTTACTAATAAAAAATATCTTAAAACCCAGTGAGATACCTGTGTGTGCACCCATTTTATAGACAAGGAGGCTCACCAAATCATAAGGCTCCTAAGTGGGCAAGTTCCAGGGAAGAGCTCCTGACACCCTCCCTCTGAATCCCTACTAGAAACTGCTCTCATAGAGATGAGAAAGGAAAAGAAACTGGTTTCTGGTGTGGCAGAGGGCTTGGGATGAAACATAAAGACCTTTCCGACAATGAGGGCTGCGTGCCTGGAGTCAGGGTAATTAGGCTTGTTAGGGCTTCCCCTCTGGTGGCCTTTACATTTAAGATGAATGGGTGCCTCTATGCTTGGGTGGCTGAAGGGACAAGCTTTCTGTTCCCAGCATGAGACTGGTGTGTTTGAACTAACTGATAACCTTGCCGGGGACACAAGACTGCCACCCATGAAACCGTTAGATAACAGAAAAAGATAGGGCAGGATGTGTGCCCAAGTGGGACCGGAAGACAGCAAGGGTCATAGACAGACAGATGCCACTGTGGTTGAAAGCAAGGGCTTTGTGGTCAGTCAGTGTCTCTGGGTCCCCACTGGCTGTGTTACCTGGGTGACCTTGAGTATGTTACTTACCTTCTTCATGAAGCCCTGGTTTCTGAGTCAGTAAAAAGAGGCTAAGAATAGAACCTGCTTTGAAAGGTGGGCATGGAATTTAAATGAGATGATCCATGTGAAATACTTGGCAGAGAACCTGGGCATAATAAGAATACAGTAAACGGCGGCTGCCATAATAATAATTGTTGGAGTCCAGAGGCAGGAGACAGCAGGCAGAGGTGTAGGACTGTAGGTAACTGATAAAGTCTTTCTGGGAAGCTTGAATTTTGTCCTGGATCTTGAAGACTTGTTAAGGTTAAGTCAGGAGGAAAGAACAGAAGCAGAGATAGAGTTTGTAGAATGAAATGAGATTTCAAATTCTCTATCATCTTAAAAGAAAAATCGGGTGGATTATTGTTTCTTGTTTGGGTTTTTTCCTGTTTTGTTTTGTTCTGCTTTGTTTTGTTTTTAAGACACAGTTTCGCTATATAGTCCAGGCTGTCCTTGAACTTCTGATTCTCCTGCCTCAGCCTCCCAAGTGTTAAGAGAAAATTCTAATCTTTCCTTTGGTTGAAGTGGAGAGGGAAGGTGATTGTGAGGAAGTGGTGGTGGAGAGATGAGGTCTTGCAACTTTGCTTCCAAATCCCAAGCTAAATAGGGGCAAAGCCTCCGAGATGTAAAAGAGAAATCATACACCCAAGGCTCCTTTGGCCTACTTCCTCTGGGTTGGGAAGGGGCAGGTGCCTGGGAACCCCGGTAAGGGCAGAGCCATGGCAGGAAGCAGAGGAAGTTAGGAAATGTGGGTGAGGCCCTTAATGAGTGTGTGTGGTCTAATTCACGAGGGAATACCTAGGTTTAAGACTGCATCTGTGGCTAATATCATGTCAGGCAGGAGGCCAGTTTAGAGACCCCGGGCATCTCTAATTTCCTATCCTGCCAGCTCAGGATGAGAGTCCCTAAGGGTGCAATCCTTAGGCTAATCCAATTATTCTCTGGCACCCTGCCTCATCTCCGCAGGGTGAAGATCAAGTCCTCTATGGCCAGGTGGTTCCCTGGGAAGATGCTGGTTTATTTTAGATCTTCTGTGCCTGATTTCTGTCAAGGACCAACTGTCAACCCCCATATTGAGCACCACATGGGCTCTTGTTCATGTCAATTCTCTGTTCTTTTTCCTAGCGTCTGATTCTGTAAGCTTAGAGACCCAACAATCTGCGTCTTTAACAAAGAGCCAGACGATTGATTCTTTAGGTAAGACAAATTTGGAAAACACCGAGAATCTCCTCAATCCCTTTTAGTCCTGGATTTAGGCCATAGAATGCAATGCGAAGGGCCCCGTGTACGGGCTGGACTCTGGTGGCTCTGTAGCCCGCAGGACCCCATGCTGGGGACCATAGCCCGGGAGAAGGCTACAGAGCAAAGCGGGTTCCACCCATCTGCTAAGATCCTAAAGAGAACAATGGGACCTAAACAAGCAAAGGTGGAAATGGCCAAGAGGACAATGGGCTGTCAGCATGGCTGTGTGTTCTCTCTCAAGGCCCTCGCAGAACAGTGCTGGGCATCAGTGATACACACAAGGACACACGAGTGCAGTTTTAAGACAGGTCCAGGGTGACACAGCCAATCCGAGAAGGCAGGAGCACAGATCTGGTCTCCACCTTGCCATTGTTGGGGTGAGCGCTAGGGCAGACGCATCTTCTTGGGGGATTAAGGGGGGCGGCATCCGGGTGGTCTGGTGTCAACATTACCCAGAGGAAAGGCCCTGAACTGAGAGTGGAGCCCCAAGGGAAACGGAAAACTTCTCCTTGGGGGGGGGGGGGCTGACAAAGTGTGCCGGTCTCCTTGTGAGACCTCACACCCGCCCGGTGCGCGAGAGACTCGGCTCCACTCCCCGACCTAGGGCAGGAGAAAGGCGGAGTGCGAGATGAGGTTGGATTTTGCAAACGCTTTTGAGAAAGTCGCTGTGTCAGAGAAACTAAAAGACTAAACCAAACCCCTAAAAATCCCAGCCTGATTACTGCATCCACGTGGCACAAGAACGAGCCAAAAAAGGGGAGGGGGGTCGGGCAGGGAAGTCACCCGTCCCGCCCCCGCCGCAAGAAAGAGATTCGTCGGGAAGGCAAACTCCTGACCCGGCCGGGCCGCCGACGGGGCGCAGCGGGGAGGGCGGGATCCCGAGACAGCCTTGTTCCCACAAAGCCCCGGCGCCGGGGTCCCCCTCGCCCGCCCCTCCCGCGAGCCGCCGAGGGCCCTTTAAGGGCCGGGAGGCGCGCGGTCTCTTTAAGGCAGGTCCCGGTGGTTTCTGTTTTCTGAAGGAAGTGACGGGGGGTGGGATTGAATGAAAAGTGCAAAACAGACTCTGGAGCGCCGGAGTCGGGGGCGCCGGGGCCGCGGCGCGGAGCGGGGAGCAGGGCCGGGCGGGGAGCGCGGCGTGGGGCCCCGGCGGCCAGGGCGCGGCGGAGCGCAGCCCACGTGCGTCCGCGCCACGTTGCGGGCCCCCTCGCGGCACAGTCCCGGGAGGAGCGGTGCCCGGGCGCCCCGATCGAACCCCAACTTCGGGCGAAGTTTGCAGGCGCCGGAGGGCGGCGGCGGCCCCCGGGGATGCGCCCCCCAGGCCGCCGCGCGGCCCCCACGGCGCGCCCCGCGCTCCCCACGGCGCGGCTGCTGCTGCCGCTGCTGCTGTCGCTGCTGAGGGCGCCGCGCGGCGTGGGGAGCGCGGGGCCGGCCGAGCTGCGCGTCCGCGTGCGGCTGCCCGACGGCCAGGTGACCGAGGAGACCCTGCAGGCGGACAGCGACGCCGACAGCATCACGCTGGAGCTGCGCGAGCCCGATGGCACCCTGGTCTCTTTCACTGCCGACTTCAAGAAGGTGAGAGCCGCGCACCAAGCCCGCTGCCCGCGCCCGGGCGGGCGCACCCCGGCCTGCAGACGGGAAGACCCGGGCCCGAGGGGACGTGATTTATTCGAGGTCGCCCGAGCTCTTGTGCCACCTGTCTGCCCGCCGCCCACGCCCCGCGCTCCGCGGCCGCCCTCGGTGAACTCGCTGCGGCTCTTGCATCCTCCCATCCTCTGGCTCGCTCTGCTTGGCCCAGGGCACCGGAGCCCCGGCTTGCGCCCTGGCCCTGACCAGTGCTGCTCCCTCCCTGCGCCGCTCCCCCAGCAGACCCTCCTTCGCAAGGGACCCCGTTAGCATCCAGGCCTCCCTTCTTGGGGTTCCTGCGCCCTGAGGCAAAGTCTGAGCTGGGTATCCGAGGTCCCGGGCTCTCCCTGAGGGGTTGTGTGCTTCAGAGCCAGTCTCTTTCCTCTGGGCCTGTTTCGCCTGTCTGTGCCGCGCAGTGAGCTGACTTTAAGATCTCCAACCCAGACCCCTTAGAGTCAGTCTTTCCTGGGCAGAGCTGCCTGCCCTAATCCCTCCAGGGCATGGAGGTGCTGGGAGAGGGTTCAGGAAACGGACCTGGAAGGGTAGTTGGTGACTAATGGTGACCCAGCGGCAGGGAACCTGGAGGAAAAGGTTAGGTGAGTTTTAGGTGTTTGAACGAAGTTTCCTGATGACACCACCCCTCCACGGGTAAAGAGAGGCCTGTGCCTCACCTCTGGGGAAGAACGGAGGAGAGACCAGTTGGTTAGGTGGGCAGCTGAAGGAGCCAAGGCCAGGGCCAGCCACTGCTCTCCTCCCTCTTAGAGACTGGAGCTGGGCAGGGAAGGGCAGAGTCTGGGGCGTGAACGAGGGACCCAGGGAAGTTGCCTTTGGTAGCTGGGTCTGGGAGACCAGTGGACAGTGGAGGATGGAGTGAAAGTCAACTGCTGATCTGTCCCAAGACCATCAAATTGTCCCTATCATAGGATTTAGCTGGTGGTGGGGCAGTCACAGATGGGAATACTTGGTGGCCCTTTCTTACTCTGCAGCCCCAAGCTGGGTTCTGTTGGGACAGATGAGATTCTGAGTGAAGAAAGGGAAGTTGTTGGGGCCAGAACAAGCCCTGCCTCTCCACCTAAACCTCAGGGGCCTTTTAGGCAGCATTAGCGGAGGTGTTCTGTTCTCAATTAGTGGCCAGATCTGCCGGCGGTCAGGGATTCATTCTCCCATATGAGTTCTTTGACCCTGAACGTGAGCCTTCTATCCTCATGCCTGCCGGCCACTCTGGGACCCCAGAGAGACTTGTGGGGCCCTGGGGCCTCCTCAGCATCCAAGGCTCTGTGTGAAAGGCAGGGGGTGGGGCTGAGCTTTTATAGCTTATGGCTTCTAGCTACAACGGGGAGTTTATTTTTAATTGCTCTGCCCTGAGGGAAAGGAGGAGAGCCCAGGTAGCTGTGCCAGTGACTGAGGCAGCTGTGACTGGCCTGAGTGTGGGGTCTGGGGTCTGGGACTGAGTTTAGGCGGTGGCAGTGCATTCGGAGCTGACAAGAGGGCCCTCATTTTAATTTTCATAGTGGTCGCACCCTCTGTCTAGATATCCAAAGTATGCTTCCAGGGTAGCCTCGGACCTAGAAGCTGCCATATTGCCCCAGACCGTGACATCTCCAATTTCATCAGCAAGAAAGGAATTGGAAATGGAAGGTACAGAGAGGAAATCAGCTCTCCAAGTTCCTCTCCACTCCAGATTCTCAGTTGGCCTGGGGCTGGGTACAGCTCCCTTCATAGGAGGGAAGGAGGAATGATCTTCACCCCCCACTCAGTCCACTGTCTCCGTTGCTCAGAGTGGCTCTGTGTCCCAGCCCTTCTGGGTGGTCACTTCTTTTTGTCATCTGCTCACTGCTCAAGGCCTGGTGCCTCATAGTGCTTGGCACATTTCCACCAGAAATTTCTGTCTGGAAGTAATGATGGTTATTGTTGTAAAAAAGGCCTGGATGAAAAAAAAAAAAAAAACAAAAACCTAGGGCCGGGGATTTAGCTCAGTGGCTTACGCGCCTGCCTGGCAAGCTCGAGGTCACGAGTTCGATCCCCAGTACCAAAAAAAAAAAAAAAAAAGGCCTGGATGTTGTGGAGTGTGTGGGTGTGTGGGGGTATCTGTTTCAGGTGCCAAACCCATTTCGACATGGTCTGGGGTAAGTTCTGAATCTGCTTGGGAGCATTGATATTTGCTTTCTAATCATCTTGGACTAAACGAGACAGGCCTGGTTTCCCCCTTATGAGATGGTGATCGCTGCGCCAGCTAAGTGATCTCCCCAGGCCTTCCCCTTCTTCAGCTGTAAAATGGGGCTAATAGTAGTGCTTGTCGCATGGTAACTGAGTAACTGAACAGGGTCGTGCATATGAAGTGCTCATTCTGCATCAGGTACTGTGTTAAGTACCCAGGAGCTAGAGGAGCCATTTGTTTTGATAATTAGGGCTCACACAGCATTTCAGCCAGCACCATCCCTGCTAAGCTTGGGCTCACAGAGGTTGAACAGTGGATCTCAGCTCCCACAGAAAGTCAGCACTGACCTTGCAGGAGCCTTGTGTCCCTGCATATCCATTCCTGCTACTGTGAGCCCGAAGCTAGGGAAACAGTTGGTCACCCATGCACTGTGTGGTACTGGAACCTGGGTTCAGCTTAAGAAACCACCAGAATATGTGTCAGATGAATTCTGGGACTCTGGGAGGAGAAGGGCAGAGTCTAGGGCATGGGTTAGGGACCTAGTGAGGTGGCCTTAGATAACAGGGGCAGGGAGATCAGTGGACAGAGGAGAATGGACTGAGAGTCAATTGCTGGTCCGTCCCAGGACTACCTTGCATCTGTGCAAACCTTGCCTTAGGCTGATCCCTACCAGGCCAAAAGAATGCCATGGCTCAGTGGTGCCCAAGCTCTGCTGCACATTTGAGTCACCTGGGGAACTTTGAAAACTCCACATGGGATCAGAATGTCAGGGTGAGAGGCAGCCTGCATTTTTCAGAGGACCCCAGCTGACTGCAATGGGCAACAAAGCCAAGGGACTCCTGGTATAGCTGCTCCAGGGAAGGGAAGGGAGCCAGGCTAGGCTGCTAAATGAAGCCAGAGCCCACACTCAGCGACATATGCTAGACCTGCCATTTTACTCACAGTAACCCTGGTGTTTTGTTTTGGTTTTGGTTTTGTTTCTGTGTTGGGGACTGAACCTTGGGCCTCAAGCATGCTAAGTGTGAGCTTCACCCCCACCCTTCCCAAAATATTTAAACCACATATACCTTCAGGCCTGATTCTCCATGCCCTCATCATAGGAGTGCTCATTGCTAATACTCTATAGGCAAAATGCTTTGTTGTAATCTAGACCCTATATGTGTAATTAGACCTGTATGGACATAACCACTGGGCATGTCTCCCAGCAGGCAGGTCACCATCCCGCAGCTCTTACCTGGCTGGTCTGACAGCCCTCCTAGTCCCCATCCCCCAAGCCGATGTCCATGTCCAAGCTGTCTTTTGCTTCTGTCCCCTAGTCTGAATGTCCAAAAGCTGGGGAAAGGATGAGTCATGCTCCAGGCAGCCTGGTTTGGTGCTGGCCGGATGGGGAGGGTGGGGCTGACAGATATGAAGAAAGTCATGTGTGACTGCATCGGGGTGCTGGGTACATGGGCGAGGAAAGGAGACATACTGCAGGAATGAGAAAGGCGAGTATCACACAGCCCCTGGGCTGGAGCCTTGGAGGGAATGACCACGATTAGCGAGCCACATGGCACTGTGGGCCAGCTCAGCATCCCTCAAGGACCGAAGACCAGTGTGTGAGTTGGAACCAGAGGAAGGACCAGTACAGGGAGTATCAGAGCCAGTGCCCTGGAGGCTCCTGATCTGGGAGGTGGGGAACAGCTGGGGACACCTGTGAGATTATAGTTAGTGAAGATGTACAGTATGCAAATGACCACGGTGCTCCTGAGCCTATTTTTTCTAAGCAGGTGGCACATCACGTGGCTGTGGGACAAAAGAAGCTTTTAGGGTCTAGTGACCCCCTGCTCTGTGTGTTAGGTCCCCTGTGATTTGGTGTGTAGGCTTGAGGTAGATGGAAAACGTTGGCCATCAGAGGATGGAAGTGCTTTCCAGGGAGTCCAGAACTGTCTGGCATGCAGGAGATGTTATCAGGAGTCAGTGAGAAGTCACCAGATGAAATGAGCAGGGTTTGGACATTGGGCCCTGGGCTCCTACCCCAGTCCCTGCTTTGTGTCTGAAGAATTCCTCCTGGAACCAGGCATGAGCAGTCCTGTCCGAAGGCTCAGGTTTGCTCCCTGAATCTCCGGCTGCATCTCTGATGCTCGCGTGCTGTGTCCAGGTGGAGCCTTGCAGAAGACCTTTCCCATCCGTCAGCTGGGGAGACCGCCACCGGGGAATAGTGCTGTGGCCGCTGAGAGACGCAGGAAAGAAAGAGTGGTTTTCTTCTGTCTCAGACTCCCCAGCTACAGAGCAGTCATGGTGGATAAGCTGGGACAGACTATTGTTCCCAGACAGGCAGACAGGGCCCAGCCTGGAGATAAGGACAGCAGGAGGTCTAATAGCAGGCATCAAGCCGTTCCTTGGTTCACACACATGGCCTTGGTTGGTCCTCACTACTGCTCTGTCAGGCGTGTATTGCCTCCATTTTGCAGTTGTATAAACTGATCTCTGAAGTCACTTTGACAAAATCAAACAGCTAATGATCCAAGATTAGGATTACTGTATCCTGACTTCCTAGGCACCCTGGGTAAACTCCTTCCAGAAGGCGGAAGGACCCTGGGAAAGGGGAGAAGGAGGCTCTGATCTACATATCCTCCTGTATACGGGCGTGGCCTGGGCCACCCAAGCTCATAACTCCCAGCAGCTCTAGTATTGATTCTTTGACAGGGCCTAAGGCTGTTCCCTTCCTGTGTGGCCTCTAGGGAGAATGGGATGGTTTTTAAAATATGTCACAGGTACTACTGATCACTCTGTGTGTACATTCTCCTGCTATTTACCAGCTGTGCGACTTAACCACTTAACCTCCTGGAGCCACAGCTCCCCGCCTGGAGCCAGAGACCATAGTGTGACACCCAAGGCTTACTGTGAGAGTGACAATGAGGTCTCTGCGGAGCAGTGGGTGGCATAAGCCACTGAGAGGTGCAATGCCAGTGCCAGGCAGCTGAGCAGGCCCCTCCACCAGGGTTCCCCTTCCTCACACTGTTAAGTGTGTTGTCCAGCTGCTGTTTTTCTGCTCTGCAGACCAAAGCATCATTAGGCGCTTCCGTCCTCTAGCTGCAAGTGATTCAGTGCCTGCCACTGCAGACTGGCAGAGAACAACGGGCTGGAATCTATGTGAGAGGAGAGCATGGAGCCCCTATCTCGGGAGCCCTGAGTCAGCAGGACAGTGGGGTGCAGTTGATCCACATAAAGCCTCACATTGTTCCCCAGGGCAGTCAGGACAGTGGTGACCTTTGGGATTTGACTGACAGAGCACTAGGGGCTTAGCAAGGGGTCATTGGTCCTGGCTAGTGGAAGTACCAGTGCTGGGTAACAAGAAGCCTCTGTCTGGGGCCTAGTCCTGAGATTGTGCTGCTCCTTAGGGTGGGCAACCTGAGGACCTGGGCACCAGCCTGGTTCCAGGTTGAGCCCGTCTAGCCCTTTTCCTGCATGAGAGCCTAGGTTCACCATGGAGCTGGGCAGGCACTGATCCTAACTGTCTCCCTGTATCACCTCCTCTGTTTCCTCTCCTTCCCAGTCCAGTAGAGTTGGTCCCTCTCTAGCCAAAGCAGCCCCAGCCAGGAGTGAGGGATAAATATTTAGATTGGTTCAACCTGGGCTCCAGAGACCAGGATGGCAGAGGACACTCCCAGGAGACAGTGAGTGCCAGCCTGTCCATGAGCAGGGTGGCTGGGACAGGGACAAGCCACTTGGTGCAGTCCCAGAGCAGCGGCCACCAACCTGGCTATCACCACGAGTGCAGGGAGGGCTGAGACAAGGGTGAGGAGGGGGACAGCTGAGCTGCCTGGGCCCCTCAGTTTCCCACTGCCCCTGGTGGAAGGTAGGATGGCAGCAGAGTCTGAGGGTGAAAGGCTTTGTGGAGAAAGTGCCAAGGAAGGCACCTGAGAGTGCCAGAGGCTGAGAGCTGGTGAGGGGAGGCAGCTGGGAGCAGTGGGGCAGGAAGAACGTGGTGGGGGCAATCTGGTGGGCCGAAGCTGAGATGATTGTGTGAGGCAGGCATGCAAGAGGAGTCCCAGGCCTGGGGTGGCTGGGGTGGGGCTGGAGATACTATGCGTGAGTCTTGGGGGCATTCAGAGAGGGAGGAGGGCGTGGAGACTGAGGCTCCGAGGGAGAGACTGCGGGATGACAGGAGCTCAAGGAGAGGTGTGCGCCTGGGTGTACAGGAGAGAGGAAACCACAGGGTAAGACTGGAGCGCCTGCAGGAGAGAGATTGAGGAGCCGCAGATCTGTGTGAAGACAGGAGAGAAATGTGTGGGGGTTTCCTCCAAGGTGTGTGCAAGCAAGGCTAAGAATTAGAGTTGACGGAGAGTAACAGGGAGCGCAACATGAAACCTCAGGCAACAGCAGCTGAAGTAAAAGTGCGATCCCCTCCTTCCAGTTAGGTTTAAGCTTAAAAGCAGCTGTGGAGGGCAGCTCCTGGTCACAAGGCCCCCTCTGCAAAATTGCTTCCTTCCCCCAGCGTGAAAATGTTCCATGGTGTCTGGGGAGGCTGGCAGCCCCGAGGGTCTGGCTAAGGGTACTGTCCAAAGTGCTTCCCAGGACAGCTTATGTGTTCACCCCAAGCACCATTCTCTGGGGGACACAGCGGGTCTCAGGAAGTTCTCCCTGCAAGGAGAGGGCCTGGAGAGAAGTGTAGTATGTGGACAGACCAAACAGGGAGCGTGGACAGGGACAAAGGTCACTAGACTGGGAGCTGGGAGGTCTGGCTTTCTAATCCTGGCATTGCCACTGTGTGACTTACGAAGTCAGTTCCCCTGCTGGAACCTCACTGAATGCCACGATCCCCTAAACCTTGTAGAAGCACACATAGAAGCCCTGCATGCCTCCCTGTCTCCTATCAGAGCGCTTCTCTTTGCTGGAAACCCTCCACCCCATGCTTTCACTGCCAAGGGCCACTGAAACACCTTCGCTCTGAGAGGTCTTCCACCTTCCCCCCCAACCCCATCCTTAAGAGGACAGCAAGTGCTCTGTCATCGTCCTTCGCCTGCAGAGGACTTAGCATGAGCTTCAATCCTAAGCTTTTTGTGCTGCACTGGCCTTGGTTGTTGGAGCTCAGCCTTCTCTAGAAGGCCCCTAAGGACAGGGGCTTTGGGCTTGGTCATTTCTGTCCCTGGCTAGTGCTTGTGAACTCCCTGCCCCGGGTCGTGCTGGTCACTGGGCTCCCCACCGACTTGCCAGTGACTTCTAGCCTGCAGCAGCATCGCCAGGCCTGGTGCATCTGTAAGAGAAAAGCCTTTGCACTCTCCAGGCTGGGGTAGATGATGGCGGGAGCAAGACAAGTGCAGGGTGAGGGGTTGCAACAACATGGAAGAAAGGGGGGCCGCCCAGGAGGTTCTGAAACCTTTCACTACTTTATTCCTCCCTGTAGTCCCTCAGGTAAGTACTGTTGTTTTACTCATTTTGCAAGTGTGGAGAACTAAGCTACAGAGATTGTAAGTACATTCCCCCAAGATTCTGTGACTAGTAGGGACCCCGCCAGGATCACAGATCATCCTGGCTCCAGACCCTTTGTTCTTGGCTACTGTGCTGGGCTCCAGCCTAGCTGCTCTTTCCTTCCAACTATAGACGAGGACTTCAGCAGACACCTGCTCCCTCTGGGGCATGCCTGCTGCCCTGTGTCTGGCTCAGGCTCTGGCCTTGGTTCCTGTACACTGCAGTTCCTGGTGGGCTGGAGGTTTCGGGGAACTCCCCAGAGAAGAGATCTTGTGCAACCCTCCGGTTCTGGGAGTCCCAGGCCAAGCCCTGAGCCTGAGGTGCCCGCCTTTAGCCCCTGCCATAGCTCTTGCCCAGTTATGCCATCTGCCTTGAGCGTTAGGCCCTGTGCAGGTGAGTCATCTGAGGGGACATCTGAGTAGGCAGAAAGGCTGGGAGCCAGGTTTCCATCTGGCCAGATGTTCCCGAAGCAGAGGAACTCTTTATCCCACCCTTGACTCTATGCTGAAGGCAAGAGCCCTTAGTGGCGGCTGGAGGGACATGGTCAAGATGGTGGGGGCCTGTAACCAAAGAGTTCCATCCAGACACTAGGACTGCCCACTCCTTTCCTGGGCCAGCAAGGGAAATGTAGTCCTCAGGGGAAATAGGACTAGAAAAACTGGGGAATTCAGGATAAAAAAAGGTTTTGGACAAGGCAGCCAGAGGAGTGGGTTAGAATACTTCTGCTTCATCTCTTAAGAGGGTTATGCAGTCTGCTAGTCACACACAGCACTGCACAGGAGCTAGCCACAGTCTCTAGGGTGTGATGGGAAGAAAGAACTGGGTTCTAATCCTGCCTCTGCCCCTCACTCACTGTATGGTCAACAGGGTCCACAGTAGTTTTGTGGGTCTGAGCCTGTATTTCTTTAGCTAAACATCAAAGAAATTAGACTCATTGATCTGGAGGCAGTGATATATTCTGGTAGAGGGAAATCAGTCTTTAATGGAGTCAGACTAGACTGCTTGGTTTAAAATATCAGCTAGATGGTGTGATCAAAAAATACAGTAAATGCTGAATTTTCTAAAAAACACATTATAGTAAAGGACACATGCCTTTAACCCCCGCCCCCTAATACTCTCCCTTGCTTTAAACACTCTTATATCCGCATTCTTGCTACTTTGCGAAGCGGTTCTGGAATCTTCAGCGGTGTTGTCATGACTGCCTCAATGTGCTGAATTGATTCAAAATGTTTACCTTACATGGTCACTTTGACTTTGGGGAAGAGCCAGAAGTCGTCTGGTGCCAGACCTGGTGAATAAAGTGAGTGACAACACACCTTAGCGCTGTCGTGAAGCCGCCTGCCCTTTGGCTGGCATTCAGCGCAGCATTCACCAGATTTTCTTTATTACATCTTGGGAAGACATTTTCAAAAAAAGTATTTCCAAAACAGAGTCAGACAGTGGCAGGAACAATGGGATAAGTGTGCTCAAAGGGAGAGGGATTATTGGCACTGTCTTTTACTGGAATAAATCTGCACATTCAAACACATTGTATTTTTGTTTACCCCTTGTGCTTTTCCTCTTGTGACCTTTAGCAAGTTACCCAATCCAGACAGCAGCAGTGGTCAGAATTCCACTCCTCAGAGGCTGACACAACAGGTTGACCCAACATAACCATATTTCTCTGTCCCGGTTATAAATTTCAGTGACTCTGTCCTGCACAAACAGATACAGAGAAAATCATCTTTCTCAGAGAGAAATTCTCATTTCCTCTCTGCACCCCAGTGGGGTTCTCATTTCGGTGACATTTTGCTGTTGTCACCGCCGTGAGCATATAATACAGAAGCAGGGAAAACCTCCTGTAGGTTCCTTTCGCCCTCTGGTTTAAAAGTTCAAATGCCTCGTGCTGTGTTGTTAGTGGTGGGCAGGTGCTGCCAGCAAGCAGTGAGACTCCTCAGCCAACAGGGCGTTCCCTTTAAAGGAGGGGACAGGAATATACAGGCAGGGTTTTCTTTAAAGCCTCAGAGCTGAAAAGACCAGGGCGCTGGGCCTTGGATCTGGCCTGAGGTTCCTGCGAGGAACATCCGCCGGACTCAGGCTCGCAGGGGAGTCTGGTATCGGGTCTCACTGCGCAGGAATTGAGCCCAGAGTGGAAGAAGCCACCGATGTCCCAGTCTCCAGTGTCCCCTGAGTTAACCTGAGTGAAGGAAAGATCGGATGGCACAGGCTGGCAGGACTCGGAGATGCCAGCACCATGACCCAGGAGGGATTTCCTGTCAAGAGGAAGTAGGAGGGGCTAAGATGAGCTCAGATGCTTCTTTCTTACAAGTCCCTGGGATTACGAGGAGCCTAGTGGACCCTTTCTCACCAGCTGGGCCTCAGTTTACCTTTTTGGAAGACAGCCTATATATTCCCATACATTTTTTCCAGAAATCACTTTCAGAAAAAAAAAAAGTAAGTAAAGGAAACTGCTCAACGGAGTGCAGATACAGGCTGGGACTTCCGAGCTGCCAGGCTCTCATGATGCCAGATAGCTGCACCATTTGCTGGTCACTTGTCACTTGAGTGGTAGCAGACACTGCCACTAGCACATGCGGGCACTTCCTCCTTCCAGACAGCTCAGCTAGTCCTCCGCACAACGCTGTCAGCGAGATGTGTTCTCCCGTTTCACAAACGAGGCGTGGGGATGTGGGGGAGGCCTAGGGTGCCAGCTGGTGCGTGAGTGCTTGGGGACGAACCATGGCCTCCTCTGCCTGGATCCAGAATCCAGGAGACCACTTAGACCCTGTCCTCAGAACAGCTATCCTCTAATGAGCTCTTAGCAAATGGGGTGCTCTACAGGGGAGCCCCGGGCACAGTCAGTGAAGGAGGAGCAGTTACCCAGGGCTGTCCACTCTAAGTGCCAGTGAGGGCCATGCGTGGCTTCCAGTGAACAGTCGCCGAGGCCCCGGTGACTCTATGATAAACTTAGGCCCTCAGGGAGTTGCTAACTTCCCACTGGGAGTGGAGTTGGCCAAGTCACGGAGATAGGTGAAAAAGGGAGGGAGAAAGGGGTGAGGGTACAGTGGGCTGAGCAAAGGGTTCCAGCAGCAGGGGAAAGGGGCCCCACCCCACTTTATGGCCCTTCTCCCTCTGCCCCACTCCGGGCTTCTACAGTGAGTAACAGGAAGGAGCTCCTGGCTTGTGAATCACGCCATTAGTGTACCCAAGGGAAAAGGGGAAGCGGAGAGGGAAGAGGAAAGGTGAGCCGTGCTGGCTTCCTCAGAGCGGGAGACAGAGCAGCCGCTGTCCGACCTGGGCCCTTCATGCTGCCTGCCCCCACTGCTCCTGATGGCTGACCGGAAGCACCAGGGCCACTTTGAGGTCTCTCCCCAAACCTAGTAAATACAAATGCCAGAGGGAAACGATGGACTCTGTACTTGTAAAAAGAACAGCCCCTCCTCCCTGTACCCTGATGCGATGGTCAGAAGCCCTGACTCCCCCAGTAAGGGTGATGCTGGGGGGACCACCAAGAGAAAGCAGCAGCCCAGGGCAAATCAGGTGGCAAAAAGGCTGCCATCTTCTTTAAGGTGAAGCTTTTTGAATCATCTCTGGTGGTTCCCTTTGTCAATTTTCCAGAAAGCTTGGGAACATTTCGGGTAGAAACAGTCATGGGGTGGAAAAGATAAGCAGTCCCAGGGCAAAAGAGAGGAGTCTGCTGTGGACCGGTGTCCCAGCGCGCCCTCTCCAGCTGAACACCCGTGGACTGGCACAGAGGCCTCCGCCCTCCAGAGCTGGGCTCCACCCTCCTGCCCTTTCTTTCCAGGATGTGAAAATCTTCCGAGCCCTGATCCTGGGGGAGCTGGAGAAGGGGCAGAGCCAGTTCCAGGCCCTCTGCTTTGTCACCCGGCTGCACCACAATGAAATCATCCCCAGTGAGGCCATGGCCAAGCTTCGGCAGGTGAGTGCCCACCCAGGTCTGTCTCAGCCGCTTCTGGACCCCAACCCCACACCTGTAGTCACCTCAGGCCTCGGCCCAGCCTTAGCCTCCGCACACTGCTCTGACCCACTGCCCTGCCCTCCCTGGCCCTCCTTTCTGCCTGCCCTTCTCAGAGACACTCAGTCTCCTGAATGTGGGGCAGTGCTTGACCTAAGAGGGCACTTAGCACAGGCCTGCCCACCTCCACCTCCAAGCAGGACCTTAGAACTTGCCGCCAGACCCTGGAGGTCAGCTTGAGAATAGTCCATTCAGACGGGAGCCGGAAAGGCCCATCTGCTCTTGGGCATCAATTTCTCTGGCAGTTGCAGAGCAGCAGGGCTGGATGCTCCTTGACTGCCATCCTGGGCTGGCCAGAATCTCCAAGGGATCAGGGCAAGACCAAGCAGGGAGCACTCCGAGGCCAGGTGGGAGTGGCTTCTGTCTTGTACATGCAGAAAAACCCTCGGGCAGTGCGGCAGGCTGAGGATGTGCGGGCCTCGGAACACCTGCACATGGACATCGCTGTGAACTTCACCCAGGGGGGCCTGCTGAGCCCCCACCTCCACAACGTGTGCGCTGAGGCCGCAGATGCCATTTACACCCGCCAGGAGGATGTCCGGTTCTGGCTGGAGCAAGGTCAGCTGGGCAGTGGCAGAGGGAAGAGAGGGAGGAAGAAACAGGGTAGAGAGGGCAGGGGACACCTGGACTGAGCAGTTCTTTCATGCATTTAAGAGACATTTGTAGAACATCTGCAGAGATGGGCCAACTGGGATCAGAGATGTAGACACCCAGTTCTGCTCCCCAGCGCTGCCCTTCAGGGTAGATGAGCTGTGGATACTCAGTGGTGGCCCCTAAACTAGGCCAGATCAGGGAAGGCTTCCTGGAGGAAATGAGGCCCATATAGCCAGTCAGTAAGAAGAGTCACCCAGAGGAGAGGGGCCCATTCCAGGAAGGACACAGACTCCCAGGCTCTGTGCAAGAAGACCCCCAGATACTCCCCCTCCTCACTCCTCCTAATAAGGACATGGAGACAGACACCCTGTCATGGGAGAGCGCACGGGCACCCTGTGTCCCTGCCCACCTCTGCTGCTGCTGCTCCTCTTAGAAATCAGCTTCAAACGATCCTTGGTGTGAGCATCTCTCTCCCAGGATCCTTGGGAACTCTGCCCAGCTCTGCATGGTCCCTGGGTGACTTCAGCCCTGGCCATCTCCCCTGCACCTCTCCCAGGACTGCTCTTGGGTCCTGTAGAGGAGGGACAGGACATTGTCACCAGGCCCCTGGGCTTTCACTCGGCCAGCCAAGCACAGGGAAATGCCTGCCCTCCCTGGGTAGGGACTGAGTTTGGAAGCGCCCAGCAGAACTGTGGTCATGCTCTTCATACACCTGTCCCCAGCGGGCCACACCCTAAACTAAGGTCCAAGCCCAGTGCCAGCATCTCCTGGTGGCTGTCCCCTCTCAAGGTCACAGAGCAGAGCCCCCACGAGGCCCCTGTCACCTCCCCTAGGGCTTCTCCCTGCACACTCTCTGCTGTGGGTTATGTTCGTGCTCCTGCTTCCCTGCACGGCCCTACTCAGGCACCACCTCCTCCACGAAGCTGCCCTGACACCTGTGTCCCATTTCTGCACAGCCCAGTACAGCGATCTTTTAGAGCACTGAGGCCGGCATGGCCAGTTCAGGCCCCAAAGCCAGACAGACCTGGTTCCAGTCCTGACTCCTGTTGTATCCTGTGGCCACGTTGCCAGACTTCTCTGGGCTGTTTTCTCCTCAGTAAAACAAGGGAGACAGTGCTTAGCTCCTGGGGGAACAGAAAGAGGTACCGCGCATAGAATCCCAGGCACACGCTGGGGCTCAGTGGGTGCCAATGACTGTCATGTCATCTTTTTCCCTTGCTGGCCGCTGTCACCCTTTCCTCTCCCCCTAGGTGTGGACAGCTCTGTGTTCGAGGCTTTGCCCAAGGCCGTGGAGCAGGCAGAGCTACCTCGCTGTAAGCAGGTGGGGGACCGCGGGAAGCCCTGCGCCTGTCACTACACCCTGAGCCTGGCCTGGTACCCCTGCACGCTCAAGTACTGCCACAGCCGGGAGCGGCCCACGCCCTACAAGTGCGGCATCCGCAGCTGCCAGAAGAGCTACAGCTTTAACTTCTATGTGCCCCAGCGGCAGCTGTGTCTCTGGGATGAGGACCTCTAACCAGGCTGTGAGAAGAGGGGGGTCCGGGGGTAGCAGTCAGGACCCACCTCCCCTCCCCTCACCACTGCAGCGGGCAGAACCGCACTGGAAGCCTTACTTCCTTCCCAGGCCCCTGGCCTAAGCCTCAGGGCCCCCACAAGGCGTGACTGTGAAAGGGGGTGCACAGCAGGGGTAACTCCTAAAGACAGCGCCCACACTCACCCTGTGCCTTCCTTGGGGTCAGAGAGGGACAAAACAGCTCCCCAAACATGCACCCCACCCTCCTCGTCTCCCCTGAAGTGTTCATTTCAAGCAACCAAAACGTGACAGCTTAGGATTCGTCTATGGAGCCCCATAAACCCTAAGGGGCCTGTGCCTGCTACGCCCACCGCCCCACAGACATCCAGAAGGACCCCGCCCCGGGGTCCCCACCACTCACTCCCCACCAATGAGGGGAATCCTTAGCCCCAAAGAGGGGGCTGTGGTGGCCCGAGAACCGTGGCTGTGTGTGGAACCAGCCGGGGAAACCTGCCACCGAGACCGACCATTGTGCCTTCTGCAGACCAGGACTTTGCTACCGGAGCCAGCACGGGCTCCTCTTCCCCCTACACAGAACTATTTCTGTAAGGTTCTGGGGCAGCGTGAAGTACAAGGAAAACTTGAATTTCCAGATTTTTAATACAAAGTATTTATCATTTGTACCAGAAATAAAAAGTTTAAATTTTTACGTGACTGATAAGCGTTAGACCTGGAGATCGGAGCGAACTTTTGTCCAGTGCTGCCACCTGGTGTCGAGAGTGTCCACCTGCACCATCAGCGAGCAACCGGGACAGCGACTCAAAAGCAGCCCCTGTGCGCTCTGCCTTTTGAGCAGAGGGAGGAGGTTCAGGAAAGGAAGGATGAGATTAAACCTCTGTGCTCGCGGGGATGAGGCTGAGGCTCAGTGAGTGAGAATGTGCCAAGCCTTGGGTTCCATCCTCCCACTGCAAAAAAAAAAAAAAAAAAAAAAGAACACTAGTAAATGGCCAGTGCAGAAGTAAGATTGAGACTGACACCAAAAATCTGATACTCACATCCAGGTCCTGCTGTTTCTTTGCCATGAATTCTTGGTCACATGACTTTAGCTCTCTGTGCCTTCCTTACGGCATTTAATTTATGAGACTAAAGTGAATGTGTGTCAAGCACATAGTGAGCGTCCCTTATGCGCCATTATTCCTGTTGCTACTGTGAGTGTAGAGAGCAGACAGTGCCTGCTCTCTGAAACTCATCACCAAGACACAGGCGTGCGTGTGGAGGGCTCTTCACTTCCAAAGTGCCTTCTAGTACTCGTACGTATGGAGGCTGTGACAGGAAGTGCGGGGCAGCGGCTGGAGGCTTTGGCAAGGAGGCTGTGGGGGTCCTTCGCTGGGGACGGCTTCCTGGAAGACACGGGTTGGGTGCTGAGGCCGAAGGGCAGTAACAGTTCAGGAAAGCGGAAGCAGGAGGCCTTGGCAGGTAGGAAGGTCTCGGCTCCCATGGGGGGCTCAACCCCTCAAGAGGGAGGAGGCAGAATCAGACGTTCCTCCAGCCCTGGGGAGGGATGGGGCTAGTCGGGTCTGCTCTCTGCCTCCCAGCACCCCGGGGCAGGCCGCGTGCATGGCCATCGGTGGAGGTCACTTCCCGGGTAGGTGTGCTTTCTGCATTAGGGATCTGCTTCAGCCAAGCCTTGCTGGCTTGGGGGGGTCACACCCCACCTTTTTCTCCTCCCCCCTCCTGCCCATCCAGGGCCTGAGTCCCGAGCCCTAGGCACTGCTGCAGGAGAAGGCAGGGTCACCTGGAGAAGACCCATTGCACCCCACGTGTGCACCATCACTGATAGTATTAGGGTCCCCAATTCATATACGGCCCCTAAGTGCATTTAAATAAGCAAAAATGGTTTTTCGTGGACTTTTTTAGAGAAAAAAGCAAAACAAAAAAGGATAGAAATAATATAGAATTTCAAAAAAATAACATGACTAGTCAAAAAATAACAGTAAGAAATCACTAGTTGATAAATTACATATTGTTATCTTAGAAGTAGTTGCTCAAGTTACAAAATCAAAGCATAAAAAGTGGACAATCAAACACTGACAGTACAAACTATTCTGTTTGATGAACTAACAAAAAGTAGTATGGTTATCTGTCTTGCACACTTCAACATACGTGCAGGGGCTAGGGATTTAGTTCAGTGGCATAAGGGCCTACCTGGCAAGCTCAAGGTCGTGAGTTCGATCCCTGGTACCGCAAAAAAAAAAAAAAAAAAAAAAAAGTTATATCCTTTAGAGCACTTCCTTTCCCTTTCATTTTCACAATATCTATTGTACATTTTGAATCTTATTAGTCTTTTAGTTTTTATTATTAGTTTTTATACTAGAGAGACAATACAATATTTACAAATGTATTTCACTTATGAGGATGGCCTCAGGTTGCCTCCATTTACCTATAAAAGCCTCAAGATCATCCTTTTGCAAAAAAAAATTTTTTTTTTAATTAATGTTTTCAAGACCTAGAGTGTTTTGCTGATCTTGCAGGAGAAGCACCTCCCAGCCTGCAGGTCTCCCACCTTAAAGGGCCACTGTACACTGTCACCACATGCATCCCTGCCCATTCCACCCCCTGGGAGGATGAGGGTGAGAACGAAGACTCCCTAAGACTCTGGGGCTGGCTACACACCAGCAAAGTTGACGCCTGCTGGGACGGTGGGCAATACTCACTGCCAGCACCCAGCCTTGTCCTTGTGCTGTCCCGGTGCCTTCCATGCCCATGGCAGTGTGGGCTCTGTGAGGCTCAGGTCTGTGTGGCTCACGGTCAGGGCTGTTAAAGCAGGCATAGGTGGCCGGCTGTTTGAGGCATGCTGAGACGGTCACCCGGAGCAGGTCCTTGTGGCCGCGTAGAAACTCTGGGAGAGATGGGCCGGGGATTTAGCTCAGTGGCTTATGCACCTGCCTGGCAAGCTCGAGGTCGTGAGTTCGATCCACGGTACCAAAAAAAAAAAAAAAAAAAGAAAAGAAAAGAAACTCTGGGAGAGGTCATACAGTCAGCAGTCACTGTCCTCTAGCACTTTATGGTTTACAAAGTGTCTTATAAATTAGCCCGTTGGCTCCTGGTAGGGGTGCTGTGACTGTGGCTCATCCTTAAAGTTGTGTGATTGCCCGAGTCAGCTGGTTGGAACCAAGCTGGGACCCCAACCCCCACCACCTTACTCCATCCACACCACCTCCAAACCGCAAGGAGTCCATCAGGTTGGCCAGTGGACCCTGGGGAGCACAGCTCACCTGTAGAGGAGGACACGGGGGTGGGGCGGATAAGCCTGGGCGGGTACCTGGGCTTCCCCTGGGCAGCATACTTAGCTGAGATGAGCCGGGAGCCCAGGAGGCTAGACTTCCTAGGTGCCTCCTCAAACCTGAGAGGGTGACAGTAGTTCCAGCCACCCTGGCAGCGCTGCCAGTAGGGTTGGGCCTTGCTGTGGACTTGTGGTTTCTCTAGGCTTCTCTCCCTGCAGTCTTGTTTAGCCGAGGAAGGTCCCGGGTGGCCCCAGAGTCTCCATGGGAGCTGGGTATGGAGGGAGGAGGAGTGGGGGCAAAAGGCATGAGAGCCCCCCTCGAGGACCCAGCTCAGGACTAGCAATGCCTATGAGGGATGTGGGTGCCAGTTGAGTCCCAGCTCTGGGTGGCGTGTCACCCGCTTTCAAGTCCCGCTGTCTCTACCTGATAAGATAAGGGGCCTCTGTAGGTTGCTTCCAGGGTCTTCCCACCTCTGACACTCAGTGTTAATCCTCTAGTACTGTATTCCAGCCCGGTTTTCACTATTTGACCACCCTTCTTCGGGCAGCTGAGTTGTTTGCTGAGAACTTCCTTACAAGCCAGGTGGTAGGGATAGACACAGTAGTAAGCGCGGGAATGTTGGAGGCACAAGTACACAAACTGTGGTAGATTCTGTCAGGCAGCCCCTCACATGTGGCTGTTGGGGATGTATGGACCTTCCCATTCCCCCATGTTCCTGAGCCATCAGTTGGCTATCAGTTGTCCAGAGAAACAGAGCCAATAGATACAGAAAAAGATGCACCCCCAGTACTAAAGATTGAACACAGGGCCTTTGCACAGAGCTACATCCTCAGTCCTTTATTTTATTTTTTTATTTTGAAGGTAGTAAAATACAACAAAGCAAGACAGAACAAAGCCAATCCAGAGGATGCAATGAAATTGGTACAGAACTTCACAGCAGGGATAACAGTAATAGGTACCATAGTATATCTCGTTATCTTCATAATAGTTGTCCCTTCAATCACATATAGCAAAATCAAACCAAAAACAGAACATCATAAAACCTATCAAAACAGAATACTGAATAGAGCAAAACAATTAATCAGAACAAAGCAAAACAGTGAAAACAACATTTGCCTTCAGAGAAGACAGAAGGAGATTCCCCATATTTGCTATATTGCATATGGTCATCTTCCCAAGACATGCTCAGACCTTGGGCCCCCAGTTGCTAGTGGGGGGGGTGTTTGATTCTCAGCCCGCCACCAATAGGCTCGGGGGAGACGCTGACTGGTTCTCTTCCTAGCTCACCTGCGGCTCGCTCATGCCTCGGTAGCTTACCAGGAAGGGCATCCTCAGTCCTTTAAAAAACATTCTTTTTAATTTTCATTTTGAGAGACGACCTTGCTAAATTACTAAGTTGCCTGGGCTGGGCTCAAAGTTGTAAACCTCCTGTCTTAGCTTCCCAAGTAGCTGGAATTACAGATGTGTACTGCTGTGCCCAGCTATGTTTCAGTCTTGAGGCAAACTCCCTTCTTCAGGAAACCTTAACATTTGTTCTTCAGCCCTCAATTGCTTGGATGAGGCCCACCCTCCTTACTAGGGTCATTGCCTTAAAGTCAACGGATTATAAAGGTGAGTTACAACTACAGAACAGCTCCACCACAGCGTATAGGCTGGTGTCTGATCCAGCGCTGGCAGGGTACCAGAATCCAGCCAAATCCCACCACGCTACCGTCACTTGGTGTTACCATAAAATGCTTGTGTGACCACCGAGAAACTTGATGCCATTCCAGAGTCTAGTCTCAATTTCACCTGCACCCAGGTGACAGCTGAACATGTGACCCCTCCTCCCTCCTCAGCCCTTGGATGGGTTCTGCCTGGGCTCCCTCGCCTTCTGGCTTTGGCCAGTGAGAAATGCCACATGCAGCCACTGCGGGTAGGGAGTGGGGCACCATCCCCAGTGTCTTGCTGTTCCTGTGCCACACAGGTGGCTTTGGTTCTGTCCTCCCAGGCTCCAGGTCTCCTTTGGCTTCCATGCCACTGTTTTCTCCTCTTGTCTTTCTGCCCTAGCTTTGCAGTCTTGCCCCTTGCCAGGTGCTGGCTGCCTTCCACCTGCTCGCACCCCTGCAACCAAGCCACACCATTGGTCAAGGCGAGCTGACTGTTTCCTCCAGAGAGCCTGCTGATGGCGACAGAGGTCCCAGCTGGGCACCTCAAAGGACAGATGTGACAAGAAAGAGGCCACAGGTGAGACAGGAAGTACAGGAGAAGGTACAGAGCTCAGAAGTTCCCAGTGCAACAAGGGAAAGACTATGGGTCACAAGCTCAAGACCCAGGCCTGGCGGAGGAGGGCGGGACCCTCTGCCCCTCGAGGGTGGCACCCATGCCCCTGGCCTGTCTCACTGCCTGGCCCTGGCTCCTGTCGCATGTCCTGCTGTGACAACATCCTGATTCCTAAGCAGAAAGGGGTAGGAGGAGGTGTCACTCTACTTTCAGATCCCTCCTAGGTTTCTGGAGTCCCCCTGAAGTGTCCCTGCCCCCCACTCTCCCACCTCTTCCCCTGGACCTGCCTCTCTGGGGCAGTTGTTCCCTCTCTCTATCTTCTACTCTCTTTCCTGCCTCTTTGCCATTGGCCCTGACGGTGCTCAATTCTTCCCCATCCTGAGCACAGAATCCCAAGCCCCAGGTCCTCTCTGCCTCCTTCTTCTCCCTGCTCCTTCTCAGACAAACCGCTAGCCAGCACCTTCCTCCCCAGCACCTTCCTTCTCAGCCTCAGGACCCAAGGCCATGCTGCTGTTCACTGTGATGTGTGTCCCGCATCACCTGCTATTGAAAGGAGGTAATCATGGCCTCCTGTCTAAGGTCCTCTCCACAAGAGCATCATCACTCTCACTTGTGCTTTTCCACTCTGGGGACTCAGTCCTTGCCTCTTCTGCTTGGAGCCCTCAACTGTCCATCCAACATCCTGGCGTGTGGCCTTCGCTCCCTTTCCTTGTACCATTCTGACTCCTTCTCACTGGGGATCTCAACTTAGGTGTCCCTTCCTCCAGGAAGTCCTTCCTGACACCTACCTGCATTGTGGGGGAGGTGTCCCCCACAGCTGTTTCCCACAGTGCCCTCCCGTAGGACCCTCTACTTCCATATTAGGGTACAGGCTGCAGGTTGAGGGCCTTGTTCACCCGTCTACAAGCATCGGCAGACCGTGTGCTTCCTGGGCAGACAGCTGGTATACTCCAAGCTCCCAGTGCACTTTGGATGGATGCATACTGATCTCCATGAGCATGAGCGCACGTGCGTGTGTGTGTGTGTGTGTGTGTGTGCACGCACGTACACATAGGGCAGGCAGCTCTAGCAGACTGAGCAGGAGGTAGAAATTTTCACCAGGCAGGTAGGATAGACACTCAAGGCCAAGAGCTTCTGTACTGGGTTGATTCCTGCTAGAGTTCTGTGGTGAGGTCCAGTCTTCGAGGGAGGGAAAGCCCTAGAAAATCATGCAATGATCTGAGCTTCAAAGTGGAGACCTCTGGCTTGCCTGAACTCTGGGCCTCACCTGTGGGTGCTCCAGCCCTTAGCAGGCACTTGGATTAAGAGAGACCACTCGGTTTTTAGGTAGAGGTGCCAAAGTCAGGATCATACTTCCTGAATACCACAAGAGGGCGCACGGGGCCTAGACTTGTCCAGAACCTTCAGGTAGAAAGTTCACCTGTGAGGGGAAGAGGTAGAGGAGGAGAGCTGAGAAAGGTCTGCCTGAGCCAGGACTTTGTAGAAGGCACAATTAGAAAAGCCCAGCTTAAGGTTAAGGCTGGCTTTAAAGTCAAAAACGTAGATTGGAAGACAGAGCTCTTATTATGCTGCTTTAAAGTTTAAAATAGCCAGGCACAGTGGCATATACCTATAATCCTAGCATTTAGGAGGCTGAGGCAGAAGAACTGCAAGTTCAAGTCCCACCTGGGCAATTTAGTGAGAACCTGTCTCAAAATAAGAAATTTTAAAAAAATATTAACTAGGGAAAAAAATTAACTAAGGAGGTAGCTCAGTGCAAAGGCCCTGGTTTCAGTCCCCAGTGCTGGGAAAAAAAATCTATGATTCGAAACCATTAAGGGCAAAACAAGCAATGGATTTGTGGGTAATCCCCCATGCACTACATGGGTGAGGTCTAGGAATTGGCAGGAAGTTAGCGAGAGGGGCAGGGCAGGGAGCAGCAGAGGCCGGGGGTGACAGCATTAGGGACATGAAGACAGGCGATAGCTCTGAGTCCTGATTCTCATGCTGTTTCCTGTCTGCTGTCTAAACACAGTAACTTCATCCTCTCACGCTGGCACTAACCCCTCTACCCACCTTCCAAATTTCCTCCTGGTAAGGCCTCCATCGGGTGGTAGGTGTGATTCCAAACTGACCTGGAATTTCTTCCTGACCTCTACCTTCCTTCCATCCATATCACTCACTCCAGAGCAGGGATCGACCCCCACCCTGCAGCCCCATCTGTGCCCCGCAGCCCATCGGGCAGGCCAAAGGAGCTAGAAGGGACTTGTCGCTTGGTGGCCTTCCAGAACGCTTTGCTCTCCACCCTTCTCTCCCAGCCCTGACAGCTCAATCCAGCTGACAGCACAGGAAATGGGAGTATGCAGCAGGCCTGTCACTGCAGCAGGATTGTGCCACTGTTCCCTGCAGCGAGAGGAAATGGGGTGGGGCTGCCTCCCTCTGCACCCTCCCTCCCCAGGGAGACGACCATTTCCAGCCCATGTGGGGGGAATGAACTCCTAGAGCCTTCGTGTCCGTGTCCTTGAAACCTAAGAAGTTGATCTGATGCCCAAGTAGAAATAATCTGGAGCTGAGCGAGGTGGTGCAGGCAGAGGCCCTGCACTCTGGGAGGCTGAGGCAGGAGGATAGAAAGTTTGAGCCCAGCCTGGGCAACTAAGTTTAGCAAAAAAAAATTCTTTAAAGGAAAAAGGACTGGGATGCAGCTCCAGACAAAGACCCTGACTTCAGCAAGGAGGGAGAGGCAGAGAGAGACGGAGAGTAAAGGGGAGGAGAAGGGGAGAAAGAATGAAGGGATGGAGGGAGGGAGAGAGGGAGAAAAAGAAAGAGAAAGGAAGAGGAAGGAGGAGGAGAGAGGGGCAGAGAGAGGGAGAGGGAGAGAGAGAAAAAGAGAGAGACAGACAGACAGACAGAGAGACAAAGAGACAGAGACAGAGACAGTGTCCTGGAGAACTGTGACTCTCAGGTATAGCCAAAGTCAGATGTCACACCAGGAGGACCTGGGGAAGGAAGGGTCAGAATGGCTCACCCTCTAGGAAACACAGCATTCTGGGTAAAGCTTTACCTAGTCTGGGGAAAATCTTCCAGCTGTCAAGAGGGTGGGGTAAGGGACAGAGATCATTTGCATTAGATTTGCATTTCATTTGCATGCCACTCTTGTCCAAAGGTACTGACATTTCCTGGCCTTACTTCTTTTCCTTTTCTTTCCTGTTGCTTTTTAACCTCCGGCAGCCTCCTATCTCCTCTCCCCATAGCTCTTCCTCTCCCAGGCCAACGGACACAGAGTATTAGGCCAGGGGCAACCTTCCCCACTGGCTACAACTCAAAAAGCTGGTTTTACAGAAACTACCAGTGCTGTGAAATAGGGGATGAGAGAAAAAGGTCTTTTGTACTCTCAATCAACTGAAATGATTATCAAAGAAGTCGGAGTGGGGGAGAAAATAGAAATCACCCCCCGCCCCCCCCCCGTGTCCCCTACAAACCTACACTGGCCTCCGAAGAACTCAGAACAGACAGCCATGTGATTGGGTACAAATCCCTCATGCTGTGGGCCTGGACTTCCAGAAGGATATTTAGGTTCCTTCTACCTCAATATACCTGAGAGGATCACAGAAGAGAGGGAAGAGGAGGCTCAGTGTCTGCCCTGCCTGGCTTGGAGGTCAGGCAGGCCTGGGTCTAAATCCCATCCCCACCGTCCACTAGCTGTGCCAGCCCCCCTGAATCTCAGTTTCCTTATCTACAAAAGAAGGCTGAAGATGGTATTTTCCATCAAAAACTGTGCTGACATGCAGATCTGTAAAGGCAGCTACTCAAGAGGCTGAGGCAGGAAGATCAAAGTTCAAGGCCAGTCTGGGCAATTTAGCAAGACCCTGTCTCAGAATAAAAAGGGCGGGTGGGGGGTAAGTCAGTGTAGTATGCATACCTAGCAGTTCTGAGGTCCTGGGTTCACTCTCTAGCACTATATATATATATATAGAGAGAGAGAGAGAGAGAGAAAGAGAGAGAGAGAGAGAGAGAGAGATTTCCAGGAAAATGGCAGAGTGGTGAGCAGCAGAGAAAGGTTTGGTGTCCAGACCCTGGAATACAGCAACATGAGGAAAAGAAGGAGGAGAGAGGTGGGTCTTATGCACACAGGAATGATCTGAACTGAGACTTGAAGCCCACAGAGAGAGATAATTCATGAATCCAGCAGAACTAAGAAAACCAGGGGCAGTGGCCCTGCCTGGTGGGGAAAACCAGCAGGGAAGCCGTGTACCCCCCACACACACACCGCCATGTGCCAGTGGAGGCCCTGGCTGGGGAGAAGCAGCCAGGAAGCCACCTTCGCCTCCTACCCCCTGCCCCAGTAAGCAACTGTGTGTGAGTGACACAGGCTGGGACGATAATAACTGAAGTGGGGAAGCAACCTGACATTTATGTTGTTTGATTGACTTTGCAGGCCTGGGGCCAGTAGCCTGGGCCATTATTTAAAGAATAACCATATACAATATAGCAACAATTGTGCATTTCCTATCACTGTTTTTGTTTTATTTCATTTTACTGTCCTGTTTTACTCCCTTTAAAATATATATACTTATAAATTAAGTTGTGCTAAACAGATTAAAACAGAGCACATGTGTTCAGCATGGAATAGTTTTTGGGACCTACAAAGCATTCAGTCTGTTTACTGAATGAACACGAGGTATTATTTGCATCTTTCTTCCATGTCCACTCCATCCCACCCTCCTACCTTTCCCCAACATGCTTCCAACTGTGAACCCCCTATCTCCTTCTCATTGACCCCTCCCAAAGAGCTTCACCCCAGAATCATAGACTGTTGGTGCTTAAAGGCCCATGGACATCATCAAACACAAACTTCTCTGGCTTTTGGAAAACTAAAGCCCAGGCAAGAGCACGGACCACACCTGTGATCCCAGTTAAGGGGGCTGGGAACACTGAAGCAGGAGGGTCATAAATTCAAGGCCAGTCCAGACAGCTTAGTAAGATCCTGCCTCAAAATTTAAAAAAAATTTTTTTAATGACTGGAGATTTAGAGCATCCCAAAGTTGCATCCTTATTACAAGAGAGACAGAGATAGAGAGAGACATCTAAAGCCCAGAGTGACTTTGTATACAAAAGAGTGCATCAGGTCCAGGATATGGTGATCAGAGAACCAGATCCTGAGAGCACATGACCATGAGAACCGACCCTGGGTACACATGACCATGCAAATAATATGGAAATAGAGATGGAAATCGCATACACACAGGGGTATATAAACTTCGCGCAAACATTTTTCTAGGATGATGGCAGGTAAGTGTAGTTGTATATGAAAAAAAGGGAAATCAGGAAAGGGGCCAGACTTGAAGTGGAGGAGGGAAGGGAGGGACAGAGGCTGAGGATGTCTTGAGAAGGGTTCCTAGGGTCACTTGGTCCTCCAAAAAGCATTTGAAGATCTGCTCTTGGACCAGAAGAAAAAGAGAAGCCCCTCCCTCACCTTGCCTGGCAAGGGAAGTTGGATGTGGCTGGGGAAGGGGGGTTTGCGTGGCTCTGAGGACACCCTGGCTACTTCCTGCTCCAACACCCCTTCAGCACCCACTGAAGTCCTTGTGAGGCCTGGGGATGCTCAGCACTGCTGCAGGCTCTGGGGACGACAGACAGTAACAACTGGTCACAACCTGCCGCAAAGGCTATTAGGAACGGGGAAGCGCCACGCCACGGCAATTCAGTAAAAGATCAGATGGCTTCCAACTGGAAAGAGGTGCACACGAATTATGCACTGAGGGAGCAGAAAGCAGTGCTTTAGATCAAGAGTTCCAAACCCGGCCAGGGATGGTAGTGCATGCTTCTAACCTCAGTGCTGTGGGAGGATCCCAAATTTGAGTCCAGGCTGGGCAGCTTAGTGACTTAGCAAGACCCTGTCTCAAACTGAAAAACAAAAAAAGGGCTTGGGATGGAGCTCAATGTGAAGGTCCTGGGTTCTGGTCCCAGGACCACCAAATAATAATAATAATAATAATAATAATAATAATAAAAAGCGCTGACACAGACAGTAAGACAGCAAGTCAAACTCTCATCTGGAAAAATGGAAATAATAATGGCACAATTTACAGACTGTTGTGCCCACCAGATGAGCTCAAAAGACATTAAAGATGCCTTTAAAGTGTGGGTTAGCATGCTCCCTGATACACAGCCAGAGCGTGACAGATACTGGGTATTATAAACGGAATTACTGGGGCAGAAGACGGAGCCAACCCTGTCAGCCTGGCAGCCTGAGAGCTGAAGTAAGGACTAAGGTGTCGGAAGGCGGACAGGGAGTCCGGTCTGGAAAAGCAGGCCAGGCCCTTTCCTCCTGGGCGTCTGCATGTGGCCTGCTGAGCTTCCGGGCAGGCGGTCCCTTGGCTGAGGGTCACTCACAGGCCCCTGGAAAGCAGAGAACACAGGGATGAGTGGAGTCTGAGGTGATGAGTCTACAACGAGCCCTGGAATGGGAGTCCAAAGCCCTGATTTCCAGTTAGGATTTGTTCCTGGGCAATAGTGTGTCTTTGGATAAGTCACTCCCAAGCGCTGGAAAGTCGCTGTCACCGCAGCTCCCCCAGACTGGTAAACGATCTGCACATTCAGCGCCTTAGGGCAACGCGGGACCTGGAGGTGGGCGGCGTCTTCACCCGGAAAATGTGATCCTTAGCTGGGGCTGTCTAGCTCCGAGGAAGCCACGGAGGCTAGGTGAGCTTGGCTGCCTGCTTACGCCAGATAGATGCCACTTCTGATTAGCACCTGGCCCGTTTTACAGTTCAGTAAAATGAGTTCAGAGAGGTGAAGAATCTTGTCCCCTACCACAAAGCCGGTAAGTCGTCGAGAGCTAGGATTCCAAGAACAGATTCCTTGCAGCGCACCTCTGCTGCTTCTCCAAACACTCCAGGTTCCTCGTGGCGCTTTCTTGGGAGCCGGTCCAGACTGAGGCTCGGGCCGGGCCGGGCCGAGCCGGACAAGGAGCTTGGGCCGCTGCGGGTGTGGTGGGGAGGGCCCCAGGCCGAGCCCCGAGACTGCAGACAGGTGCTGAGCGGGCCGCCCCGGCAGCCCCGGCCTCCTCCCGGGCCCCCACCTCCCCATATGCAAATCGCCGCTCTGCCCGGGCCCGGGGCCAGGGGGCGTGGCCGGCGGCCCCCGCCCCGCGCCGCGTGCTCACCTGGGGAGTGTGGCAATCCTGGCCGCGCCGAGTGCCACCCGGGCCGGAGCAGCCCAGCGCGCGACGGCGGGGGCGACGGCTCCAGCAGCGGCTGCGGCCGTGAGCGGGACGAAGGAGACCCTGGCTTCCCAGGGGGCCCGGCTGGGGCAGACGCTGGGGGCCTGGGGGGGCGCTGGTTTGGGCCCCGCCTGGGGCAGGATGGTGAATCTGGAGCCCATGCACCCAGGTGAGACGCGAAGGGAGGGCGCTCCGACAGGTGTCATTGCGCGTGGGAGGTGGCGAAGGAGCCTGGCACCCTGCCTGGGGGGGGGGGCTTATTCCCCAGCGGCCTGGAGAGAGCTGTGTGGATAGCGGGTCTTCCTGGGTAGGTGTCTGGGGGACTAAAGGGAGCGGGGTGTCTGGGTAAGGAACCTTGGGAAAGGATGAGGGTGGGGGCTGGCGGCTCGGTGAGTCCCGGCGCCCCAGATCCGGGAGCGGGCAGTTGCTTGGGTGTGCTGCGCTGCCGCTGTCCCGTGCGCCCGCCGAGATGGGTGTTCACTCCTCGGCTGGGGTGTGGACCTGGGAGTGCATCAGTACAAGCTGCGTGTATCCACATGCTGTGCAGCCCGCGTCCCGCACCTGTGTGAAATGGAGCCAAAGGGGGTATTTATGTGGGGGCTTTGGAGAAGGCGGGGCAGGTACAGAGGCACACGTTGGGCAGGTCCCCTGCCACATGTGTATTGATTAGGGCATTGCGGCGTGTGAGTCAGCACCTGCCTGTCGCCACGTGTGCTGCCAGACGGCATGAGGCAGACTCCAGAGGCCGCACGTCCTGGGCACAGAAGATGTCTGTGCACGTGTTCCAGGTGTGTCAGGTTGTGTGCGAGGCGTCCCGCTCACCTGTGCTGTGGGTCTGTTTGTTCTAGGCTTGTTGGATGGTGACCCTGTGTGCCACAGTGGGCGCTGACAGATCCCTCCCCTGGTTCCCATCTGTGTCCCATGGCCTGCTTTCCCTAGGGCCGGGAAGCTTCGGAAAAGTACTGCTGGGAGTCCTTTCCTCTGTGTGAAGGAAGGGCAGGTGGGCATGGAGTAAACTAGATCTCCATCTACCCTGCTGACTCCTTTCCCAGCTGGGCTAGGGCAGGAGGTGAAGCATTGGGTTTGGGGTCCAGGGTAGGGGTGTGTGGGGACTTCATGTTTTGGTGAATGTCTGAGGGCCTGAGCAAAGAGCATGCGAGGGGGAGAAAGCTGTCCCTGACTTGACTGCCCCTTGCCTCTAGAAGTAGGCAGGACCAAATGACGTTTAGTTAGGGTTCTGGATTTGCTGAACGGTGTGGTTTGCTCTCCTTTTCCCTACCCCTAAGGAGTAGGGTAGGTCTTTCCTGGAGGCTTTGGTCTTTCCTGGGTCCTATCAGTCCTAAAAACAAGCAGCAGTGGGTGTTTGGGGAACCCAGGGTACCCAGTTTGAGTTTCCCAGCGGGGCTGAGTGGAAGGGTGGCTTTGAGGAACTGTCCCACTCAGTGTCATCCAGTCTTGAAAAGGCTGTGCCCAAACATCATGGCACCACCATGGAGCCGAGAGTACCTGAGGTAGATCCCCTGGGAGGTTTTGTTTTCCTTCATTTCCTGTCAAGAAGGCCAGGGTTCCAAGGGGAACCAGACTCTTCCAAAGATGGGCCCCAGCAGGAGGTGGAGAGTTCTTCAGGACGGAGATCAGAGACTTCCTGGGGGGTTTCCACCTCCTCCTCTGCTGGAGACTCCTGTGCTGGGGAAATGGGAGGAGGTGGCACAGCTGGGGCCAGGCAGGGAAGCAGCCTAGAGGCTGAGTATCTAAGGCAGGAGAGGGGACGAGGCTGGGAAGAGAGGGCCAGGCCCCATGGCTTCCCCTGAAGCCAGCTCCAGGCTGACGCTTCTCAGAGAGCTCCTTCGTCCTCTGGTCCTGTGGGTGGGTGCCAGACACAGGGGCCGTCCACCTCGAGTAGGCTGCCTGGCTCATCTCTCCACATTTTCTTGCTACCCCCTCCCCAGCTTTTTCTCTTTGTACCCTCAGTCCTTTTGTATTTTTTATTTTGAGACAGGTTCTCCCTAAATCGGTAAGTTGAGTGGGCTGGGTTAGAACTTGCAGTCCTCCCGCCTCAGCCTCCCAGAATGCTGGGATTCCAGGCATGTGCCACCATGCTCTCTCCAGCTATTTCTTTACTCTGTTCCCCTGGGGCTGTCAGGCCTCCCTGCAAGATTCCTCGGTCTTGGTCCCTCTGTACTGTTTCTCCGCTTCAGTGGCCCCTCCACTTCATAGGCTCTCTTGGTTTAGGGCTTTCTGTGCAGAATGACTGGCTGGGTCTTGGTGAGCTTTTTGGCTCAAGGGCTTCTATCCAGGGTCTCTCAATGTGGACCCTGTTGTGGGAGCTGGAATGGGGGCCCTTTTCCCTCCAAAAAGGATCATACTATGATTTCCTCTCTAGGGTCCTCTTTTTTTTTTTTTTTGAGACAGGGTCTCACTATGCAGTTCAAGCTGGCTTTGAGCTCACTTTGTAGCCCAGGCTGCTCTCAAACTTGCAAGGATCCTCTTGCCTCAGCCTCCCTAGTGCTGGGATTACAGGAGTGCTCCACCACACCCGGCTTCTCTAGGGTCCTTTAGTCTTGTATCCTCTTTAATGAAAATTGGTTTCTTTTGACCTTAGTCTTCCCACTACAGCAGTCATATCCTGTTAGTCCTTGATGGAACACTTCCCCTGAGCCCTTGGGGACTCCTCTTCAGTTGACTGACTGGCACAGTTTGGATGGGGCAAAGAGGAGGAGGAATTGGAGCTATCTAGGGCATAAGCTTGCTCTCTGCCCCCTCTCTCCCATTCAGATGGCTTAGCTAGCTCTGGGGCCCGAGTCAGTGCCATCTTGTTACTCTACTAACTAGGGTACAAGCCATGATTTCTGCCCCAACCCTCAGCATCTGAGCAACCCTCAGCAAAGCTTCTCTCCCACCGAGTACAAAATCCTGAGCAGGCGTGGGGCCACCAGGCACAGGGGCTCTCAGGCAAGGAGGGGCTCTAGGTTCCTGGGCCAAAAACAGGAGAAAAAGCAAGGCATGTTTGTGCACACCTGTAATCCCAGCATTCTTGGGGGTGGAGGCAGAAGGAGCAAAAGTTTAAGTCCAGCCAAGGCAACTTAGCCATGCCTCAGGTTTAAAAAAAATTTTTTTTAAATGGTTTGAGATACAGCTTAGTGCAAAGGCCTTGGGTTCAATCTCTGGTACCACCAAGATAGGATGATAGATAGATGGATGGATGGATAAATGGATGGGTTGATGGATAAATAGATAGGTAGGTAGGCAGGCAGAAGTATAGACAAGAGCTAGGGAGGGAGAAAGAGATAGAGAGAAATAGTGTGAAGCCAGCCAGAAAAGGATACCTGGTAAGCCCCAGGGTGTCTCTTTCTCTACACTTTGCACTGGGAGCTGTTTCCCGTCTCAGTAGGGAAGGTTGAGTGCCCAGACTAATGACAGTCAAAGCTCAGGAAATAGCATTTAGGCTAAAAGGCCTGAAAGTGGGAAGGAAAAGAAGAGATGAAAAAAGTCTCCTCCAGCAGAAAGTTGGAGCCATAGTTAACTCAGAAATGGGACCACTGGGTCCTTGAAGTACCCCTGGTAGGAGTGATCCCAACAGCAAGAATGGGAGAGACAAGCCAAGAGGAAGGACCCATCTCTTCCAAGGACATGAAGGTGACACTCAGAGAGGGAAGGACGGCACCTTTCTCCAAGTAGACACTGAACCTGTAGCTATGGGAGGTGCTGCCACTGGGGCTCCATGTTCATCGAATGGAAGGAAGGGTTGTTCCTAGGTCATGCCAAGGACAGGGAGGGCAATGCCAGCTTCAGGGCTTGGCAGTGCCAGACGAGACAAAGTTCTGCTCTGACGAGACAAAGTAACTGACTCTTACGTGGTATAGCCAGGGAAGACAGTGATGGCCAGGAGCCCTCTTAGACCAGATAAAAACCCAGAGGAGCCCAGCCACACCCTACACCTCTCTCATTCACCCCCAGCAAGTGCTGTCCGGCAGGTGAAGGGTTACAGCATCTCAGGAGTTTCGGTGTTGGCCCATTTGTAGGCTGAGACCCAAGCAATTGTCCCACCCATCAGCCCCAGCGTCCTATCCAACAGCAACAGGCTCTTGGTGTCTCAGCATCCTATGGGACATAAGGAGAGGTTTCACAGGTCATCGCACCATGTCCTCCATGCAGGCTCAAATCCCAAAGTGTCACAGTGTCACAAGGCTATGGGAGGTGGGGGTAAGTACGGTGTCTTTTAGTAACTTTTAAACATAATGAAGACTAAATGTTAAGCTGATTTAAGAAATGAACGAACTGGCTTCTGGGTGTACTTAAAAGTGATACAGGGACTGTGTATGGCAGGAAAGTTTGAGTTACAAACATAAAATTACAGCTGAGCTCAAAAAGTTACCCTTTTAAATGTCCCGGAGTTGGAGTGAAGTTGATTCAGTGACTCTGGTTGTCATCCTGGCTTCACTGCCTCTGAACCTTTTCCTGTCCCCCGTGATCACCTGCTTTACAAAGGCAGAACTTGGAGAATGCTGACTCTCAAGGACAAGTTACAGTGGTGCTTAGACAAATAGGGAAAGCACAAAGGAAAGGACATGACAAGGAGGAGACAAGAGGGAGGCCAGACTGACACCTGAGCTGGTGTCTGTTTAATGAGTCTGTTTATTAGGTGCTTATTTGTCTTTATTATTTCACTTAATCCTCATAATAACCATGAGGGGAAGTTTTATTATTCTCCCCCTTTTAGGTGAGAAAATTCACGTAGGTGGCTAGTAAGAATGTGTGATGGTACTGAGATTAACCCCAGATTTGTCTAATGCCAAAACCCCCGCTCCATCTCAGCTCCCTGAAGCACCTTAAAAGCAGCACTAATTCTCCCAGCAGTCTCTGCCTGTGGGCTTATGCGCAGCGCAGTGGAAGAGCCCTGTGGGGAAGTGTGAGCTACAGATCAGTGCTGTGTACTGCTCAGATGCTGGGGTTAGCACCTCACAGAGGGAACAAAGTGAAGCCTGCTTCCCTGGGGGCCGTGGTAGCAAGCCACTGCAGAGGCCCTTTGCAAATGGGTTCACATGGCCCACACAAGCTCGTCTGCATGTTTATGCATGGCAAACTATTCAGATAGTTTGAATCCACGGCGGGAAAGACTGAGATTAGGCTCAAGAGGTACTTCCGAAATACCTGGGGATCAGGTATGGTTGCAGGGTCTCCCCAGAGCTCTGTGACCACTCAGTGCCATGTGGGTATCTAGGAAGTCCACAGAGCTCCAAGAATTTACTTAAGAATCTTCTTTCAATTGGCATTCTCAAAAAGCGTGGTTACTCTCAGGATTACTTTATACCCTGTCCTGTTTCTGGAGCATCCTAGTAGGTTTGAGTTTCTGGACTCCCCATCTCTGTCTTGCTTGGTGGTGCAGTCACTGTACCCCAAGGTATAAATCTCTGCCAGAGCCCCACATAACACTGCCCTAAAAAAACAACGCAGGCTTTGTCCCCTCTTTTCCTGCGGCAGAGGTCCACCTTTTCCCTTCATCCTGATCCTCTCCAGACCCAGCATCCAAGCTGTCAACCGCCTGATTACCTGATGCAAATGAAGGCTACCTCCTTGACTGGGATTGGTTGGGGAGCTGTATGCAAATTAGCTCACCAAGACTTTATGTGGTTTGAAAGAGTTAAAGGGCTGCCCCAGAGAAGGGGTGGGGGTGAAAGGGGGGGTTTAGCATGATTTGAATAAAATATTCTTCTGTTTTTAATGGCTTCAGTGTTTGGGTGGTTTATTAAGTGGGGGAGAAAGAGAGGAGAGAGAAAGAGAGGGAGAGAGATCATTCAAAGTTGCCTCTTTCCTTCTCTCTGCTGACCAGGGAGGGGACTCTGGGGCCCCGTAGGTGGTGGCAGCTGTCTGTTATGGGTAAATGTTTAATTTATTGAAATGAAGCAGGATGGAGGGCCAGGGATTGAGACAACCCTGGGGCCCTGTGTAGGTGTGCTTTCCTGGGCAGGGCAGTGACCCACCGCTAAGTCCTTTCTTACTGAGCAAGTTGAGGAAGTAGGAGAAGGTAAAGATCCCCAAAGAACAAAATCTTCAAGAAGGGCAACACAGAAGGTCTGACCCCCAAGGTGCTCTGATCTCTGAGAACCAGACAGAGGACAGCGGCAGGAGCTGGGCTTGAAGGGGAGAAGGGCAAACGCTGGTTAAAGGGTACTCCTACCTCCTGGGTGGGGTTATGATGTAGGGTGGGGAGGAATACGACTTAGGCTACCTTAAAGAAATAAAATTAAATCCTCGATTTATAAAGGAAACGAAGCTGAGAATGGGAAGGGTCCTCCCAACTCCACTCTTTGGCCCCTCCTCTTGTTAAATTTTTACTGTCTGAGTCTTGGTGATAGGAGGAAGTGGCAATGAATGATGCAAAAGGTGGGAGATGGTGCAGTGGCCATGGAGAAAGGGTCAGAAAGGCCCTAAGGGGAGGCAAGCACCAGAGGAGGGGATTTGTGCCCCTAAGCTTATGAATATTCTAATGGTTGTATGTTCGGGAATCCGGAATTTGAAAGTCTGATGGTGGCTGTAATTACATATTCATCTTTGCTGTTTAGTTAAAGCCACATATGTCATAGCAAGAAAAATTGTGACCTGTTTATTAAAATCAGTTGTGTTTCCCCTGCAGATATCAAGATGAGTGGGGATGTAGCAGATTCCACAGACACGCGCGGTACCCTCAGCCAGGTGGAACCAGGTAAGAGTCTTCTCTTCTGGGGAGTAGAAAGTGCAAGCAGAGAAAGGGAAGAAGTTGCTGTGCTCAGCAGTGTGGTGTCTTGCTTGCTGGGTCTTTCAGCCAGTCAGACTCAAAAGCTGGGTCTTAGACACGGAGGGAATTCTCTAGAGACATGGAATAGGACTCCGGAGCTTTGGAAGAGTAGACCCTGCTCTCAGTAAAAGCAAACCTCTGGGACTAGTCGGAAAGGAACCAGATCCTTAGGAACAAACCTTAAAAAGTTAAGGAAGTAGCTCATTTTTGCAGTGCTGGAGTTCAAACCCAGGGCCTCGCATTTGTCAGCCAAGCACTCTACCACGGAGCTACACCCTTAGTCCTTTGACTCCCTTTTTTTTTCTTTCCTGCACTGGAGGTCAAACTCAGAAGAGCTCTACCACGGAGCTAAGTCCTCAGCTTTTTAAATTCTTTATATTGAGAGTCTTACTGAGTTGCCCAGGGTGACCTCAACTTGAACTTGCAATCCTCCTGTTTCAGCCCCCTGAGTAGCTGGAACGTCAGCCATGTACCACCACATCAAGCTGTGATTCACTTCCTAATGTGCCAATCCCACACCCCTAGAAGCATCAGGCTGTGTTCTCAGCTGCCAGTGACAAAAACAAGATCTGTCTTTGGTGGATGAGCTATAGTCTTTTGTCCCAGATTTCCCAGCAGTCCCTCTGAAGGAACTCACTGAAGAGCCTCATGTGTAAAATTTTGCCCTTCCAAATGATGGGCATGTGAGTGGCACATAAGCTCAGGAAGGAAGCCTTCATGCTTAGGAATAGCTTGGCTTTTTCAAGAAGAGAAAGGGCTCAGAAAGGAATTGGAAAGAAAGTTTCAAACATGCATAGCCCAAGCCTTGATTTGAAAACTTCATAGAATTAAAAAGAACATAAAGGAAGATAAGTAGAAATTGTAACACCACCAAATAATTTTAATAGTATCCCAACAAGACATCAATTAGTCATTCATCTGGATCATTAGAGACATAAGAATAAGAAGTGGAAAAGAATCAGTGTACCTTGAGCTAAACTCTTTTTCAGGTCTTTTAGAAAATTCCAGTTCCGCTCTTAAAGTTAAAAGATCTGGGATCAGGTACAAGGCAGTTGGGGGTGGGGATTCATCCGTAGGATACATTTCTGTGCTTCCCAACTTATGTTTTTGTTTTTTTGGTTTTTTTTTACTATTGTGCGGCTGGAAATTGCACCCAGGGGTATTCTACCACCAAGCTACATCCCCAGCACCTTTGTATTTTTTGAGACAGGTCTCACTAAGTTGCCCAGGGTTAAACAGTGTCTACCTGCACAGGAAACAATGTACATAGAGGTACAGTCTTTGCTTTGTGTAGAGGGACAGCTGGACTAAGGAGAGTGAGGGCCAGTTGCGTACCCCTCCTTTTTTTTGAGATAGGATCTCGCTGTAGAGTCCAGGCTGGCCTTGAACTCACTGTATGGCCCAGGCTGGCCTCTGTCCTCCCTGAGTGCTGGAATTCTAGGCAGACACCACCACATCCATCTTTTCCCAGCTTGTTGGCTAACCATGTTTTACTAAAGTCTGTGGGAAAAGGCACCTGTCCTTCCTTCCCAACTGAAAAGAAATTTTCCTTCAATCGCAAGAACCTGAGATCAGCTCAGCTGGAAAGAAACAGAAGGATCCTCACCCTAACACTCTTTTCTGGAGAAAAATCAGAGTCCAGAAGCTATGACCCTAGAGAAGCTGGGCTGCCCTTTCCTAGGGTGATGGGAGCCAAATCTCTCCACATAGGAAAAGACCACACATAACAGTGGTGCTGGTCCTTTGTTATTTATTATCCTGACCAAGCCAGTGGGGATACAGTGTTGGGAACAGTGTTGGGAGTGAAAACGAACCACATGGAACCCTAAAAAGTGAGCCAGGATATGGGGGGCGGGGGTCTCTGACCCTGGGAGTTTCAGTAGGTTAAAGTGTTCCGGACAGTCCGAGCAAATTCCGGCCTCTTATTTGGGACTGCAAGACCTATGTGTAAAATAGGTAAAGGGAGAAAAAAATGTGAACATAAAATAAAACCTTCAGAATCTGTCGGCAGGAACCTGCCAACAGGTTACATGACTTCAGATCAGTCACTGTGACTCCACGGGAGGCAGGAACAGATAGATGCCTTTAAAGACAATGAATTTCAGATCAAACCAACCTGGGGTAAAATGTGTAGCTGTGCTGCTTACTGGCTATACGACCTGATCATTTGCCCACATCTCTTCTGTACATAGACAAAATTAATGCCCTTCTTAGAGAATGTTGAGTTTCTTGACATGATGTCAAAAGCCCTTAGCCCAGTGCTTGGTGCAGTGCAGCTGGGTTCGTCGTTACCTTTGAAGGCAGCGTTATGAGTCTGTGACTGTGATGCACAGAATGGGCCCTGCCAAGGGGGCTCTCAGGCTACAAGTGGCCGGAACGCTCTTTTCGCTTGTTCCAGTGCTTCAGCACCCGAGGTTGGTTTTGCTCTGTTCACCAATCAGGGAAAGATTCTGCGTGGGTTTTCTTAAGCTCCCAGAAGGCAGTGACAGCTGCGACTTCTGTGGTGTCTGAAACTCTACCACCCCTCAACCTTTCCCTTCTGGACTCAGCTCTGTGCCCTGTAGCATCAGTGCCTAGGTGATCCTCAAATTACAGCATGTTTTTAAGAGCAAGAAAAAAAAAGAAGTCGCTAATTTACTTAACCAAACTTCCTGGAAAGTCATTCTGACTCATTTTTTTAAAGAGGAAAGCTTATTATGAGTTACCATGTCTAACCACTTGGTTTAATGGCTTTCTTTGAATTTCTCAAAGATGCCTCTGCCTTCCCAGCATGAATGGATGAATTAATAAGTGGTTTGTCTCTGGGTTTTAAAGGAACTATAAAGGAAGATGACCTAAAAAGCCCCTTGCCCTGTGAGCACCCTCGGTGTTGTGTGAAATCCCCAAAGAGTACAAAGGATGGGAACCGGGAAAGGGAAGTGAATTTCCCATCTGCAATGGCCAAGGAAAGCATTTGCAGACCTGAACACAGCCTTCCTGGGTGGGGAGTCTTGGCAGGGCACTCCTCTTTCTCTTTCCTCCAGCACTATAGAGAAAAAATTGCCTAAGACCTCAGAATGTCTTTGTAGACGCGCTAGAGACCAGGCAAAGGTTTTACAACTTCTGTTTCCCACCCCTGCTCCTATACACTGAGGACTGAAGCCAAGTTCTCTTTAGATTGCTGCACTATCAGCTTTTCTGTCCTTCTTCCTGTTACATCCTTATCAGTTACTATTTTTCCTTCACTCTGGAAGTTGACAATACAGTACCTTTCGGTTCTGTTAGTGGTGGATGGGACTATAACCTTGTGATGTTCACAAGTCCCAGGGCTCTAACTGACAACATTCAGATACCCATCAGAGGACTCTGTGACATTGACCATGCCACCGACATCATAGCTTTTACCAGGAGAGAGGGCAAAGCAGGGGACTCAGGAAGAAGGCAAGGAAGGCCAGTGACTTACAGTGCCTCCTCCCCAGATGCGCCTCACGTGGACTGCTTTATGTGTACCATCCCATTGACTCCTGACAGCAAGCCTATGTGATAGAGACGTCATTATCCTGTTTCCCTTCAAGAAGAAACTGTGGGGCTAATGACTTAGTCACAGGATCACACAGCTCACAACCAGGAATCATTAGGCCTATGTGACTCCATCAGGTTCTTACCATGGCGGAGCCATGAACTCCCTGCATATCATTTGGCAAATGTTTCCCCAGATAGACCTTTACTTTCTTCCCTACAAAGGAGGGGTTTGGACCACATAGTCTCTAAGGCTGAATCATAAAACTACATGCACAGTCCTGCTATTCGGAACTGTCTCCCATCTGTTGGCACACCTCACATCTGTGCGTGGGTTTCCCAGTGCTGAGCAGTTTCCCTCACTCCTCCCATCCCCTTCTTTTCACCTTCTCTTTCATCACTCCCCCTCCAACATCTCCACCGGTCTTGCCTCTGAGTACATTCTGATCTTCTGTTTGGCCAGGCTGGCAGACCTGTAACCACTATCTACAGACCCTGGGTTCAGAAAGGTAGGGAAAAGTCCCTGTCCTCAGAGCTTTACTTCAAGTGCAGGAATTCATGGTTGTGTGGACAGCAGGCGACCATATCTACAATGGTTCCTCAAACACATCACGCATTTGACCTTTACAAGGCCTCTGCAAGAGGCAGTGTTATCATCCCCCTTTACAGGTGAGGAAATGGAGACTGGAGTAGGAAAGCTTATTAGCTGCTTTTCCCAAGGTTGCCCTTCTAGCAAACAACAGGCTGAAGCCTGAATCTTTCTAGTGACTTTTTACTTAAAGATGATGGTGGGAACACTGGGGGCCACCACAGGGAACCAGGGACAGAGGACACAAGAGAGCAGCAGCAACAGCAGGACAAAGGCCAACATTAGGGAGGATGGCACAGCAGGGCTGGTGGGAGTCACATGCCCTGTAGCTGGGCTGATGTAGTCCAAGAAACAGAAGCCCTGTTGGGGCCGAGCATGCTTGCTGGGGAGGAGAAGGATCAACTCCCTCCCTCTGCTGAACCATGGAGGCTGAGGGTCAGCCTGCAAGAGAACTCCACCCCCACCCCCACCCAGTCCCTACCCCCCACCCCACACCCTGTCTCCTGAGCCAACCTCCCTCAGCCCTCTGCAGCCTTCCTTGTCATTTAACAGAGGGGGTGGGACAGGGTTCCAAACCCAGGTGACCATGGAGCAAGTACCTTGAAACCCTTGTCTGGTCAAAAGTCTGGGAAGGAAGGGCTCCAGGAGGGGAGCTCAGGGGAAGAAAGGAGACCCCAGAGGTAAAGGAGAGGATTTGACTTTGCTACTCATGCCTCTGGGTTGCCCTTTCTTCCTGGACTCAATTGTCCTATCTGTGGGCGACAACCCCAGTGACTCCCCTTGCAAAACAATTACTGCACCTCTGATTATTTGGAGACTTATTTTATTACACTGATATGTAAAGAGCTGGCTATGGTATTTTTTTTCTCTTTAATTGGCTCTAAATATTGTAAACAAGGCTAGCCAGGTGCTGGTATGTGATCTCTAAAGCCAACAGACAGTTTTGTCTTCTCGTAGAGTGTTCTCCGTGTAAAGGGTATGAGCACAGCGAGATATTAGAGCTAATAGCTCCAAAAATGTCAACTGTGTAGGAGCCTCAAAATATGACTCTGCAGGGCACAAGAGTTTATATATCAAAAACCAAAGCGACAGCCTCCCAAAACAATTTAGTTGCTACCTTAATTAGATTAAGTGAATTGATCCTTCTGCATAAGTTTATCTCCACAGTTTACTGAGGTGCCCTTCTCTCACCTGGCCAGACAGCTCAAGTTATATAATTCCCCGCCATCCTCACTGTCACTTATCCCTGAGCCACCCCACTTCTTCACAAGATAATAAATTCTGGAAGAGGCCTAGGATCAGGGCCTTTGTCCACAGGTCCTCACGGGGATTAGATTTAGGAGGACCTCTTGGCTGCCCTTAACTTAGAATATGTCTTGGTGTCTTTACTCTTGCTGTGGGTTGCTCTGGTGGTGGTAGATTGGAATTAACTTGCTGTGATTCCAATAACGTCTCAATGGGATTACAAATATAACTTTTTAGATTGTGAGGAAAACTAAAAAAAAAAGATTCCAATACTTAGATGACTAAACTCAATATTTGAGATTACAATACTATCTGTGAGATAGAATGACTCACAGAAGCAAATCAGATATTTGGGGACCTTTTATAGAAAGTCTCAACACTTAACCCTAGGAACTTCCTACATGGTTGTGTTGTATTGGTTTCATTGTTGTTGTTTTGCAGTATTGAGAATTGAAAGCAGAACCTTCATCCTGAGCTATATCATCAACTTTTTTTTGCTTTTGAAACAGCATCCCACTAAGTTGCCCAACCTGAGCTTGGACTTGTGATCCTCCTGCCTCAGCCTCTCAGAGGGCTGGTATTACAGGAGTGTGTCACTACCCCTGGCACTAGTGTGGCTTTAGGCAGGGTGGATGTGACTTTACAGAAGAGAATTTAGTGAGTCTCCTATTATCCCAGAGAAAAGGTGGGCAGCTGACCCAAGAACTCACCCTCACGGCTCAAGGTCAGCTCACTTGTGGTTCTCACTGTCTCTACCTTCTTGAGTTCCCAAGAAACTAAGCAGAGGATCACCACCAACATGTGAGGTTCAAGGTAGGTAGCGTAACTTTCAGTCCTGATATTAATAAAGGGAGTCTTTATGTGGCAGAGAGGACAGGAGAAGTGGAGGAAGTTATCTGAAAGCTGGTGAGACTTAGGGAAAGGCGTAACAGTCTCCTATTGACAGCCGTCTCTAACCAAGGCACATGTAGGAGCATGTAGGTGCACCCTCCCTGGTTACAATTAAGTGACAGATCGGGTGTAAAAGTACTTCAAAAAGAAGTGAAAACACACGAAGATACTGTTATCAGCAGGTTGATAATTACTGGAAATATTCAGGGGACATCTGCCATTGAGAAATGGGGGACAAGTGTCCAGGACGTTGGGTTTCCTCATAGTAATGGGGGTGGAGGGCACTGTGGGAATAAAGTGAAGCAATAGATTGTGTGCCCTCTATGATCAATCTGAGTGCCTGTCTCAGCTTTCTAGCAGAGCAAAATGTAGCCATGGTCCCCCAGATGTGAAAGGGGAGCTGGTCTGAATTCGAGAGCACATGAGAATTCTGAGAGGACATCTTGTCTGTGGTTCCCTTGTCCTTCAGAAACATTTCAAAACCATCCTTGGAAAATGAAAGAATCTCCTCATCTTGGAGATTCCCTCTGCCTCGCCTATCTTCCATCTCTAAGAAAATCCAACACAACAACATCTCTTAGCTACCTCTTTTTACAAGATACAATCCGCAGTGCCTGTGAGTCCTTTCTTATCGCTCTCCTATGACCCTCATGCTGCAACATAAGCCCCTGCCTTTTGTTCTGGCTTTCTAAAGCCAGCGTGGCGTCCATCCTGCCTTATTCCCTATTTCCGTAACAGGGAAATTAGAAGGCAGTGATTCACTACCAGGCTGCAAACTGTGTGTGTGTGTGTGTGTGTGTGTGTGTGTGTGCTGAAGTTCTCAAGAGAGAGCCATGTGGTGCCAGGGATTACCTGCCTGCCTCCAGCACTAAGAGAAGCTTGGCAAGTGAGACACAAAGGCAGCTCACACTTGTGTCACGACTTCCAACCACAGACACTTGCTCATCCATGCAGTCCCAGCCCAACCCACAGGGCAGGACCACGAGTGCTGGGCAGCCCTGCCCAAGGGCCTTCTCCAAGCTGTCTTTAAGAAGACTCTCAACCCCCTCCCCACCTCCCCTGTACCCTTGGGTGCCATCTCTGTACTCTATCTCCCAACCAAAGAGGGGACAAAAGCACAGGAGCCAGGTGGGGAGCCTCTGAGCCATCTTTTCCCATTGGAGTTCCCGTTGGTTCCTTGGTGGTTATTCTCACTTCTTGAGTCTGAGGTGGCAGTACTGCTGGTCCATTTTCCAGTGTGCCACAAATGACTTAGTTCCTGGTCTCACTATGCACAGTAATACAAGCTGTTGCTCACCACACACTTTGGGCAACCCCCAAACTGCTCTGCACTCGTTCAGCAGGGAGACACCACTGGTCCAAGCTTGGATATTCATGTTTCCCAGTTTTTACTGGTTGTATGTATCTGGTTTGGGATGCTAAAAACAGCACACAAATCAGCCTTGCTTGCTGGCATCGCTTTGAGATACTCTGCCTTAGGGGAGTCTGCATTCTGTGTAAGAATGTCCCTTCCCTTTGGTATCCCAGGAGCGGCAGATACAGCTGACCCTGGCTCAATCTTATGACCTCTAGGCATTGTCTCTCTGGAGATGGGGGTGGGGACAGTATGTCATTTACTGGCAGGGTGGAATGGCACTGCCACATGGACCACACCAGGAGATGGCACAGAGCAGTGTCCAGAGACTCAGGCCACTGCACTTCCCCAGCCTTAGCCCTTCACTAAGGCACCCCGGATCATAGCTCCCCAGACCCCGAGATGTGCATAGATGCTTTTGGTCTCTTGGGCCCACCTTCTTTCTCGGGAAACAATGAAGACAATGTGGAAAAGTGCTGAGCAAGTGGAAAAAGAATTTACAGAGCAATGAGTGATTGAATTAGGGTAAATCCTAGGGGCTGGAGGAGTGGCTGAACCCAGGCAGCTGAAAGGTGGAACATCTGTCCCATCCGACCCACAAGTGCACAGGCGTGCACAGAGATACCCTGAGGTCGGGTATACCTCCAGCTGGTCTTTTCTGGTGGTTGTATTTGTTTGGGAGGTGGGAAGGAGTAAAAGGTGGAAATCCAGGAGGCATGGGGGAGATGGCAGGCAGAGTCTCGGGCCAGCGCTTGGTGGGTCTCCTGTGTCTAAACCCTTCCCTATGGAAAGGCTTATCTGCCAGCCCACTCCTAGCAGGGCCATGTAGAAGAAGCATAAGGCAGAAAACCCAGCTTCTTGTTCTCCCCATTCCCATACCCTTTGGGTTGCCAGCATGGGGCAGATTCAGAGCTGAGCTTCCTAGAGGGCACCTGCATGAGATCATCCAAGCTGTGACTCTGTGCCCTCTCATTTGCGCCCCCAGCCTGTGTGTCTGGCAGGGCTGGGTGGCCCCTTCTAGGGGCCAGCAGTCCAAAGTGCCCTCCATGGTTCTCTAGGGACTGGAGAACCCATTGGCAGGAGCTCCTGGGGTAACAGTGGGGCCCTCAAAGACCCAGGGAAGGCTCATCTTCCTGCCAAGCCAGGAGCATGGGAAAGGGAGCTGCAGACATCTCCCAAAAAGCACCTGGGCTCTTGTTGACTCAAACAATAATAGGTGTGCATTTGCATGGCATTTTACATATGGCGCCTTTTATCTCCTGCCACTGGCACCACTGAAGCCCCCTAGGTCTTCATTCTTCTGCCACTACCCTGGAGGCCTTGTGGTGTCCCTCAGTCTCCAGAATGTCCCCACCACTGCCTGGCCCATTGCTGGGTTACCCCAGCCTGAAAAAAACAGGAGTTAGCCTCACCTGGGTGCTCTGGAAGTGCCACAGGAAGGAGGCCTGGTAGATCTGGCTTCGAAGGCAACCCAGTTAGGCAGGACCCACCTGTCTTCTGTCAGCTCGCAAGGCCCTCAGGGGGGCCTTGTCTACCCCCTACCCCTGACTGAGCTGGAAGAGAAATCTTAGCCTGGGAGCCCAGAGAGGTGCAGAAAGGAGAGGAAACCCGGTGGTTGCTATGACAATGGGGGGGGGGGCGTCTCAGCACCCTATTTGCATAGGGCCATGATTTCCATACTGCCGGGTAAATTTCCATATCCCTGCCTCTAAGCCTGTTGAGGTGGGGAAGAGAGAGAAGAGGTCATTTGAAATTCAAATGAGGATGATTAAGGTTTTCTTGAGGAGGGGAAACATGGGCAAAAGGGGTTAAGCCAGCTGGCAAATGTCAGCTCTGAGGCTCAAAGTAATCCAAGGGAGGGGTCCATATGTCCAGTTTCCCTGCCAGCTCATGCAGGCCCTGGAGACCTGCTGGTGGTTGGACAAATCTCCAGGAGATGGGTGTAGTGACTTCCACCTGGCAGGAGAACCAGCTGGGTCTTTATGGCCCACCTCCTCCTGCACCTAGGCTGCGTTGACCCTCTCAGGGTCCTGAAGCTATCTGGGCTCCTGGGTAAGGATCACTGAATGAGTTGTATCAGACTCACTGTCCCCTGGTGACCACAGACTAGGCATCTGTAGTTTGTTTTGTTTTTCTTGTCTTCTGAGTTGGTGTGAAACAGATGAATTCTGGACTCATCTCTGCTATCGACCTGTGACCTTGGATAGGTTACCTCCGTCTTGAAACCTGAAAATGAGGTTCCACAAGACCACCTGCAGTTCTAACATGCAGGACCCTTTTCACACACCGGTTCGTATCTGAGAGACACTTGATATGCATTGCAGCATCCTTAAGCTTTCCTAATACGTTAGGAAAGGCTCCCCTAGCCTATTCTGACCTTGAGGTCATTGCGCAGTTTTCCCATCTGTAATGTGGGGATAATAATAGTACCAACATCACAGGGCTGCTATGAGGATCAAATTAGACAATATTTGTAAAGGATTAGAACAGTGCCTGCCACTTTGTAATGCCATTTGCTATCATTTCCCTTAGGAGGACAAGTGTCCACCTAGTGGGTGCAGTGACCCAACAACCAATCCAGGGTCCCTTACTTGGCAGGATGGACTGTCTCCTGCACAGGCTTCCCTGTGAATTCACTTGCTTCCAGCACAGTGTGTGTCCACACATGTCCAGGACTCCAGAGTTGGATGCATGCTCTGTGACAGGCCCCTCAGGGGGCCCCACAAGGCAATGCTCAAGCTTATCTTCACTTCCCAGGAAGTAGGGGCTGGGCAAGAAGAAGAAGGAAGCTGATGGAAAGATCGCCTCCTGCTAGGACCCAGTGCTAAGTGATGGGACAAATTCAACAAGACTAGATGGTATTTATAGTTCTGGAAAGTCCAAAGGTCCCATTTTACCCCCATCTGAGGATTCAATTGGAGATAACGTGATGTAGTGTAGAGAGCTGGGACTTTGCTTCTCTGGGACTCTATTTCCTCACCTGTAAATGGCAGATTTAGGACTAGGAGTCTCTGTGGTGCTTCTCTGAGATATGCTTACTGGGTGCAACCAGAATGAGCTGTTATTTCAGAGATTCTTTAGCATTCTTTGAAATTGGATTTCATTGTTTTTCTGTGGGTAGGGGACTGAGTGGAGATTTTGATGGAGAATTTAGATATTCAGGTCCCACTCAGTCCTCTGGCAGTGGCCTGACTCACTGGGCTTTTTCTGAGATTTGGTGCCACTTGCCCAGATACTCCCTGACCATGCTGCCCATTTGGGGTCCCTGTGGTGATGTGTAGCATCAGTATATGGGTGACAGGAGATTCAGGAACAACACATGGGAGTCAACCTCATCTATAGCACTGATGGAGAAAAAAACCCACTCTTATTTCCTAACAAATTAGAAGACTGAAAAAAATTAGAATACTATAGTGAGGAGTCTTTCCTTTATCAAAGAATGCTATGACAAACTACCACAGGAAGCTGGGAAGACGCTAGGTTTCTCTTCAGCAAAGGGCCAGCAGAGCACCTCTGTTGCCCATGACGTGGCCCCACGTCTTGATAGCTATGAGAAGGAACTGGGGAGCAGGCTTTGGATCCAAACTCATGAGCGTGGATGTGGAGGGCAGTCATCAGGATGTTTAGGAGCCTGTGTCACAAGGAGGCCCTGCAGATAGTGACACTGCTCTTCTCTCCCTTGGACTAGAGAACTAGAAGACTTGAATCGTGAAAACCCTCAAACCGTAGGTCATCGGAGTCTGGGGAAAGCAGAGCTCATCCAGTCTAGGGCAGTAAGTGAGTGTCTTCTGGAGAGTGGGTTTTGGTCATCAGTGTGGTCACATAACACTGAGTTTACGGGAAGGAAAAGAGTGCTGTTATCCATTAGTGATGTCTTCCCTGGGCACAGCTTGCACATACAGAGGCATGCATGAGGCTTTGCATCTGCTGGCCACACTTTGATTTACACAGACCCTCCTCCCCCAGCTCCTGAACCAGCACTACACACAGCCAGCTTGGGTCCTGTATTCAGCTTTTCCAGTGGTTTCAAGGGTTATCTCAGGTTTCTCCTAGGCATTTCCTCACCCCTAAGGTGCCAAGAATAGGGACAGAAACTTTTTAAACATTTAAGGGAAGTTGAAGGCTGTGGCAGTTAAGCCACTTGCCCTAAGTATGGTATAAAATAGCCTTGGAAACGACCCTACAGCTCAGTTTATGATGTGTTCCCTGGACAGAACTCTGACCATTAGGCCACACTGCTCAATGCCTTTGAGGAATCTTAAGTACCTAAAGAGCTAGGCATAGTGTCTAGAAAAAAGTGCTTTGAGCAGATTAATGACCACGCTGGTATTTTCATGGCTGGCTGCTCAGGAGCATTTCCAAGGTCCTGGCACCCTTAATAATTGCCATCCTAACAAGTGCCAGCAAGTGGCCAAGTGGTCATAAAGTATCACTGGCAGTCGTATTGGGTTACACTAAGGAACAGGGGTGCTGAGAACAGTCCAGAATGGGAGAGGCTGAGTCTCATTGCCGAATGCTCTTTGCATTGTTTACCAGGCAGAAGTGAAAAATCCTGCTTGAACAGTTCTTGGTAGTTGCTTCCACCTCCCTCACCCAGCGAATTGCTCCTCGGGCAAACTCACATCCCAGTGCTGCCAAAGCTATGCAAATCAGCCGGGCCTGCAAGGCTGTGTGTTGGCTTAGCTTAGAGGTGGGAAAGCAGGTGGCCTTTCCAGGGGCCCAACCCAGCTCCTAGTGTTGGGGGCCTGGTCAAGGAAAATCAGCCACTGCTGATCCAGGGTCTGTTAGGTGATGAGAAGTGAAAGTGGAAACCACGATTGACTCCTAGCACCTCCAAAAGACTAATCCTTGAATTTCTCCTCATTCTTGTGGGAATTAGGACCATCCTGGCCCAAGGGGATTCCACACAAAATCTTGGGAATCCTCTTTTGATCTCCCATTTCAAAATTCTGTACACTAGAATGTTGGCCTCATATTGAACACGAGCCCTGTCCCCTTACATGGCTGAGAGCTCGTTGGTGAAGAGCAGTCCTGGGTACTGTGCGGGACTACGGGGTGCTGGAGTTGGAGAAGCTAGTCTGGGCTTTGGATGGGTCCCCATACATTCTCCAAGTTTGAGAGCCACTAACAATAGAGTCATGCCAGAGTGGGAAGTCACTACACTGGAGCTGGAAACATGGACTTTTTGTCCTCTCCTAAGGATCATTCCCAACACACAATGCTTTAAAAGCTCTGTCACTTTGTACAAATCATGTAAAATTGTTGAGACTCAGTTTCCCCATCTGTAAAATGGGGTAATAATACCTTATCTTCCCGAAGGCCAAGAACCTGCTGGATGATCCCTCAAGGTTCCTCCTAGTCTACAAGCCAGGGATGCCTCTGCCCAGAGATTCCCAGGGGTTCATAAAAGCCTGAAGACGGGAGAGATTCCAGTGGGTAGCACCTCCTACCTGAAACAGACCTTGTCTGTTTGCCCCCTCAACTTCCAAATAGGAGATTGTGAAGCTTCCTTTGTGAGCCCTCTGGGCCCCACCTCTCCTCTCTGTGCACTTTATCTTTTATTTGTATGCAGAATAAACAGGAGGGAGGGAGCAAGATGGTGAAGAGAGTTCTTTGGTCCTCCCTGTGCCTCTCTGCAGATACTGCAACAGGGGAAAAATGAGCCCTGGTATAGTTCAGTCAATGGCACTGCATCCTAAAACTAAAAATGGAGGGAATTTTAGAGGTCACTGGAGATTTCTTCCTGGATACTATTAAATTGTCCCATTAGTTAAAAAACCAGTTCTGTGACAGCTGTGACATAAGCAACCTCTGCTTGAATATTCCCTGGGATGGGGAGATGTGTGCATGTGAAACTGCAGGTTTTGCCATGAGACAACTCCACTTGTTACAGAATTCTCCTTTACACCAGCCTGCTTCCCCTCAGCTTCCACCACTGGCCCTCATTCTGGCTCTTTGGAGCCACAGACTAAGCCTGCTACCCTGCCAGGCCAATATTTGTTTGAGAAGGAAGGAAAACTGCACTGACATTTATTTCAGCACTTACTATGTACCAAGCACAGTGCCAGGTGCTTTCTCTTTTTTTTTTTTTTTTTTTTTTGGTACCGGGGATTGAACTCACGACCTTGCACTTGCCAGGCAGGCGCTTATGTCACTGAGCTAAATCCCCAGCCCAGCCAGGTGCTTTCAAATGTTTCTTCATTGAGGTTTTTTTTAAAACTTGTTTGAAAAATTGTAATCATATGGAAAAGAGAGGAAACATTAATGAACCGCTGCTGGCAATCATCTGGATTTAATGGCTCACATTCTGCCATATTTGCTTCATTCATTTTTTTTCTGCAGGATTTTACTTATAACTTTTTTTTTCATTACTGGGGATTGAACTCAGAGCTACTGAGCTATATCGCCACCCCATCCTATCTATGTATCTATCATTTGATTGCATTACTGGGGATCGAACCCAGGACCTTTGCACTGAGCTAATCCACAGCCCTTTCATTTTTTATTTTTTATTTTGAGACAGGGCTCACTAAGTCACTAAGTTGCTCAGGCTGGGCTTGCACTTAATTCTCTTGCTTCAGACTCCCGAAGTGCTGAACTATAGCTGTGTCTTTATTTTCTTGCATAGCTTTTTTGTGGATATTTTCAAGCACATACAAAAGTAGAAACAAATACAGGGAGCCTCCATACCCCTATATGTTAACTGTCCACTCTTAACAACCATCAAATTTCTACCATCCTCATTGTTGGAAAATTTTTTTTGTAGATAACTTTATAACATTACTTTATAACATTAAGTGCTAACTGTGGGAGTGTGCACCTTTAAGATACACAGACGTGTTTTTTCTTAAGCACAATGTCATCATCACACCTAACATAACTAATCCCTCATTTAATTCTCATGGCAATTTTTATGGTCAAGTATCTGAAAATACACCCACTTAAATTTTTAACTGCCATATTGTTGTAGTCAGTTAGTTAAAAATATTATAGGCAGTGAGTTAGTTAAAAATATTATAGGCAGTGAGACAGGGCTAGGTCCCCAAAGGAGCCAGTGCATAAGCTCAGATACCTTGCAACTGTGGGGAGTATGGGGTGGTGGTGGGGGGATTGACAAACACCTCCTGCTGTGGGCCAGGCCTCAAGATGAAAGACCAAACAAATCCTCCATATCCTGAGGGTTGGTATTCTAAATAGTTCTCTATCACCTTGAAAAAGCCTAGAGTAACCATCCCATCCCCCCAGGGTAGAGTCACTGCTCCTTAAAAATGCCTGCTTTCTATGTGGCTCGCTTCCCCATTTGTCTCAAATGTAACCAATTTTACCTGAACTATTAATCTTATTGGCTAACCATAGTTATGTCCCACCTTATGGCCATCTGCCTTGTGAGTTCTCAGTTTTTTCCCACCTTGAACCCATGATTTTACTCTATAAAAGTCTCTAAAAAAGACAGAGTCCTGGGCAAGCTGCTCAGACCCCTTCTGTCTCTCTCAGACAGAAGCTTTCTCTCCATAAACACATTCTACTCTTAACCTCCGTTGTTCCTAAAATTCATTCTTCGATGTTAGAGAACACAAACTCGCGGACATAGTAGGTCGGGAGTTTCATTCCCCTGTATCAATATGTACCAGCTATGATTACCTTTATTCTGCTTCCATTTGAGGTTGCATATTGATATTGCTGAAAAAAGTCCTTTTTAGGCTTCATGTTATAGCAGGTGGTCTTAAAATTGGGGCATATATCTGTGCTACTTTAGCTGACTATCCACTCTGAATTAGAAAGAGGTTTTCCAGGCTACATTCTCTGTTAAAATAGAATTCCCTCATAAAAAACAAATCTTTGGTTTACTTTGAAAACATTTTTTACTGTGGTAAAAAGATATGTAAGATAAAATTTACCATCTTAACCATTCTAAGTCTATAGCTCAGCCTCCCCTATCTTTGATATATACCATTTTTTAAACTATAAAAATACATGCAAGGATTTCCATTTATTCCTGTTACATTTATCTTGTTGGTTTGACCCTCTATTAGAGCCTATCAGAATATTTTCTAATCCTGATTCCGTCATCCACTTTTATGTATTGCTTTCTGCTTTGAATCACTTCCGAATTTGATCGGCATCGATCCTGTCTATTTGCCTAAGCTGTTGATTAAATTCAAACGCTAGATTTTCTGTGTCAGACACTGACTGTGATGGTTTCCTGGGAAAATTATGCGTGTCTGGGAGTTGAGAAATCTGAGCCTTTGTCCTGTTCAAATTCTCTGAGGTCGTGTGTGACTTCTGAAAGCCTGGACCTCAGTGTGAGCTCCAAGAGCAGTGCTCCAGGACAAATGTGTTCTATCCTGTTTTTCAAGTGACAGAAGAGGCTCCCACTGAGGGATCCAGGGCTTGGAAACAGGATGTGTTGCAGGATTTCTTAGGTCTGAACATTGGTTAGTTTTTGTAACCAATTCCTTAGTAGTTCAGATCAATTAAACACGTGGTCACTCAGCAGGTACTACACACCAGGCACTGTGGTAGGCGCTCAGAGTACAAAGATGAACATAACTATATAACTCAAACTCTGGGAGGTCACAGTCTCACGAGGAAAACAGACAAGCAAACCACGGGCCTGTCTCTAGGTTTGTGGTATGTGCTACAGGCAATTTAAATAAGAGATGAGGAAATGCAGAGAAAGAGATTCTGTAATTTGCTTTGGAAAAGCTTCACCAAGCTATTGAGCTGGATCTTGAAAGGTAAGTAAGTGCTTTCTAGTAAAAAGGATAACAGGGCCATTTCCATCTGAAGGAACAGCATATGCAAAATCCCTTCCTTAAGACCAGGTCACACCTACTTGGGAAACGGCCCAGGATGCCTGGAGCCCAGCTGTGCAATTGCACTGTGCTTCCCAACTGGCAAAGTGTGGTCACCAGGTGTATCTTGCACAAGTCTCACTGTATACTTGGGAAGGCCATAGAACAGAAATGTGACTTTATTTGGCCATTGAAAAGGTTGAGACTTCAGGAGATCCCCACTTTGGCCCAGGTCACACAGCTTGGGGGTGACAGAGCATGCATGGGCTTGATCCCTTTCCTCTCACATCATATCCAGGACTCTTTCCAAGTACAAGTACATCCTGCTCCTCCTTCATACCTGAAGGGTTGAAAAGCATCTTAAAGGGCAGAAAGCCATTTCTGGTGGTCATGGACCACTATTTAGCACATTATGACAATAGCCCCCTTCCTTTCTCTGGGGAAGGGGTGCACCTGCCTAAGTGTTCAGGAAGTGGCTCACCAGTCACCTTAATCTGGAGCACTGGGACAGCAGCTGAGCCCCAGTGAGCGAGGTCACAGCCCACAGCTTGCAGGTGCCACCTCTGAGGCCTTCCTGTGGGCCGGGTAGGGAGAGCTGCCAGGTGAAGCAAGTCCAGCGGAGGAAGGGAGAGGAGCAGGAACAGGAGTGGCCTCGTGATGAGAGCTGAGGCAGCTCCCTCGGCCAGATCCGCAAAGACAGCTGTGCCGTGAGATACGAACTTAATGTCTTTTCAGGTGTATCTGGAACTAGACCCCTACGTGGTCCCAGCACTTTTCATGAGCTGGCAGCCATGAGGGAAAATAAGTCCCCTGTGAGCGTGCCTACCCGCTTTGTAGGGGAATGAAAACAGAAGTGGCTCTGGGCAACTGAGTCCTGCTCAGTGCCTCTGGGCCTTGTCTACTTTCTGCTCTCCTGGGGTATCTGCAGGCCACTTTCCGAGAAGGTTCTGGCTGGCTCCAGCACCAGGCCCTGAGCATAGCAGGTGTGTTGTCAAGGTGAGTGGCCTCTTGAGAAGAGCCACCAGAAGCTTTTAAGTGAGAGAAAGTTCAATTTTTTTGCCTGATGAGTTTTAAAAGTAATCTCTGAATTCTGCTTGTTCACCATTTTCCATTTTCTCCTTTGGCTCTCGCAAGCAACATTCTAATAACATGCACAGAAATCAACAGTCACTCACAGAAATTAAGTGATTTTTTTAATTGCCCACAAACGTGATGATCCCCTCCAAAGTCAAACTGGTGGTTAGGTCTCCCTCACAGGTGTCTGATTACCGCCTTGAGAAACACTTTCTGCTTTCATGGCCCCACATTTGCTCTGTCTTCCTTCTTGAACACCCACATTTCTCAGACTCATTTGCTGATTCCTCCTCACCCCAACCTTGACCCTTTTGTCTTCATCCAAAATCAGTTCCTTTGTGACCTCATTGAGTCCTGTGGCTTTATGACAGCCCAATTTCTGCTTCCTGACCTGGCATTTCTTCTGAGTCCAGCTCATTTCCCCACCTGTACTGGGATAGCTAATTATGATCTCAAACATATCCAAAGCATCGCTTTTTATTTTCTATCACCAGCCTGGTCCTCCCTGGGTCCTCCCGTTCCACTGAGAAACCCCACACTTTGGGAATCATCTTGATTCCTTTTTTCTCTTTGTACTCTGAGCCCCCCCCATCAGCCGGGAATGTCAGAGGTGTACTCAAAATGAGCCCCAAACCCATGTCCTTTCACTGCTACCTTCTTCCCTAGCTGTAGACCTCTTGCCTGGGCCATCGCAGACCCCTCTATGCTGGTCTCCCTGATCTCTTGGTCCCCACTTTCCCCACCAGCCAATCACTGCAGATGAAGACCTAAGTCAGACCATATTATTCTTCTGCTCATATCGTCACAGCACTCACGCTCTTCCCTGGGGAGCAAGCTGCTGTCATCACCATGATCTTATCACCTCGCTCCAGCTACTTCTCCCCAGCCACACTGAGCTCACTACCACCATTCCTTGGCGTGCAAGCCTACTCCTACTTCAGGACTTTTCTTATGTCTGGGCTGATCGTCTGCCAGACCTCTGAACAGTAGAGATCCTACTCCACTCAGTGCAAATGCTACCTCCCTTGAGTGGCCTTCATTGTCATTTTTTCTTTCTCCTGGTGTTGGGGATGACACCCAAGGCCTCATGCATGCTAGGCAAGTGCCGTACCAGCGAGCCAGTACCCAGCCTCTCATCCAGCGTCAGACATTTTCCCTCACTCTGCTGAGTCATCATCTCTAAGTGAATTACATTATAGATTTGTTTGCTTATTCCTTTTATGTCTCCTCATCAAGAAAATAAGTTCTAGGGGCTGAGGATAGAGCTCAGCTGGCATTAGCACCTGCTTGGCAAGTGCAAGGTCATGAGTTCAACCCCTATTACCAAAAAAAGAAAGTTCCGTGAATCCAGAAACTTGTGTCATCTCCTGCATTCCCAGTAACCAGGACACTCCCTGGCACTGCATTTCTCAGCAAATACTTGAGGAATTGATGCATTTGTTCTTTTGTCAAATCTTTAAAAATTAGTTCTTGTTAGGCCAATTTGATAGTGCCACAAATGGATTTCTTTTAATAAGATGAATAATTGTACCCTTCAGTCTCCCCTGCAAACACAAATACTTGAGTGATGGCCCTTCCTGACTTCACCTCCCATAACATTTTTTTTTTAAATTTAAAAGAGAATAAAACAAAAGGGGGCAGTACAGAGCAGATCAGAAGAGGACAACATAGGCAATACAGTACTTTATATTAAGTCAACTGGACATT